>NQMI01000003.1:902875-1099310 GCA_002270565.1 Stenocarpella maydis | reverse complement strand
GTATTTATATTACTATATTAACTATTAGAAAGATAACGAAATGTAACTACTGCTACTTATGGAATTCATATATAATAGTATAAATATATATATAATTAATTAATTATTATTTTATACTAACTATAGATTTAATCTAAAAGCCTATAAGCACCCTTTTAAAGTAACTAAAGCATCTATGGCTATAGATTATATAGAGAAAATTAAGGAAATTTAAAAATAACTCTGTTTAGACCTATCATTTATGTAAGAATAAATAGCAAAATAAGTAAATTGAAAAAGGTTAAAGGGACTGACCTTTAAAGAGGAAAATATAGCTTACCTACTTTATAAAAAACAAATTATAATTAGAAGACCTAGTAATAAACTTGATTTTAAAAAGCTTAAATTATTTTAAATTAAGAAATAAATATTAGAAACTAACTATAAACTCATATTATTTAAAGGAATACGGATTTACCTATTTTTTTTATATTTCCATATTAAAACTAATACCTAAATTAATAAAATTAATAAAATAGATAGACCTTCATAACTATAAACTAAAGCATAAAGTAAAAGAAATCCTTCAGTATAACATATATAACAATATAATAGAATATCTATTTAAATAGGAAGGATACAAAAATAAGGATAACTTATAGGAACTTATTATAAATTTCATAAACTACTAGCAGGCTCTATAAAACTATTAAGCCTAATAAGGAAATTTAAAGTAACCTTTAAACCCTTTAAATCCGACCCTAATAAATACTAATTAGGGATCCCTAAGGCACTAAGGGACTATATATTAGTAGTAACCTATACTTCCTCTTATTATTAATAGGCAGCCTTAGCATCCTCTTTATCTAGTAATCAGATACCCTATTAAAATAACTTAAAAGAATACTCTTCAGCTTAATACTTCTAATATTATAACTATACTAACCAACGTATAGCAATTTAAAACTTTATTTATAAGATAAATAGCTCGTCCTTTATATTAATCTCCTCCTTCTCTAAATACTCCTACTTGAATAAAAGATATTTTACTAGAATAAATTAATAAAAGATAAGAAGTAGAAAGAAAGAAAGATATTTATGAGATATAACTATAATATTACTATTAGATAGCTTCCTAATACAAATATATTTACTATACTAAAATCATTTATGTATAAAATAGTATTTATAATTTACATTAAAGTAATGAAAATAACATGTAGTTTCATTTAAGATATCTTTTCGCTTAATTAAATTAATAAGGGTATAATACTTATTAGTTTTATAAGACTAACATATTATAACCTAACTCACTAATATATATAAAAATATAATATTAACTAGGTAAAAAAACTTAAGATAAAAATATAAAGGAAATAAAATAAGAATACTTATTAAAAACTTTAAGGATAAAAATATATAAAAGGAGAGAGATAATATTATAAACTAATGATTAATTATAAGTAAAATAATAGCCCACTAGACTAACATAATAAACTGAAGTAAGTAATATAATTAGGTATAGGTTAATATGTAATTTAATATTAAATAAGCTAGAGTAATTAAAGTAATAATTGCTTTCAGCACTTTAATATTAAAGAGTGATTAAAGTAATAAGCCCTTTATATAATGTATTATATAGGATTGCTAAAAGTAACTAGCGCTTTCAATAAGTCAGGCTAAAAAGATAGATTATATAAACGTATGATTATTACTATTAGATAGTGTAGCTTAGGATACCTCTTTAGTAATTAGTATATGTATTTATTTAAAAGTAGCTTTAATAGCTTTTAATTACCATTATTATATTACTTAAAATAATTCTACCTTAAATACCCCTTAAATATAAACTTACTTACTAGATTTATTAGTTAAGAACCAGCTGTAATTATCACAGTATATTATTATTAATAAAGCATTCTAGTGCCTTATTTAGGGTACTCTTTATAAAGGTATTAGTAGGATTACTATTACTAGCAATCTAATAAATCTTAAAGATCTTATGCTTCTTATATAACTATTATAAAGCTATTATATTAATCATTAGATAGTTCTCCTTAATAGTACCTAACTTAATAAGGCATTTATACAGTAACAAAGAATTAATATGAAAATAAGTAGGATTATAAGTAAGCTTAAATAAATAGTAATTTAATAAAGTATAGCTAAAAGAATAATACCTATATTAAACTCATTAATCATTTTATAAATCTTAGAAGTAAATATACTTTAAGTAATATAGATATATTTAATAAATAACTAATATAAGATATTACTCTGAATATCCCATTAATCTTCCTATTTACTTAATATATTATTAGGCCTAATCCTTTACCTTAATATGTACTATTAAAGTTTATATAATCATTAATAAATAATTCCTCCTTTAGTTAATAGCAGATATCTGCCTTTTTAATGTACTATTCTTTAAGTATAAAGAAAACAGAAATAATTAGAGTGAATATATTATTAGTTTATATAATAATAAATATAAAGAGGTTTTTATTACTGTTAGGTATTAATAAATAAGGGTTACATACTAATATAACTATATTTAAGTTCTTATAATAATACTTATAATATATTACCTATGAATATATACCTACCTTAATAATATTATATAATATCTTTACTATATAAAGAATAATTCCTTTTAAGTACTTATCTTAAAATTCTAAAGGAAAGTAATATTAGATTGATTATTTAAATATACGTTTTAAATATAGGTATACCTAAGTAATATCTTAAAGTTTTAATTTAAACCTTATTATTATTGAAATAAGTATAAATATTATAAGGAATCCGTACATCAATCTCTATATAATAAATAAGTATATTAATATATTAATAATAAGATAAAACTTCTTATGTAGCTTCTTAATCTTACCGTTAATTTCTCTTATAATACTGGATTTAAAGAAGTATATTTTATTATATTCCTCCTTATTATATTCCCCAAAATAAAATATACTTTATTTAATTAACCTAAAACTTCCTTATAATTAAATTTCTTAAAGGAGTCTTCTAAAATAATAATAACTCCAGCCTTATAGAATTAAGTACTAAATTATAATTCTTAATCTTATATTACGTAAGAAAAGTAAATACTATATAAAGAATCTCCTGTAGCGTATTTTTAAATCTATAAAGATATTTATAGTAGTATAATTATTTGAGTTTATTAATTATAAAAATAAGTGTAACTTTAAAGTATATATTTTCCTTGAGAGTATTATCTGGATTTAAAATATGTCTAATATTATTATTATTCTTATTATAATAATATAGCTATATTGGTATAAATCTAAAGATAACTAAACTATTTGAGAGGTCTAGAGTTATATTATAATTATTAATAGCTAGCAATCTATATAGTCCTTACCAGCCTTCCTTCTCATACTAAATATATACCTTACTCTAGAGTAAAAGGGCAAATATATTAGAAATATTCAGCTCATTATGTATATATAATGCATTATTAACTGCTTGCTCTACTTATACCTTATGGAGCTCTCTTATAGCCTTCTATATTACTTTAGCTCTCTTTAAGGTAGATAGAGTAGGAGCAGAATCTTCTATTACTTATAAGTAAGTATTAAAAATAAGAAGAATTAAAATAAAACTATGTAGATTAATAATATCATTAAATACTTTAAAGGTTATTTAGAGAATAAATTCCTTATTAAATATACTAAATAGCTTAATATAAAGAATCTTAAATGTTTACTAGATTAGTCTATGGTAGTATTTAATCTTACCTATAGACTAATAAGTCTTTATTAGTATCTACTTATAAGTAATTCCTATAATCTAGGCTATACTATAGAACTCTAATAAGGCAAAGTTTATACTAGCATTATAAATAATATAGTTAAAAAGGCCTAAGTAGGTATTAATCTAGTATTACTAAAGACCCTCCTATATATGCTTTATAAATAGTACTATAATTAAATATTTAGCTTAAAAAGAAATTACTAAATTAATAATATATAAGATAGATAGCCAGAGTTCTAAGTATACAAGTATATAGATATACAAGTACACAAGGTATACAAGTATATAAGTATACAAGACCCCCGAGTATACAAGTATACAAGACCCCCGGGTATACAAGTATATAAGTATATAATATATTTTATATACTTGTATACTCAAGTATATAGGCATATAAGTATATATTTCAAGTATACAGGTATATAAGTATATATTTCAAGTATAGAAGTATACAAGTATATATTTCAAGTATATAGATATATAAATATATAATTGAAATATATTAAGTTTATATTTTTTTAATTAATATTTATTATATTTATTATTCATTTTTTATTTTATAATTAAATATTAAAAAGAATATTAAAATTATATAAAGCTAGCTTAAATAAATATATATATATTTATATATTTATATACTTTTATACTTATATACTGGTATACTTATATATTTAAGTATATAAGTATATAGGTATATAAGTATATAAGGCCGGCCTGAGTAAATATTTGTATACTTATCTACTTGTATACTCAGGTATACAAATATATAAGTATATAAGTATATAAGTATATAAGTATATAAAGTATATAAGTATACAAGTATATAAGACCCTTAAGTACATAAGTATACAAGTATACTATATACTTTATATACTTATATACTTAGGTATACATTTATATACTTAAGTGTTAGAACTCTATAAATAGCTTAAGTAAATAAAAAATATATATAATAGTCTTATAATTAATATTAATATGATTATAAAGATTAAATATAAATTATTAGGGAATAATAAAGTATAGCTAATAATAATAATAAAGTTTAAAGATAACTTTTAAAGTAGAAGAATTAGTATTATAACTTATACTATATAATAGGTAAGAAAACTAATTAATAGAAGGGTATCTAAAGTAGTAATAAAGTTAGTAGAGCTTAGCTTCTATAAGAAATAATAATAGTACTTTACCTTTATTAATAATATTTATAAAGAACTGTAAATATCCCTATTTTCAAGTAATATAGAATATTTTCTTACTTTATCCTAATATATACTATATAACCTTATTTATAATATTTCTTATATATAGCAAGTACTTAATTATATCTTATATATATATATATATATATATATAGGTTATATAGCTGCAGTGCTTATAGTTAGTAACTATAGTTAGTATTATACTGCCTTGCTTGCTAGTAGCTGCGTATTATTATTGCTATAAAGATAGTTAATAAAATAGATTTAATTAAGGTTTAAGTAAAGTTTAATTAAAGTATTATAGGTTAGGTAAATATAATAATTAAATATGCTTAGAGCATTAGCATTAAATGGTTTCTATCCTAGAATACTAAGAAATTAATTAGCAATATATCGTGATAGTTATAGACTTTTGGTGTAGTGGGTGTATGGAATGAGGGGGTGTATAGCAAGGGAGGGTAGTATGGCAACACCTCCAGATAAAGTCTGCAACTAAGTAGGACGGACAAACATTTTACCCAGACCTGCATTGCTTCCTATCCACAAATTACACAGATCATATGTACCTGCGTGCTAGGAGACCTAAATGAAGGCCCTCTGGCAGACAAGCCACAGCTTTCCGGGTACCCCTATCCTACTGACATTTATCTAAGTCCCAGGTGATAGCAAGTTCCTATCCTCCTCCTCCCAAGTATGCAAGTAGCCATCATTAACAACGTCATCTTTGACTTCCAACCATATAATGGGCGTGCCATTATAGCCTGCTACTTGAATAAAAGATTGTATTTGCCGCTCTGGACAGTGGGTCTGATATAGAATTCGTCTCACTGTATTATACAAATTACAGAAAATAGCCAGTAAGGCCTATACCCAAGGTTGAAGGCCAGGTTTTGCTTGCGAAGGGTGAACTGTTTCAGCCTACAGGATATGTTGAAAAGAGCTTTGAGTATGTGGGAGAGTGCCCTCCCTGCGCGCACAAGAGCTTTTCTGTCCTCGACAGCCTGGTGTGTGACGTCTTTATTGGGCTACGCAACACTTAAAGATCTCAATGTTTTAATCACTGCTGAAAGCTTAATAATTGTATGTCCTGCTTTGAGGGGGCTGGGCGACTTCCGCATGATGCAATGGATTGATGAGATCGGCGATGGGGCGGGAAGTTGACAGCATCTTGACCGGGATTGACCTCACTTGAGTTCTCTCTCCAGTAGCTGTTAGACTTGGATATTCATTTTGCATTAAAGACAAAAGAAAGAACAACTCAAGCGAGATGAAAAGGATGTTCCAAAGGCTCCCCTTGAGAGTTTGTTCGCTCACATTGAACGACAGTTGGCGGTATATTTGATCGGCTACGGAGACGGTGGAGGGTTTGGAAGCCCGTCCGGCGAATTGGGGAACTTTAGAATGCCTGGAGAGAACGCATTGCTGGGTCAGACGGGTGGCAAACACATCCGTCAGTAGAAGCTCGCCAAGCGCAAGAAATAGAAGGAAGCAATTCGAGGCAAAATGCTGTCGAAATATCATGGCTCCAGCGGCCCAGACCCGAGATTATTGCGCAACAACCGCATTCATCTTGGAATCCCGTCCGTATACTTAGGTAAACTTGCGCTCTAAGCACATGTAGAAGAGCGTGAATAGCGACACGAACCGTGCCCATAATCTCGACAACCTGGCCTCTTCTCCTAATACAAGCGTGGTCTTAGTGAACAGAACAGGGAGGCGGCGGCTGAGGACCACCAACGGGCCGTCTTGGTAGGCATGAAAAGTCGAAGTATGCTTTCGAAACATTCAAAACCATACCTGCAAGAGTACAGGAGGCTACAATATGTCAGATACCCTTTATTATATTCAATCTGAGACTACTTAAATCTTATTTCTAGAAATATCTAATAAATTAAGCTTACTTATACTAATAAATTTATAATATTTTACATATCAGACTAAAATCATTACTTTATAAATATTGAAATTAATAATAGCCCGTTACTGAGTATTTTGATTGTAATTGTTTATTAAAAAATAACTTTAAGTTAAATTAAGTTAAATTTTATTAAATTAATTATTTCAAAAAGCTTTAATTTACTTAGCTTAAAATATTAACTTTAGTATGTTACTGGAAATGATCAGCTGCTATTAGTCTACTAGCAGTATAAAGTTGTAACTAGTAAGAAAGCTTAAATATAAACTGGATCAGCCGGAGAGCCGAGATTTCTTAGCCTGTTGCCACCCCACAGCACCCATGAATTGGACTCCTATAAGCAATGGCGGTTAGTTTTAAGAACGAACTGGCCAGAAGTATGTGGTTGCGCAGCAAGGGAGGCCAGAGCGCATGCTCAGATGTCTTACACCAAATGATAGGTATATTTGGCTGAATGTGAATGTTTGGGCTTATAACGGGTTGCAGGACAATGCTCCCGCTTATCGTGAGTTAGTATGCAATTGGGGACTTCTGTGTCAGCAAATATCATAGCTGGGCTTAATTGATGGCCAAACAGTATTGTGCGATCGGGAGAGATGGAGCCAAGCCTGCAAAGCTGAACCATCCGATGTTAGCTACCTACCTACCTACTTACTTAAGTAAGTACCTAGGGCACAACCATTATGATGGAGAAGGCCTCCTTCCTTTGCTTTGCAGCATAGGGGGCTTGGCCGCGATGGACCTCCTCACATGATGGGACTTACAGCTGCGTCCCTCAGCATGGTGGAGATGGGGGGCCGTGTCAGGAACGGTTTGCCTGTCGTTGGGGCTAGTTAGGGCCAAATGTGTAGTTATAAGTTGTGAATGGCATAACTAATAGCTTCATATGATATGAGACGGCTGAGTGGCCGGAGCATTCCGGGACTTTAATTTCCACTGTACCCAGGACTTGCACAAGACCATCCCTCCCTGGCCTCGGTGGCATCTCTCTCTTTCTCTCTCTTTCTCTTTCTCTCTCTCTCTCTCTCTCTCTCTCTCTCTCTCTGTGTGTGTGTGTGTGTGTGTGTGTGCGCATCTTGTGGCATTGCTCCCGCCCACGTGCTCAGGAACCACATGCAGTAACTTGCTTAGAGGTGAGCTATTTCCATGGTTAAAAAAAAGAAAAGAAAAGGAAGGGAAAGGAGAAGAAAACAATTGCAATAGATTTTGGGATGTTTGGATCTGCGGTGCTGCTGTAGATACCTGTTCCCATTGACATACAGTCAATCAATCAGGGGCGGGCCTTTTGGCGGGTCAAAAGTTCCTGCCCCCCCCATTTCTGGCAGCGGCTGCTGGAACCATGGAATTCCGGCAGGGCCTGGAGCCGCCTGTAGAGCACAGCAAATACAGCCTTTGACAATTACAAAGACCATCTGATCTGATCTGCTCTGCTCTGGTCTGGTCCTTTGTATTTTGACGCTGGCTGGTGGCTGCCTCCATCTCTGCAAAACACAACATCAACATCTCTTTTCTCTTCCACACTTTTCCCCTCCCTTTTGCAGCCCAGACCGCTTTACATGACGGCCTCCAAGTAGGTGACTGAGCGAGGTGCCACGATCCATCATCCATCGTCCATCCTCAACTTGAGTCCAGTCCCTACCCGCGCGCATTTAATCTGTGCTTCTTCCTTCTCCCCTCAAAGCTTCAGCCCCATCAGAGGGTCGTCAATTCAGCACACTTGTTCCTCTGAATCCTTTGCCATTTCTGACCCTCTTGTCTTCAACTCTCCCTTGCCCTCCCCCCTCGGTCAGCCTTGTGCGCCTGCACTCACCACTTTGCCACCGCCGCTCTCGCCTCTCGCCGGCCTTGGAACATGGGGAATCTGAAGCCAAAGACCGGAGTCTCCCAGGCCTCGCGTCCCCGTTCGCTCAGACAGGACAAGCAGCCCATCGCCACTGTTTCTGAAGTGGACGACGGCATTGACCAAAAGTACGCCATGGATGACCTCCAGGAGGACATCGAGCACGGTGTTGCCCACCCTGTCAGCGCAATGGCCGAGCTCGAGGAACGCGTCAACGACCTTGATAACGCCTGGGAGTCTGAGTCCCTGCTGGCCGACATGCTCGAGGGCCTCTCTGACGAGAGCGTCACCAACGGTAAGCACCGACTCTTTTTGACCCGGACTGGCCCACGCCATATTTGCTCGCCCTCTGGCTGACTGTGTATTCTGTTCTTCCTCTCTCAAGACCCCGAGTACTGCACCCCGGAGGAGGCCGTTAGTTACCGCCAGCTCCTGCGCACCTTGGGGCCAGAGGAGCTCATCAACCGCACAATCAACTCGGGTCTCATCACCGCAAAGAAACTTCTCAGCGCCTTTGATGTGCGCCCGCCTGGTCTCCATGGCCAGCCTGACTCGGTCTATTTCGACCTGTTGATACTTGCCTTCAGCCGCGAGCTCTCCAAGAGGGCCAAGCTGCAGCAGTACAACACTGTCGACGATGCCGTGGCCCTGCTCAAGAAGTCCAGCAACATCATCGTCCTCACCGGTGCTGGCATATCCACCTCACTGGGGATCCCGGACTTCCGTTCCAAGGGCACCGGGCTCTATTCAAAGCTAGAGCACCTCGGTCTCAATGATCCCCAGGAGGTCTTTGACATCAGCCTCTTCAAGCAAGACCCCAGCATTTTCTTCTCTGTCGCCCGCGATATCATGGTCGAGACCGAGCGCTACTCGCCAACTCATGCCTTTATTGCGCTGCTTCAGAAGCACGGTAAGCTTCTTACCAACTACTCTCAGAATATCGACAACCTAGAGTCCAAGGCCGGCATCGACCCCAGCAAACTAATCCAATGGTGAGCCACTTCCTCAGCTGATCCACCCTCGCGCCTCAACCGCAGGCCCTTTTGTGCTCTGCGTACATGAATGGCCGGTCACACGCACGCCCTCGTGACTCGTCCCTCATCCCACATGGCAAGCTGCTAATCACGCACACAGCCACGGCTCCTTCGCAACGGCAACATGTTTCACCTGTTACCACCAAGTCCCAGGCGACGACATCCTTCCGGACATCAAGGCCGGCAAGATCCCGCGGTGTCCCAAGTGCGGCACCCCCCGCCGCGGAACCAAGAACAGCCGCAAGCGAAAGCTGGCCAGGGATGGCACCAGCAGCCGGCCCCGACGCCGGCCCGGCGACTATGACAGCCCCAGCGACTCAGAGTACGACATGCCGTCCAAGGGCGGCATCATGAAGCCCGACATCACCTTCTTTGGCGAGGCGCTCCCGGATGAGTTCTCGAGCCGCCTGGTCGACCACGATCGCGACAAGACGGACCTGGTCGTCGTCATCGGCACCAGCCTCAAGGTCGCTCCCGTCAGCGAGCTGGTGCCCTTCCTGTACCCGCACATCCCCCAGATCTACATCAGCCGCACCCCAGTCAACCACCACAATTTTGACATTGACCTCCTTGGCGACTGCGACGTCGTCGTCGCAGAGCTATGCCGCCGTGCCGGCTGGGATCTGCGCCACGAGATGGTCCCCGAGGACCAGGTCGTCGACGTCGTCACCCAGTCGGGCTGGAGCAGTAGACACATCTTCACCCAGAGGCAGCCCGCCGTTACCGGCGACAACCGCAACGGCAGCGCTGCCGCGGCTGCACTGACTACTACTACGACATCATCAACATCGACATCGGCGAGTGGGAGCGAGAACACCACATCAGCTGCCGCGACCCCGCGTAGCGACGACAACGATAACGCGGAGAAGTCGGCCCGGCCGCGGAGGGCCGCAAGGACCGCACTGCCCACCAAGGTGCCCGGATATCTTGCCGCTCCGTCCGAGGGGCCCAGTCTCGCCAGCCGGACCCGCAGGAGCCGCACCGCAGACGAGGAGGACGGTGACTACAATGGAGACTGAGGAAGCCAGCAACTTCATTACTGATCACTGAGAGAGGGGTCTGATCCCACACCAACCCCCCAACCTCTGGAACAACTGGCGCGGGCCTCGTCCGCCTAGGGGGGCTAGGTCCAGGAGGCCTAGCTGGCCGGCTCGGAGCGCGAACTTGGCGGGCTTGGCTGCTCATCCAAGCCTGTCTTACAGCATTGCGGTCGATGAATGCCTCTGACGTACATTTAACAGGGGGACCAAACCCGGTGTCATCCCCTTGGGTCCCATGTTGTGTCTGACTGCGCCCGCGACGTTCTTCCGGAGAGGCCAATCCCGGCCGTAGTCCTCCGCGGGACAAAGCATACACACCACGGGAAGGATGCGCTGATGGTCATCGGAAGAGCTCACCCGACCCTATTGGTGTGGGGAAAGACCCGCGCCAGCAGATAAGAGACATGGCTCGGTTTTCACCACTTGTTTCCCCCCTTGCTCAAGTACTAGTGGTATTCATCTTTGCTCGGGTCGTGTTCTGACTGCCATTTCCTTTTCAATCTCAGGCGTTCAAAGAAAAAGACCTGTTGTTTTCACTTACAATACATACTGGCAGACGGTACATGCGCCCCCCCCCTCCGCCAAGTTCACGTAATCAAACGCAAACGTAGTCAATCGGCTCGTCTGCCTGCCTGCTTTGGTACAAATGACACAGAGGAAAAGAGGAGCACTGGCGTTTTAGGAAATGGAAGTGGGGGCTTCGCGAAAGGCGTTATAGGGCCAGGTGGTTGATTGAATTCGTGGGTAGGCACTTGTCGTGACCATACAGACGGACATTTAATACGGAGCACTCAGTCAGAGATGCGTAATAATAGAGTTTCCTGATGGCCGGTGCGCATGAGACCACGAGCCGCTGTTTTGGTTCGTTAGAGGTGATGCATCTTAAATCGCGCGCCGCCTGTGTATGGGCTGACGGCACTTGCAGCCTTCCACTCCATGCCCCGGAAAGGTGCAGCCGTATGGAATAAACGCCATGGAGAATATAGTGAAATGCCGGGCAGGCGTGAATAGGACGCGTAGCTGGTTAGTCTCCGTGGCCCAGGGTCACGAGGGCGCCCTCGTCTGCAATACCTGCCAGCTGCTCTGGGAAGCGGGTAGTTGGGCAATAATTTCTCAAAGACCGTTCCTCCTTCTCCAGGCAGGCGAGAAAGAAGGAATGTTAGAGTGAGTGCTTGCTGTTTCTGTACAGTGTTCCTCAAACCTCTGAATTCCGCTGTCGTTTCCACCGAACTTGGATGTATTTCTCTAATCACTTGCTTGATATTTCTAGGCATGCTCATTTGTTTATCTAACCTCCAAACACCCGGCTTTATCCAATCGTCACTCCCGTAACCATAAATTATATTGCTACTCCCTCGCCCCGCCATGGAACGAGTCCATGTACTATCCGCCTGCCCGATCCCTCGAGCAATACCTAACTATAGCAAGCTCTGATATTTGTCCAATGCACCCGTGCCCTGATTTTGTGACTGTTGTTGTGGCTGTGACTGCTGCTGCGCCATGCCGAAACTCCCCGAAGATCCCATCATGCTATTCATGCTCATGCCAGAACCACCCATCATCGACTTGTTCGCCATGCTGTTCATCCCGTTTATGCCTCCCGCTGTGGACGCCATCGACCCTGCTGGCCGGCCAAACGAGGAGTGCTGTTGCTGTGAAGGTGGCGGTGGTAGGCTAAAGCCTGAGGTGGCCGGGGTCGAGTTTCCACTGCCGGGGGGTGGAGGTAAGGAGAAGGACGATGTGGAACGGTTCATGGACCCGACTGCGGGCCGTTGTTGATTCATCGACAGCGAGGCCATCGAGTTGTTGAGACCGCTGCCATAAGTTGGAGTCTGTGTTGCCGGCGGCGAAATGGTATTGCTTCTTGCTGGCTGCATAGTCGAGGAAGAGGTAGAAGCCCAAGGGTTTGCAGTGGCCGTCGACCAGTTTGTAGAGGCAGACGAGGCTGCTTGCGCCGGCGGCGGTGGAAAGGCGGACTGTGGGGCGGTGGGCTGTAAAGGTTGGGAAAATTGGGTGGTGGACGGGGCCATTGGTGGTAGATTCGCCAGGTCTGGTGTCACAGTCCTAAACGAGCCGTGTTGGGCCTTGAAACCACCCAGTGAGCCCGTTGGGGCAGCTGCTCTTGTTGGACTTGGCGTGGACCAGGAGAAAGTGGCATTCTGCGAAGCCTTGGGGTGCTGTAAGCCAGGGGAGCTCATTGCCGAGGCCGTGTCGCCCCAGCCGGCATCCATTGGATTCGTGCTGTTCGAAGTTGACTTGCCCTTGACGAGCTGCTCGAAATCGTCTTCGGTCGCGCTGGTTGCCGCATCGAATTGCGTCCCCGTGATACCGCCAAAGGACATGAAGTCGTCAGCAGGCCCAGCGGCTGCAGAGCCATTCGTGACCCCAGCTAGCTCCTGCAGCTTCCTGGTTTGCTCATCCTCAACCTTCCGAGATAGTGTTTTGATCAGATCCATAAAGGACTGGAACTGCTTGAGGTTGAGCAACGGGCCGAGACTCATGCTCCATAGGATGGGCAGGATGTCCATGGCAATGAACTCGCAGTCTGCGTAGTCGCCAACGACCCTCAACACGTTCAAGGCTTCCATCATGACCGCCGGCTCTTTTGTCTTGATGACCTTGATGAGGGGCACAATCTTTTCTTGCATTGTGTACTTGTCGAGAGCCGTGGAAGAAGATGTTTTCTTGTGCTCGGGCAGTCCATCCAACCCGCTACTGTCTGCCGTTGCCGGTGAGCCCCCGCAGAGAACCACAAACGCCTGCAAGCCTCGCACTTTGATGGCTAGGCTGGTTGTCTTGCTGAATACATGAGCTATTATCGGGAATAGCTCGTTCTTGATCGTGCTGAAGTCCAAGACCGGCAACACCACAGGTAAGCTTCGCAGGCCGGCGTCGACCACGGAGTGGGTGGGTGCTGCTATGGCTGCAGCAACAACGGGCAGCATGTCTGATGAGGGTCAGGATACTGCTCTAAAGGGGAGGGGAACTGCACGTACCATCTTTGAACTCCTTGCCAGGAGTGTTGTTGGCGATAGTGGAGATATTATCAAGGACAACCATGAGTCCAGCGTCCCTTGCCGCGTCCTTCTCCTCAGTGTTCTTGTTGTTGATGACGAATATCTCCTTCAGTACGGGCCGGACCCTGTCAGTGAAGGCCCGCCGACCCGAAGGCAGGAGGTCGATGATTTTGAAGACATTCCCGAGAATCAGAGATAGTAGCGCCTTGTCCTTGGTCTCTTCTAGGAGAGCTGGAAGGAGTTTCTTCTCCATCACGGACTTGGGGAATGACGGTAGGACCTTGTTCAGGCCCCTCAGGAACGACTGCTTCTCGTTGGGTGTTTTTGCCGGGAAGGACTCTATAAAACGGATCGTGGACACGAGGATATTGTCAAAGAACTCTGTCTCTTGGAATTCCTTGGCGGTAAGGCGTTGAGCTGGCCGCCTAGTAATAAGGCGAGGCAGGACATGGGTGGCCAGGTCCTTGGGCAAGGGCCTAGAGGACATGAAGTTGTTGTTCGCAGTGGGTATGGTCGAGCTGGACTGGAACAGCCTCTTGTATGTCGACAGGCTGGAATTACACTCGAGCGGAGACTTGTGTGGTGAATTATAGAGGGCGATACACAGGAGACCCAAGGAGAACATGTCGGACGACACATTGAGGTTGTTGTCTAGCACAAAGTCCGGGGAGGTGTAGTCCAGGTCGAGCTGGACGGAACGCGGCAGCCGTGGGTCTGGGTTGAGGGTCTCGTAGAGGCTCAGGGGCTGGAAAGAGGTTGGCTTGGTCGAATTCTCGGGGGGGCTGCAAAAGGACAGGCCGCTAATCTTCCAATCCGACTGTTCAACGTCAGTACTTTGAACCCGTGAAGAGCAATGCTGGGTGTTATCCCGACTACCCGACATACTTTTGCATTGATGAGGATGGCATCAGGGGTGATGTTGCCGTGCACCAGGCCAGCATTCTCGTGGAGGAACTCGAGGGCCTTGCTGATCTGGAGCAAGCCCTTCTGGATCTCCAGCTCATCGATCTCAAGCTCGCGGCGCCTCCTCGTGCCGTCGGCATCCTCTGTCACATAGCGGCTGGACCGGCCCCCAACACCGCCGGCGCGTTCTTGATCATCCTTATCCTGCAGCAGGCTGGCGAGTGAGGCAGTGACGGGCTCGGTGACGAACTGCAGGCCGCCGCCTCTTGTCTCCTCGACGGGCTCGACGAGCTCCAGCACGCTGGGGTGGCGCAGCCTGGCAAGCGAGGATGCCTCCTTCTTCAACCTCTCGATGACCTCTTCAGAGACCCTCTTGAAGGCGGCGGCGCCGGAGCGGCCGAGGGAGTTGGCATGCGAGTCCAGCGATTTCTTGTCGAAGATGAAGACCGAGTATATCTTGCCGGTGGACTTCCTCTTGGCATCGTGGATCCTCCAGGGGCCGGCTTGCGAGGTCGCGTTGGGGGCTATGGAGTAGTTGGCATTGATGTTTGTCTGCTGGATGGACTTGAGCGCGGAGGAGAACATGGACGACATTTTAGCGGCTGGGGGGGATGGGAGAGGGCGCTTGTCATGTCGTCAGGGCTGCAAGGCTGATGGGCCGAAGGGTGGTGGATCGTTATCACATGCGTAAGAGAGAGAGAGTCTCGAGGTCGGGCGCGAAGTGGTCGAGGTCGCAAGCGAATGAATGCAACGCCCACCACAACCACTCAACCTGGTCGTCTGCGATCCGAGAACAAAACGATGGATCACGAGGGAAACCAGGAGAGCCAGAAAGAGATGGCAAAAAGCAAAGGGATTGGAGGCCCAGAATAGCCTCCAACAATAATAAGCACAGTCTCACGAGTGTGACGACAGGTCAGCTTTATCAACACCCTCCCACCTGCTTGCTTGCTTGCTTGCTTGCATGCGATGCGACGGCCGGGCAAGGGTAGACCGGCTTACCTAAGACCAGCACCTCAGAAGTACCTAAGTACCTAGGCACCGAGGTGGTGTACTCCAGACTCCGTACAACGCCGTGTCCAATCGGCCCCGGCTGTTGGTCCCCTAGCGCTCAATTGGAAAGCTCCACGCTCCGATGACGGCTCCTCCGGTGAAACTTTGGTGGGCAGCCAGACAATGCGGGATGCATGGTTCAAGTGCAATGACTGATAATAAGTCTTGAGCCGAGTCAGAGTGCCTGCCCTTCCTTTTGCAATTCAATTGGTCTTCTCCTTGCTGTTCTCCCTCTTCTCTGCTCTCTTCGTCACCACCAAGCATCACGACCCACCAAGATGCGCCCCTTCGTGCCCCGATGTGGTGCCCTCAGGCCCGGCGCCTCCCAGATCTCGCGCCCCATGCTCCAAAGGGCATGGCAGCCTGCAAGCCCAAGGTGCTACAGCATAAAGCCTGAAGCGGCGTCCGTGTCGAAGCCCCAGGACATCGACCCTTCCAAGCTCACCGTCGAGAAGGCAAAGACCCCCCGCCCTCTGAGGAAGCCCGAGGAGCTCGTCTTCGGCGCCAGTTTCACCGGTGAGAGGCCAACAATGCGCACGCACCCGGCGCTCGCCCTGCTGCTCCGTCTAACCCGCCGCTTCTGCCTCCAGACCACATGCTCACCGTGGAGTGGAACAAAACATCCGGCTGGCTGGCCCCCAGCATCAAGCCCTACCAGAACCTCTCCCTCGACCCCGCCACCAGCGTCTTCCACTATGCATTCGAGTGCTTCGAGGGCATGAAGGCCTACAAGGACTCCCAGGGCAAGGTCCGCCTCTTCCGCCCGGACAAGAACATGGAGCGCTTCAACGGCTCCGCCGCCCGCATCGCCCTGCCCACCTTCTCTTCCACCGCCATGATCGACCTCATCTCAACCTTCGCCAAGCTCGAGGAGCGCTTCATCCCTTCCCAGCGCGGCTACTCGCTCTACCTTCGCCCCACCATGATCGGCACGCAAAAGACCCTCGGCGTCGGTCCGCCGGGCAGCGCCCTGCTGTACGTCATCGCCAGCCCCGTCGGCCCTTACTACCCCACGGGCTTCAAGGCCGTATCGCTCGAGGCCACCGACTACGCCGTGCGCGCCTGGCCCGGAGGCGTGGGCGACAAGAAGCTGGGTGCCAACTACGCCCCGTGCATCGTGCCGCAGAGGGAGGCCATGAGCCGCGGCTTCGCCCAGAACCTGTGGCTGTTCGGCGAGGAAGAGTATGTCACCGAAGTCGGCACCATGAACATGTGGGTCGCCCTGCGCAGCAAGGAGACGGGCCAGAAAGAGCTCGTCACCGCCCCTCTCGACGGCACCATCCTGGAGGGAGTTACCCGGGACTCTGTCCTCGCCCTCGCCCGCGAGAGGCTCGCCCCGGAGGGCTGGCTCGTCTCCGAGCGCAAGTACACCATGCGCGACCTGGCCGAGGCGTCCGCCGAAGGCAGGCTGCTCGAGGCTTTCGGCACCGGCACCGCTGCCATCGTTAGCCCCGTCAGGAGCATCAGCTGGAAGGGCCAGCTGGTCAACTGTGGCCTGTCTGAGCACGAGGAGTCGGGTGAGATCGCCACGAGGGTGAAGAACTGGATGGAGGCGATCCAGTATGGCGACGAGGAGCATGCTTGGAGCCACATCTGCTAACGGCGGCGGCGGCAGCCGTCGTAGTAGAGGAAGTGGTGCGAGGTGCAAGGCGATGAGCCAGGTTGTAGACGGCTCTCCGCCGCGGTGTTGTGAGCTCTCCTGGATGGCCTGGAACATTAGACGTGTAAAGAGGCGTCAGGCAGAATTTCATAGACCATGTTTGAGCGACAAAAGAAATATTGCATGTTCATCCACCTCTCGCTTCTCTTGAATTCATACGTGGTGGCTGCCCTATCAGCCATCTCCCACGCCTGAACCCCATTCTATGCCTCGATTATTTGTCTGTCATGTTGAACCGGTCCATAGTATACCGCCCTCTGGATCCACCCCCCCCCCCCAACAACAAAAAAAAAGCGGTGCCCACTCCTCTCTAGAATGAGCGGCATGTCTGATTGATGCCCATGTGCTCTGCGTCTCGGCGCGATGCGTCGGCCAACGCTCTCATCCGGCCTTCGCCCTCATCTCAGTTTTTCTTGGCGGGGTCCTCCAGAATGCCTTCGGCTTCTAACCGTCTGCGCGCCTCCTCGAGAGCCCAGGTTTGTATCCTGGTGGTTAGAAGCAGAGGTCAGCTAGGGTTCGGTTGTATTGCGAGGGTGGTCGGGTAGGATGCCGATATCCCTCTCTTCCATCCTCTTTCAACTGGTTGGATATATATCCCCGGACAAGCGGTATCAAACTGACGTCAACTAAGTCACTAAGCCACCCCCCCTCGGACAACCACCAGCTTCCTCTGCCCTTCCCAAAAGATATCGAACCGCCTCGCTGACACCAAGCCAAACCAGCCCGAAGAGTAGAGAGAAGGAATATCCAAAAGAAACACCAAGAAAAGGGGAAGAACTCACGAGGTATCAGGTTTGAAGGCATAGGCGATCCCGAACGCAACCAGGCTCCCACAGAAGCCGTAGTACGCCAGGCCCTCCCAGCCCTCCTTCTCCGCCTTCTCGCCGGGCCGCACGCCGAACAGCCACCCCGTCGGCGGGTCGTACTCCGGGCCGTGGCCGCCACCGCCGCTTCGTGCCGAGGTCTTCGCGAAGGTGCGTCTGCCGGCGGTTGCCGCGGCGGTCTGCCGGCTGGCGAGGGCCGCTTGTCGGAAGGCGGCTCCGCGCATTGCTGTGTGGTTTTTTTTCTCCTTCGGGGTTTTGATAGTTGCCTGGGTATTGTTTTCAGCGGCGAGTGTGCTCGTTTGCTCGCCTGCTAGGTTTTGCTCGTTGTTGATGCGGTCGGGCGTGGGCGTTATTTTCTGTCCAGTCAGGCCCGATCGGGGTTCGGGCGTGGTCGGTGCCAACTGGTGGATTGAGGGATTGATTTGACGGGTTGTGTCGATTGATAGATGTTCCAAGAGTGGCCTTGGGGTGTCGTGGTTGCCGCCAGAGGTGTTGTTGAGGTCGTGAGTGGAGATTGGTGGTCAGTGTTGCGCTGGCAGACAAAGACAAAAGACGGACGAACAGGGCGGCAGCGGGTGAAGCTTGGGCTTGGCTTTGCTTGGTCGCTTCCTGCGGTCTCTGATGAGGTCCGCCAGGGGGTGCCGCTGCAGCAGAGACACAAGCAGTTGATGAGCTGGACAGGCAGGCTGAGTCATCAGCACCCTCCCGGATCGGAGAAACATGTCAGTCGCCCGAGAGCCGCGCCAATCGTCTTACACGGCCGAAACTTGGAACAGCCAAGCTCGTGAATTGTAGGAATGAAGCATCTGACCAAGCATCCCGCACCTCTGTAGTCGCGGAGCGGATGCGAATACCCTGATGTTGTAGGTACAGCCTATTGTGGTATACTGTGATACCTCATCTTTCTCCCGAGAACTCCGTTCCTGACGACTAGAGAGAGTAATGGCAACAGCGACAACAGCCAGACGTGGTCAGGGCAAATGCTGTAATCCTGGAGATATAATAGACCAAAGCGCCCCCTTCCTTTGTCCATATTCGTCCCGCTCCCCGCGGACTGTTGAGCCGTGTAGCCCCTACATATTCAAATGCCTAGTAAGTATTCCCAGTTATCTCGCTCAGCATGTTGGCAAGATTTGGCTTCCCCTTGAGCAACACTCTCTCGTCAATCTTGGCTCTCCTCGGCCCCGCTCCTGGTGGCAGCTGGTTCTCCTTGCCGCCATGGCTAGCCCCCATGGTTTTCTTCTTGGGCTGCTTGAATGGCGGCAGAAGCGCTTGTTTCTTCCCGGCAGTGCTCCAGCGAACGCCCGTACTCTTGAGTTCCTTCTTGGCTCGGTCAACCGGACTCCCGCCCAGCCCCGTCGCCGCAGTCGCTGTCTGCGTGCCCGCGTCCTCAAAGTAGTGCCCGTCAAGCGCATCCGGCTGCAGGTCGTAGATCCAGCGCCGCTGCTCCATCAACCCTATGAACCGCGCCAGCATCTCCTCGCACCCGCTACCTTTGAGGGTGTCCCGGCTCCCTACGACGAGCAGCTTCGTCTTGGCGCGCGTGAAGGCGACGTTGATCCTTCGCCAGTCCTTTAGCAGGTCACCAATGCTGCACGCCTCGTTCGACCTAACAAGGGAAAGAATGACCACCTCCTTATCCCGGCCCTGGAAGCGGTCCGCCGTGTGCATCTCTATACCTCCGCCAGTGGTGCCGCGGCCGCGCAGGCCGTGCTTCAGCACTGACAGCTGGGAGCGGTAGTGGGTCATTACGCCAATCTCCGAGGCCGGCACGCCGACACTTAGCAGGGCGTCCACGAGCTGCACGACAATGCGAGCCTCGCACGGGTTGACAATGCGGTTTCCTTTCGCTTCTTCTCGTGGCGACGGCAGACCGTCGGTGTTGACGAAGCTGACGCGGGTTTCGGGGTCCACCAGGTCACGCAGCCAGCAAGCACCCATGCCCGTACAGAACGAGTTTGTCTGCGACGAGACCAGACTTGTCGCATTGTGGTGGTGTCGCCGCAAGCCGTCCATGTTCGGCACGTCGAGTTTGCGCAGCCGCAGCTGCTCGGTCCCGCATTTTAGCCTGCCCTCGTAGATCAAGGCGTTGCTGAGCGTCATGATATCCTCAGACATGCGGTATTGGTGCTCTAGGTTGGCAACCGACTCGGGATGGGTATCGGAGAGGAGCTTGAACAAGCTTATATCTAGGCCACCGATCCTGGCCTCCTCGTTCTGAACAAGAGGTGGCAGCTGGTTGTGGTCGCCAACAAGAACAAATGTGCGCGCCATACGGATAGGGCCCAAACAGATTGGTAGAGTGATCTGAGATGCCTCGTCCACGATGCAATAGTCAAATGTACGCTCGTTGAATATGGCATGGCTCGTGCCGAGGCAGGTCGTTGCGACGATTGGCGTGTCGTGCCAGGCGCTGCGGATCTCCTCGAAGGTATCCTTGGGTTGTCCCGCCATTACCGCGAAGTCTTGTACCTCCGGGTGGACCTTGGCAGGGGCACCGAGTCTGAGCACGGGTATGTCATCGTGCTTGAGTTTCAAGAGGATGTTGTCAACAGCCGTGTGGGTATACGATGTGAGCAGGACACTCTTCTTCTGGGCGACCAATGCCCGTATGATGTGAGCTATGGTTGTCGTCTTTCCTGTGCCGGGCATGCCGAGAACGAGAGCGTAGTCCTTGGCACCCATCACCTTCTCGATAGCCTTCTTTTGATCGACGTTCAGGCTGTTCTTGTCAGCTATGGTATACTGTGTCGTCGCTGTCTTGAAGGCAGGCGGTTCCAAGTCCACAACCAGGCGGCGGATCTTCTCAGACCCGTATTGCACGTTTGTCATTATCGACACAATGTTATTCCGAACCAAGGCCATGCCGTTGCTGAACTCATCCTTGTCCAGCCTGTACCGAATCGGAGGCTCCTTGATTTTGCCTTGCGACTTCTCCGAGGGCACCCCTTCAGGCACAACCTCCATGATGCTGGCGTACACCTGGTTATTTCTCTTGTCGAATCCGGGCTGCCTTATACGGGCGTTGTGAAGTCTTCGATCAACAGCCACACTGATCCGTTGCTTTCTGACTGCTGTAACAAAACCGAGTGCCAGGGCGAAGTGCCCCTGCTCGTCTGACACCACAATAGGCTCCCCCACGGCGATCTGAGAATCCACGAAGGAGAAACCAGGAGCTGCATCTTCTTTGATGAACGCATAATGGAAGCGGTTGATCTTATGACCGTGGACATCCTCCGAGGCCGATCCTTCCTCGATGATCACGTCGGCGAAGCACCTGCCAACTTTCTCGCGCTCCACGCTCAGCATTGTCCACAGCTCCCGTCGGAGCTTCTGGCTCTCCTGCTCCTCCTTCGTCAGCAGGTCCTCCCACTTCAGAAAGAACTCCTTGTGTGCTGGTGTCATGTGTTTGACGACTTGATCAAACTTCTCTTGGAGACCGCTTGACTGCCCGTCCCCGTCGTCGGCGAGTTTGTGATATGTGAAGCATGAGTGTTGGGCATAGCATTTGCCACAAGCGTGCCTGTTGTTCTTCATCGGTGGGAGCTGTACACTGCGTTCGCGGATGTGGACGGCAAGCTGGTTGCGTTGTTTGATCATGTGGCGTAGCTCGTTGCGTACGGCGGGAATTATTTTTGTCAGAGATGTTTCCATGTAGTACAGAATGCCATAAACGATCTCAATATCGTAACGGTCCGACAGCAGCAGGTTATACAACATTGTCTGAGCCTGGTGGCTCTCACTGACATTCCTGCCGGTCTTGACTTCGAAGGGAACGGTGAGAGTCCGTCTCTCTTGGCCGTTCTTGACCGTCACTTGGACTGTGGCGTCAATATTGCCTTTGAGCCCATACAACGGTGACCAGACATGTTCTTCAATGTCCAGTAGCTTACTGACACACACGTTGGTCTTTTCGTTGTTCCTGCCGTGTGCGACAGCATCAGGCTTGGGGAAAGAGGAAACAAACTTGTCGGCCCAGCCTCGTAGCTCAGGCATCTTCGAAGATAAGTGCTCCCGAGCATCCGTGAAGCTGACTTTGATGGTATAGAGGTCTTCGATATGCTTCTTCATCACGTTTTCGATTGCTCCGTTCAGGAAAGCCTGATCCCAATTATTCGCCACAAGCGCCTCTTGGAAGATTTCGTGCAGAATCGTGCCATACACAAGCGGAGCGGACGCCTCACTGGTAGCTTTTACTCGATCCTGCAAGACTGCCCGCCGCATGCAGCTGAAGGAGTCGGCAACAACGGTGGCGGAGATCAACTGATCCGGGTGAAGGATCAGGATGTTTTGGTTATTGTCGATGATACACTGGCTGTTGGGCCCAAAACTGCCGATAATGTGTACGTGGGACTTGGGATGAACTGGAGTGTCGACCCAGTCCCCCCGAAGATGGACAGTCTTGGTAGTCTTGGTTCTGTCGGCTTGGACAATAAGGATTGCCTCAGGCGCTTCTCGCCCCCGCTCATTCGAGTATGTGTTTTCAAACACATTGGTCACCAGGTATCGCTGGATTGCAATAGGCTTGTTACTCACCTGTTCCATTGTCTTAGCGAATTTGTTTCATTGGCTATCGGTGAGCTATCGGACGGTACGTACGGGCATCAATGCTGAGCTTGCTTGACCAGCTGTCTGTGTAGCAGCCAGCTCAGCGGCTTCGAAATCAAAGTCCCCGCCAAAGTCATCACCAAATTGATCGTCCTCTGCAGTGCCTCCATCGGGGTGAACTGCCCCGGGTGGAGGAGGTGAGGCGGGTTGTTGTGTGGGGGCTGGATCGACCGACCCGATCATGTCTTCCGCTGCCGCCAATAAATCGTCATCAAGATCATCAAAATCATCAAACTCATCCTCTGTGGGCGCTGCTTGCTCCGGGCGTTGCCCATCAGCCTCTTGCACGTGCACCTCTGCGAGAGTCGCCGCTGCTCCTGAGAAGGTCCTAGTCTCGGTCTGCCCACTAAGCATGGAGACGTCAAGCTCCAAAAGCGTATCGTCGTCGAAATCGTCGTCTCCGTAATCCGATGGTGTTCTCGCACCATTCTTAACCCGGCAATGGGAAGGACTCGGTACTAGTGGTACTGCACACTTTCCCATGGGCTTCTGTGGTGAGACTGCCGGATGTGAGGGTGCCTTTTGCTTTTTTGGGGGTTGGCTTTTCTTAACCGAAGGTGGCCCCACGCCAGTAAGATGGTCCCCTATGCGCTCAGTCTTACTAATCTCCCCATTGACTGTCTCCAGAAGAGCTGACACCATAAGAGACTTGACATCTTCCCTCGTGTCCTTGACAGGTCTTGTTTCCGGGGCATTCTCGACCCGCCGGCGCTTCGGCCAGTGAGAACCGCAACTTATTGCTCTCCTCAGACTGCTTTCCGTGTAGTTTGGGCTTCCATCCTTTGGCGGCCTAGGGGAGGAGGAGACCATGAGGTGGGCAAGGGCCGGGTTTGTCGCGCCCAGGGGGCTCTTGCTGTCGGCCGCTCCGCCGACAGCGAAGCGATCCCACAGGTCGAGGGCCGGGTCTGCATGTTCCGTGTTTAATGCTTTCTTGAGCTTTTTGAAGTTGACAGCCGGAGTGCGTGTTCTGTCACCGGCCGGGGACGATATGGGTGACGAGCTTCTTGCGCGCTTCTTGCCGCGTCGGGGCACGAGGGGCGAGATCATGTCTGCAGCATCGTCACGCTCATTGTGCCATAGCAGGCGCTCGGTTGGCGAGGCGTCGGCTTCCTGCTTTTCTACGTCAGTCACACCCATCAGGTCCTGCCAGGCGAGTCTGTTGACGGGTGTCATGGCGGCACGGTGCTGTTGACCGCGCAGGGATGGTGTTTCTATTGCATCTAGCCCTTGTTTCGGCAGGTTTTCCTTGTTGGGACCGGCATCTTCAGGAGCACTGGCCGTGTCCGCAGCCGATGGCTTGTCTTTGTTCTCCGAGATGGGTGCAAGGTTGGAGACAGCGTCGGGCAGCTCAGCGGCGGGTTTCTGGAACTGAAACTTGGACAGCTTGTTCTTGGTGGTGGCGGAGACGGGGGCAGGTGGCCGGGTTGACGGCTTGGAGGGGATAGCGCCAGAGTGGGACTTTGCCCTCTGCCATTGAGGCTGGCGTTGCTGCTGGAATGTCATGCAGTCAGTCAGTGCTGAAGTCGGCCACGAGGCGGACTTGATTGCATATGCATTTGCATTTGCTTGCCCATGTGCTTTGCTGTTGCAGGGCAGACGTGGTTTGTTTACTTGCCTTTGGAAACCTGGACTGCTCAGAGAAGGACTTGGAAAGAGGCATTGCGACTCATTGGACTCATGATAGTGCTACTATGTCGTCCCAATCGCAATGACGACGGGGGAGCGGCTTGTGATTGTAGAGGATCGCTGTCGATGGAGGGCGGGCCAGGGCAGGTACGTGTGGTGTAGTATACAGGTAATGCATCTACTCCGTACATGGGTCCAAGTCAATTGCCCTGGGAACGGAGCGACCTGACGCGTTGGTCGCGTTTGCTCAGGTGCACCGCCTTGATTGGCAGGGGCCGTGGCCCCTGGACTGAGGATTGTGGCGCTAACATGTGTGGCGCGAGCTACCCTCGGGACCCGGACCCTCATGACGTCCAATGCGCGGCCTCGAAACTCACCTCGCCTGGAAGTGAAAGCTCACCTCAACCTCACCTCACCTCACCTCAACTGGCCCCGCCTGACCCGACATCACCCCCGATGAGCTTCGAGCCGTCAGTCATGGAAGGCATCGGTGGTATTCCCGATATCCCTCTGCAGACTGCCCGCAGAAACGCCGACAGCCTCGGCATCAACTATGAAGCCCTCCCTCAGTTGCCTTCTTGGTCCGCGTTGTTAGGGAGGTCGCCCGACTCTCTCAAGACCGCAGTCGCAGCCCAAGTGATGACCGCCTCCGCCTCTGTGGGGAGAGAACTTACACAGCCTGAGAAGGACGCCCTTTCGTATCACTTGTATGTTTCCGCCCTATCGGGGTCTGGCAGCGCATTGCTCACAAGACATCTTGCAACAGTGCAAAGCTGTTCGTCACCACCGCGTACGAGCCACCGCTTGCCGTGGCAGCAACTTATGTGCTCGAGCGAACCACACGCCCAAAGTTTGGCTTCCCCTTCTACAACCCAAAAAATCCCCTAGCTTTTCGCAACAAGAAGTTTCCCGGCCTGCCTGCGGGCAGATTTTCCTACTGGGCATGGCAAGGAACACGGGTGCTCGCATGGTACTTCACCAGCAAGTTTGTCATCTCCATGACCTTCTTTTCATATGCAGTCTCTGTCTATCGGGCCAACTCGGCCCGTGACGACAGGCTCGAAGCCTACCGCAGGGAGGTGACCCGCCGTCGCAGGGCCGCCTCGGGTAGGCCAGGGCGGGAGAGAGCCATCCCGGAGGGTCCTTCAGGACAACCAAACCAGCAGTATCGCCAACAGAAATGGGAAGTCCCAACGTCGACAACGGAACCTGCGGGCTGGCCCAGCTCAGAACAAACAGAAAAGGCAGCGCCGACGTCTTCGCCCACACCATTGGCCGCAACCCGGGGTCAGCAACCCGGGCGCCAGGACACGTACAACCAGGATCCATATGTGTTCGATGATGCATCACCCGTGGCTCCGTCAGAGCAGGGCAATCCTTCGCCTCAAGATCAAAGTCAGCAGCGCGGGTCCGCATGGGACAGGCTAAGGGCTCAAGCGCAAGCAGCACATAGTCAGCCGGGCTCGTGGGCAAAGAAGCGCCACGATGAGATGACATCCCGGGGTACCCAAGATGGAACTTCCTACAACTATTCGACCGCAGAGGAAGAGAAGGTCTACGCCAAGGACCAGGCGCAAAAGGAGTTTGATGAGATGCTCGAGAGGGAACGTCGAGGACAGGGACGCTAAGGCTGGCTGCGTCCGTTCAGCAGGAGGGCATCTGGGCCCATGGTTTCTACTGCCCTTTGAAAAACGCCGACTGAGGCGAGTTGATACCATTATGAAATGATCCTTTGCCTCATACCCGTGGCCACATCGACCTCGGCCAGCCTCGTTATCCGAAACGAGTCCAAGGCTTCTCATTATATTTGGTATTTACTTACGATCGTTAGTCCTTGGCACCGAGTTACTCAGAATCTATACCCAGTAATCGACAGTCATCAGGGTCAATAGTCCCCTGGTGACACCAAAGGGCCCCCGGAACAGCAAGCATGTATACCCAAGCCACTCGGGCAAATTGTGCTGAGGTAGGGATGGTTTCGCTATCATTACATCTGCATCCATGCTGGGTTACAAGGACTGGACTATTTCAAGTGGATTAGGGCAAATTTGCCGGTCTCAATTGCAAGGCAGACTGTATAGATACCCAAGTAATTATTCAACACCGTCACACCCTGCCCAGCGCTACGATGTTTCGTGTTGTCCGCAACCAGGCGCGCAAGTATCGTGATACTGACTGCGCCAAAAAGGTGCACACTCCCTGCCAGCAGTGACAGAAGACCCATCTATAGTGGCAGAGCAGAGAGAGAGACAGTAATCACAACAGCAACCCCTTTCGCAGAGAGTCCAGTGTCCCATTCCTTAGTTGGGTGAATAAAGTCTGTGGATGCTAGGCCAGCCGCCATCGTTGCTTGCCGTCGACGTCTTTAAATAGCCCGCCCATCTGCCAAACCTGCCAGTCTTCCTCCATCTTCCTTCCCCACTTCGGACCCTGCAGCAACGACAGCCACACCTTCTCTCCAGTTCTTGTACAACACTGTGCCGCGATTGTCTCATGTCTGATTTTCAGTCTGCTCCCATTGCCCATGCCCAGTGCCCTACGTTTCGGAACCACTGCAACATCGTTTGGCACCAGCATCTACCCTTCGGTCAACCTTGCCAGTCGGCCGTCCCTCCATCTTCACAGCCAGACCAACACAAACAACACGCTTGTTTTGTCTGAAAACACCTTTTTCTAACCATATTTATCTGTTCATCCAATAGACCTCACCCCCCCCCTGGATTTCTGGTTCAGGCAAGCTGGCGACAACAAATAGCATTGATCAAATCTTGCCACTGCCTACCCGCTGTACATATACCCTTGCTGTACTACAATTTCTCTCTCCTACACACCATATACTCCGATACCCCCTATTCTTGATATTCGGCTGCCTTTGCAGGCTCTCCAGGAAGAAAATGTATCCAGTGGTGCATTTCGCTCTCGCGGTCTTGGTGCTAGGTGCTATGATCCAGACAGCGGCTGCAAAGCTTCTTTTCAATACGACTTATCTCCTCCTGGAGTTCACTTTTAGTCACCCTTCGGGAAATCTTCTGTCTCATGAACTCTGCCACCAAGCACTCGTAAGCCTCGACGTTGGTCGTTCCCTTGGGCACCATATTCTTCACGCAAGAATACACTCCTCTCCTACGTCAGTGCCAGCCTGCGTGCTGTCACCAACGCAACCACAACATATCCTTATCCTCAATCGGACAATTGGACATCCTGTACCTGAGGACTGATTCCAGTCACTGGCCTGTGGCACAAGGCCCAAGGTGTGGGTGTGGACTGTTACGAACGAACATCTCCCCGTCGAATTCAGCACACTAAAGGGTGTTGTTTGGCTCCTGTTTGTAACCAATACTTGTACGGCTATCAGCACGCTGTGAGTTGGCCTGCTGTCTGGTACGCCTCGTTGATGAAGAGGAATTTTCCTTTACTTTCAAGCTTAATTTTTATAAGAGGTAGTAATAGTAATTATAGATGCTTGAAGTATTCATTTATAAATCTTTTAGTTTTATAGTAAATTTATAGTGGATCTATTATTTGACCGTAAATTCCCAATGACCAATCATTGGTTGGGTCTAATAAGTATATAATGCTGCACGAGTGCCGTGTATCTAAACTTTGCCCTCCTACTAAGCCAGGCTGACAGAAGCAGGGAAATTCGACACAGGAAATTGTGCGCAAAGGTATTGAGTTAAATTTAGGCTTATAATTATTATAATCTTAAGTATAGTATATTAAATAAAGTAATTTGACAGGTTTTGTAGCGCTGTAGCTATTATCTGAGGGATGTTTGTTTATATATATATTATAGAGCGTGGAATTGTGGGCCCAGGGAGCCCCTGATTCATAATATAAACCCCAAACCGTTCAGTACGGTCGAGATTCTCATCCAAATCCCGTGCCCCGAGTGCCCCTAGGAGCGGAGGTTGTCTCTGAGCGCGAGAACCTCAACTGATGCCTTGTCTTTGCGGCGCCAAGTATTTTGTCAACCTTCCCAGCGTTGCCGAAATTCGGGCGGTTTTTCGCTGGACTGAGAACGTCCAAGGCGACTCTCTTAGCTTGATCAGTGACCTGATAGACCTACTGCCTTGGCTTCAGCTTCAGCATCTGAAACGCAAGGCGGCGTGGTCGAAGTCCTTGAATATCAAGTGCGAAGAGATGGAAGAGCGCTGACTAAGGACATTCTGGGACATTGTTTACATCTGATCTTTAAACCCGAGGAGCAAGACGCATTGATCATTTTCAGGGAAGATCTTCACCTCGTCGAGGACGGTGTCAATGACGGCTGACTTTGATTTGCTGTTGAACCTTGCCGTATATAATCTATATGGCTTATCTATTATACTTGCCCAAAGATGCGGCTTATATACCTGTCGTCTGTTTCTCGTGCAGTTGACCAAGAGCCGGCCCGACCAAATCTGAAGGGTTCTTAGCGATTACTGAACATTATAATGGTCACTGAAATTAGCATAATACCTAGGCATTAACAGACCAAAAGGTCAAGTAATAACCTGTCTCCCCCGTCATCCGACGTCCTCCCGTTCTTTCGGCCTTGTGCGATCTGTAAGTCACTCCTCAGCTCTCCCAAGAGGTCCTCTCGAGCCAGACGGTCAGTGTTGTCCAAGTGAACTGCAGCTCTCTCTGACATGTCCGCCTCGAAGACCTCCTCGACCTGACGGTACTTAGAAAGGCCGTTCATTTGAGAGGAACTTGCGGTGGTCGGTACACCGTGGTCATTCTGAAATCCAAAAAACGGTGTCATTCCTCCCACCAGGACACATCAATCCACGGAGATTTTGTTGGGACTTGTTCTAAGCTGCAACGGGTTCTGGATCCAGCAGCCTATCATCTCATATGAAACGTGCACTCTGATCCATGGGCAAGACGTAGTCTAGAAAACCGACCCCAGAAGCTCAGGCAGAGACAGGAGAGTGAAGCAGAGCCAGCAAAACATACGAAATACCCTCGATGAAGAATGTCTCTCCGCCGAGGGCATCACTTCGGGCGGCTGTGACAAGCTCATTCCAGAAAGTGCATGGTTTGACAACGGCCACGAGGGTCTGTTGGAGAATTTGTCGTGGGTCAGGATGCTCAACTGAGAGTCATCCGGATATACAGGAAATTGTCGTGTTTGTGTCTGCCAGAAAGAGACTGACACTTGCACACGGACGGCCACTTACAGAACCTCCACGCCCATGTCGGCTGGCAGTGATGGACTTGATGCATGAGCCAGGTGCTACTACTTTACTCCGTGTCCTCAAGGAACAGCCGTGCATTGTTGGCAAACCGGATTTTCAGGTGCCCGTTGAGGACGCTTCGAAATAGTCCAGCGAGGAGCCCAGCTCTCGCAGTGTCCAGATCGCCGGTGACGCCCATCTTTGATATGAACAGTGCAAAATGGCCAAGCTGAGAAACCCGGAAAGGTGGATGAGGATAATGATACAGAGGCTTGATATTCATGCTGGCGTCAAGCCAGCAAGGCCAAGCCAGCTGTAGGCGTTTAGCCTGCAGATCGCGAGACAGTATCAGTAAAAGAAACAAAGACACGAATGAGAGCGTTACGGAGGGCTTGACCATATTGCTGTATTACCTGCATGCACCAGTACCGAAGTATGATAAGGAATGGTCGCACGCGGTTTGTTGGAAAAATTGCCCGCTTGGTGGGAGGTAGGTCGACCGCACTGTCAAATCATTGCGGCTCAGCGCGAGACCTACCACCAGCCACTCGGTCGTAGGACGTGATTCCGTGGGTTTGATGTGACGGCCTCGGGAATCTGAAGTGCAGATATGAACCGCAGCTGTTCCAATAATGCGATGCTGTGTATCGACGAGGATTGTGCCGGCTGCTGCTGGAGCAAATAAACAGGAAGGGATAAGTGATCGCCAACCCAGGCCAAGCACTCGTCTGGCCCTCATGAAGTAGTGGACGCAACAAGGCAGGATGCAGAAGAGCCAGCCAGCTGAGCGGAAGAAAATGGTCACGAAAGTGCTGTTCCGGGCAGCCTATACTGGCGCGCATATAAATATGAGCCGAAATCCGGCGGACACCAAATCAGAGAGCTGCTTTTCAATGATCCATCACGCCCCGGGTTTGCGCAACAACATGTTACCAAAATTATCCGTCTTCAATCACAGCGGTGATGCCGAGCTCTGGAGATTCCCCTGCCAACAGGCCATGGCGGAATAGAGGAAGCGGAAGCGAGTTTTTGGGCCAACTTCCAAGGTCTTTCGTAGACGCGTCCGCGGACACTCCTGGAAGGGTACACTAGGACACACTCCAAACCCTGCGCCTGCTCTTAGGAACCTTACTTTCCACGCTCAACCAAGCTGATGTCCCAAAGGCCGCGTTGCAGTATAGGTCGCACCCGCGCATCACGAACTGTGAGATTGTGGATTCGTACAATTGGCCGGACACGGCCAGGCCGACGATTGGTGTTCCTGGTAGGTAAGCCCCCGTTTTTCATACAGAAACAGTTTACGACCGACGCAAGCAGGCAAACCTGCAAGGCGGACACCGCTGGTCGAGCCTCGACAGCTCAAGCCCGACGACGGGCAGTACTTTCGCGATCGCAATGCCGCACGCTATCCGAAGCATCTCCCATGGAACCAGCCATAGAAGACACCTCCTGAACTCATACCAGATGTCAAAGAATACGGGCGCTCGTTCCTAGATCCTTAGACGACATGGGATCCTGACGGTGTCACGCCAGCGAGTCCTCTCGCACCGCTTCGGTGGACTTGGCTTGCTGGTGAGGTTTGAAGGCGATGGCTATATTTTGGCCGAGAGTGAAGACGAGACAGACGGTCAGATCCGGCCAAGCCAGACCACTGATGATTGTGGATATTGTGGACGTTGCCCGAGTGGACGGAGCGAAGGGGTGCGGTCCAACCAGGAGGTTCCCTCATCGTGGCTGTTAGTGTAGTCGGAGGCTTGGACAAACGCACTGCACAAGATGCTGCGCCAGGCAGCCAAGTGATAAGCGGGGGGCGTTGCCATTTGCCCTGGCCCGTGCTTCCGGAGGTAGCCAGGGTACCACAGCATGGTATGCATCGTAGACACCATCGAATTACGGAGTACACTAACAAGACAGTTCAGCCCGGGGCGGTGAGGGCGTGGGTCAGCCTTAGGTTGCACAGATTGCTACGTCGAGCAAAAGCACGTTACACAGTCTGCTGCAGAGATGGACGGCAGCGCCACTCGACTGTCTCCCGGGCCGCGCCGCTGTCCAGAACGGCGGCCCATTGGGGATTACGCGTAGATACTCGGACCAAGTGCCTACCCACTCTGCCGTGCTCTGCTGACCCCAGACCCCTGCAGCTGTGTGGTGTAGGTGAGCTGGATGGCGGGCAGCAGACCTGAGACGAGCTGCCAGTCGGCCCTCACACGCTGGCAAGTATCGCGGAGGACGTTACGTCATAGCCGAGCGAGCCGTGGGATCGCCTGCAGGGTCGGGGCCGATTCAGCCAAACTGATTAGGGTACATGCAGTAGTAACAGTGCACCTCTGCAAGCGTCACAGACAGACGTTGAAGGTTGGTTTGCGCACACAAAGCCTACAGGTCGCCTTTGTTGACATGTTAGCAGGGTATGACGTGGTAGGCCTACACTTCCCAACACAAGATGTATAACGCGACTTAGCGTCTGTAATGCTTGCGGGGGTGTCCCACTCGCAGTCCACTAGCAGATACTCAAGTACTATGTATGCTCCGTACCTACACTGCAGATACGTACGGGTGCCGTGGGTCGAGCGTGGGGGGCGCCGCATTTCCAATGCAACAAGATGCGCGCGACATCCGAGCCCGTGGGCCGGCGGTGTCTCGGCCGGGGGGTGCCGGCACATACAACGTCGACCATCAGGTCAAGCGCAGGAGGACACTACTGTGTAGTAGTGCTGTGCTACTACTATGTATGCAGGTATGTAGTGGCCCTCAGCCTCTTGAGCCGCCCCAAGCGCTAGCTAGTTATTATGGTGTCGAATCGGCTGCCCTCCGATCTGGTGCATGTCATATCTACTAACCATACTACTGTACCTACCAGTTAGTGTAGTATACCTAACATCTAGATACGTACTTACTTAGTAAGTAGTATGTGACGCTGGGCATTGGTCGCCCGGGCTGACTCGGCTCCGATCCATTACGTGACGAGAACTCAGGCCCTGGATGCGGGCGCCGGCACCATGCTTTGCCTGTTACCTAATGACCACTCCCCTTCCGGCACATGCTCGCAACCCCCGCCGTCGCCGGTATCGTCGACATGCCATGTGGCGCCTGCAGTATCGCGGCTGCCAGCGTCAGCCGCATTGCGCTGTGCCAGCCCTGCTGCGAACCTTGGGCCCGGCCATGTCGCCTGCTGTTAGCGACCCCGGCCCGGCCTGGGTCCTGTCGACTTGTGACCTCCGATGCGGCCCCAGCCGGCTTCCGAGCATTTGCAATTGCCATTATGAATTTCATTCTTGATAAAGGCCGCGCTCGCTTCTGGCTGCTGTGTTTGTTATCTCTCCCGCATCACATCGCAGCCTCCTCGGTCTTGGTTGACGCTGCCCGACCAGACGACATGAAACACCCACCATCGCAACCTTCTCGGTCTGTCATCCTCGGGCCCAGACTGCCCACAGGCGACTGGCCACGGGCCTCGTTTGGCGGGGCCCCGGCACAGCACGACATGCATGGACCAAGCCCGTCTTTTTCTCCCACAGCCTGGCTCACTGCACTGCCAGGAAGCATCCGGTTTGCTAGCCCACCAGGGCTGCCAGGACGGGACAGGACGGGACAGGACAGGATCAGTCAGTCCTGTACACGGTATCACAAAGCATCCCCCCCCCACCCTTCCTTCTGCCTGCCTCGAGCCGTTGCATCTCCCCAGATCCGTACGCAGCCCCCCCCCCAGCGCCGCCCCCAGGGTCTTGCCTTGCTCCTCGTGCCACCCTTGTGAGCCCGAGATAGCCGGAAAAGGATATCTCACCTCTTCTTGGACCACCACATGGCGTACTGCCATTCTCACATGCTCCCTCTCTCTCTCTCGCTCTTTCACCAAGCACCCCCCTCTCTTCCTTCCGTCGCCTGTTGCTCCTCGCCGCTCTTCCTCCCAGAGACCTCTGCAAAGACCTCTGCACCCTAGAGTTGTGCGCGTGCCTTATCGCCGGCAGAGGAAACCGGAACGCGGGCACACGAGAGCATAGCCAGCCTACCATTCGCCCAGAGGAGCCATGCCTGACGGAAATAATTCTCAATACAAATGACACAGATAAGCCAGGCTTATCTCATCCTGGTTTCCATCACCACCTGGTAACCAACCCCCTACCTGGCCCTCGAGACCTGGCCCAGCATTTCCTCCTTCGCACGCGAGGACTCGCTCTCCTTGTCAAAACCCAGCTGCCGCCCGCCGAGCTGCCCCCGGTGACAAGGCCAGACGGGTGGCTTGTTCCTGCAGGCTTGCAACACCCCATACCGCGGCACTTGTGTCTTCTCCATCTATAGCCACGCGGTAGCGCAATCGGCAGACGGGGTGGAAGACTTGGGGCCACAGTACGGGCCAGCCACCTGCGTCTTGTGCGCCCCGTGGTACGTGACCTGGATATCGGCAGGCGTGATAAGCAGCACCTGTACCTGACCTGACCTCGTCTGGAATTATATCCATCCCCACGGCCCCTGTCCTTAGTATTGTATATCCCGTCCCCAACCACACACCCCACCCCCCCCCCGGGCATCCTTATCTCCAGGCACCCTTATCAGACATCGTCACCATAACTTTTGCCACCGCGGTCCTCCATCGTGCTGTTCTTTTGGCTTGTGGACGAGCCCACGGCTCCTGTTTCGCTGCCCAGACCTACCTAAAGTATCTCGCAGACAGCACCGTGCTAGTCGTGAGTTGCCTAACAAGCTGGCCTGGCTTGGAGAGTTACAGCACACCACCTGCAACCAAGACAGTCACACCCACCCCCCCTCCCTTTCCCCTCCCCCAGAGGAAAACGGCCTATCTGAGGGATATCAGCGCTGCGGGCACGGTCGCTGTGCGGCGGGGACCCCCAATATTCTCTTGTCCTGGTATCTGCGGCCCTCAGGCCTGTAAGACGGCAGGCACGCACACACTCGGGCGGTGATAAGCGGATCGCCTCGAGTTCCGTGTCGCGCGGACACACCCTGGGCAGGGTGACGGCTCACGCCTGCTGCTGTGAGGGACTAAGTCGAGCCTTTGTATTCGTGGCTCCCGGCCTTCTTCCTTCCCTCGACCTTCAGCATGTCGATACCAAGCGCCGTTTCCCGGACGGCTCCCATAGCCATCGCGCCCAAGCCCACACGGTTTTCGTCAACAGGCCGTCCTGGCAACATACACCCAGACACATATTCCGGAAGCTTCAACAATAGCGGTTTCGATACCCCGGACTCTATCGGATCCCCGTCCACAGGGATTCCCGCCTGGCCTTGCGAGGCTTGCCAGTTACGCCGGATCAAGTGCGTGATGAGCGACGACGACGACGCTTGCACCTCCTGCCGGGCCCGGGCTACAGAGTGTTCGTTGGTCGATAGCCCGCCTCCGCGGAAACGCAAACTGCATGGCGGTCATGGTGAAAGCAGGGGCAAAAGAGGGTCAGTGAACTTCACCCGCGTTCGAACCATATCCTGCATGGCCCCATCCCCTCCAGTCAACAACACGGGCCGCAGCGCATTGCAAGCCTTATCTGTGTCTGGGAGCGTCTCTGCTGGGATCAGGCCCCTTGTCCCATATGTGACCACAATCAACTGACACTTGATTGGCCCCGATCTAGCTCGCCGGGAAGGTATGATAACAGGAGTGGGCGTCAGCAACACTCCAGCTTGTCCAGCACCGCTGCCAGTAATTCTTTCATTGAAGAGATGGCCAACTTCGGGGGGCCGACTCTCCTCAAGCGCAGTCTGGGCCTGCAGGAAGACAGGTACAGCCAGTACGTCGGGCCCACAACCGACTTTGAGCCGTCCTTGATCAACCTCTCCACCTTTGATCCCCACGACGAAAGCCTCCTATCACGAGGAACACTAAGGAAGGTCAGTGACGACGATACCTTCTTGCTCCTCCCCGACAAGAATACGCCGGGCTATGAGCACATCTACGACGACATCGACGAGATTGAGAGCATCGTCGCCCCGCACGGGAGAAACCTGGTGGACCTCTACTTCCGAATCATCCACCCAGCCTACCCAATCGTCCAGAAGAATGTCTTCTACGAAAAGTACGACCGCTCACCAAGGGAGTTCTCTCCGCCACTACTCGCCGCCATGTACATCCTGGCCATCAACTGGTGGGACCAGGACGACGAGCTCTCGCCCCTCCCTCGGCCTAATGTCAGGCGGCTAGAGAGGCTCGTCCGCACGACACTTGCCGACGCCATGTACCGGCCAAAGCTGTCAACCGTCCAGGCCGGGCTTTTGCTCTCGCAAAGACCCGAAGGTGACCAGTGGGCACCAACGGCGCAGCTGATCGCCATCGCACAGGAGCTCGGCTTGCATCTCGACTGTTCGCACTGGAAGATTCCCCTATGGGAACGGGGGTTGAGGAAACGACTCGCCTGGGGCCTGTATATGCAGGACAAATGGGGCTCACTTATACACGGCCGGCCTTCGCACATCCTGGCCTCCCAGTGGGCGGTCCAGCCTCTGGGGCCGAATGACTTTCCCGACGTGGAGTGGGAGGAGGACGACCCGGACGGGAGGGACGACATCGAAAAGGGCCGTACTTTATTCTCGCAAATGGTGCAGCTAACACAGATTATGAGCGAGATACTCGAGACCTTCTACACCCTGCAGGCCATGCAGAATGTCACCAACGCCGGTTCACAGGGGACCCACCTCGTGCTCTCGCTCGCAAAGCCAATCCAGCTCAAGTTAAAGGAGTGGTATGCGGCGCTCCCGGCCGCAATCAGGATGGACTCGACGTACCAGACGCCTGTCGCCAGCACGAATTCCAACCGCCTCTCGAGCATCGGGTATCTTCACCTGGCCTATTTCGCCACCGAGATCACCCTCCACCGACGCATCGTCAGGTCCCTTGCGCAGACACACCCAGCTCCATCACCGGGCGACCCGGGCGTGCCGCCCGGCACGGCGTCTTCGGCCGCGTCTGCTAGCGATAGCTACATCCTGCACATATGCCGCAACGCGGCCAAGGCCCGGCTGATCTCGGCCATGGACTTTGTCAACCGGCTGACGCCGTCGCACCTACGCGCGTTCTGGTACTTTGCATCCAAGACCAACTTCGCGCTCATTGGCACCTTCGGCTCGCTGCTGTGGGCGACCAGCCCCGGCCGCGAAGAGGCCGAATGGTACCGCCGCCGCCTGGGCGAGTACCGCTGGACGCTGTCGGTGTCGTCCAAACCCGGCGAAGGCCGCGGCCTGACCGAGTTTGCGATGGGCATGCTCGACATCTCCACGGGCCTGCTCAAGAGGCTACCCGAGAAGCCTACCACCATGAGCCGCTCCGGCAGCCTGACGGGGCTAGCGGGCGCCGCCGGGGCCAGACGCACGAGCCTGCTCGCACTCGGCGGCGGGGGAGGCGGCGGCATCAACATGGGTGGCTTTGGATCCGGCAGCTACGCCGTGTCCGGGGCCGGGGGCGGCGCGGATGGCGGCCTGATGATGGACCTGGACACCAGCGGAGGCAGCGCCGTGCCCAGCGGGATGCACTCTCCGCGCAGCCAGGGCGACGACGGGGACGGCAGCGACGACAGCGGGAGCTCGGACGAGGCGATGGGCTACGGCGGTGGATTCGCACCCACGGCGGGCATGGCCAGCATGGCGGACTGAGGCGGTTGGCGTCTGGCCATGTTACTTTCCGGCCTTGTCCCAGGCATCCGGATATCGGCGACCCTAGAACGTCCACGGCGGAAATTCTAGACCCGGAAATTGGGACGGGTCAGGAGAGAAGGGCCGGGCTGTCTCGAGGATGGTGGCGAGGAGCCTTTTAACAGTGCGGGCGCTCCCTTTCTAGGGGTGTAGGGGTGGCCGATGAGCCGCGCTCAAGCCACGCGCACGACATATGACGTGCTCAGGGTGTGTGCCTGTGGCCAAGAACTCCTCACCACCCACGCCGCAATGGATTAGATGCGCGGGCGGTTATATACGGCTCCAAAAGTACAGTGAACCTTGTCATCCAACAAGACTGGGTGCCACGAAGGGAGTTTGCCTTCGACTTCCGGAAATGATGCGGTACGATGGGGTGTTCGCGTCGTCTACCCAGATACTTGCCTCCCCCCCCCCCCCCNCCCCCCACCTCTTTCCAACTCACTCCCCTTCACTCTACCAGTGTAGATATTCTCGGGTTGGCACCAAAGCTTGGGCTGGACATGTGTGTATGTTTTCGGACTACGTTCATGGTGTAGATGATTTTATGGGTTGGACGAAAAAAAAACGCGAGGCACCTCGAGGGGCATGCGTTTGGCATTTCTCCTATTTGGTTTCTTACCTCGCCCTATTTTCCTTTCCTGTCCATCTGGATGGATCTTGCATTAGCAGCAGCTTTGTCGCAAATACCCTCGTGTTATGTAGATGTCCGGAATCTTATCATCCATCATTTCCATATTCGGACCATGCTGTAAGTCGTTCGCCACGAGTGACCTCGGGCCTCTGTCGTGCCAACCTCGCGCACACACCATCTTTTCCACCAATATACATCCGATGAACATGACCCAGGCTGCTTAACCTGAGACTCGTCGCCCGTGGCAAGAACGGCGATTTCCATGCCGCTGTCCTCGGCTCTTGTGTCTGTCCGTATCATAAAACCAATTGTGACCAAAACCTGAGCAACCAGTGTTTGTTTTTGTGACGCAGCTCTTGCGATAAAGCTGTCTTGCGCCCTCTACCGGAGTGATCTACTTGGATCCAAATACAACACCAACCCGCAGGCTCTATCCCCGGAACCCCAACCATAGCCTCACGAGTACATTGTCCTGCTCTACTTTGGACTCATGAGTGACTGAATCAGTGGGCTGGAGTCGTTAAAAATTGTGATGGTGTGGTTCTGGAGCTGTTCCGCCATTGGAGTTATGATGCCCTCCTGTCGTCTTTGGTCACCCGCTTGCTCTTGTCCCGAGCTGATATCGCCAGTAGCTGGTGCATCAGGTAGGGCAGTTGGACGGGGATTTCCCAGTGTGCTGGTCTGCATGGCTGCCGCCATTTCTGCACTCACCAGACAGCAGAAGCAGTCACTAGAGGGCGGCAGCGAGAAGCGGTGGTATAGCTCGAGGTGAGCTATGTTGATAATTGGATTGGTTGTTGGCCGACAAGACTGTCGGCCTTGGTCCTGCGAGACCTGCTCCCAAACCACGATTGGCCAATCCCACAGGAGGCGGCGGCGAGCGGTTCGAGGTTGCCGTCGGACCTCCAGGGCCATAGATGGTTATAAAATTGCAATTAGCTTTTTACTGTCTTGCCGTATGCCCCACCAGCCGCCCTCCTCATCTCGATAGCTCGTTTATATGGCGGAGCAGTAGGAGGCTGGACAGGATCCAGCGTGACATGGTCTTCCGGTAACTGGTATGATGCATCCGAGTCAAAGGCAGAAAGATCACCGCACGCAATAAAGGGAGCGATCCACCGGACATCTTGCGCATCGCCATCCGTTTCATGGCCTATTTCCACCTCGTCAATTCCATCTTGCCGGGCGTGCGAGCTGGCCTCTGACGTGACGTCCCAGGCGCCAGTGACAGAGTTCTGCATTATCGTCTTCGCGATGATAGGCAGACCGTGGGCCCTCTCCTTGGTCATCTGCGCCAATCTGTGACCGATACCAAGCGGCTCGTCCAGGCTCGCTATAAAGCCTGGCGGGGGTTGGAAGTTGAGACAGACTATGAAAGCCTCGATGCTGCTGGCTCTGGAGGAGCGGGGCTTGGCCACGACGACGCGCTCGAAGAAGAGTTTCAGCTGCGCGTACAAGACATCGACATTTCTGCCGCGGAATATCTTGGCCACAAATTTCCCGCCTGGCTTCAGCACGCAGAGGGCCAGATTGAGGGCCGCGAAGAGCAGCTGCGACTGGACGTAGATGTCCAGGTCGTGAAGGCCAGTGACGTCGGGTGCGCCATCGCTCAGCACCAGATCCACGGGATGAGAGGCCTGCTGACTCCTCTTGGTTGGGTCGTAGTCGGGATCCAGTGCTTTCAGGAGGAGAGGGACGGTCGCCGGGTGTGTGATGTCGGCGCGGAGGGTGACGATGCCTGGCAGCGGGCTTATGGGCTGCAGATCTATGGAGACGATCTTGACATCCTTGGGTGGCCTGAGCTCGCCGCCGCTTGGCTTGACGTCAATGGCGGCTGCTGCCTCCGGGGCAAAGACGCGCAGCATCTGCTGCCGCAGGTAGGCCTCCTTGTCCTGCCATGCGGCGCGGCCGGACTTGTCGCCCTTGATGAGCACACGGGAGAGGACCTGTGACCAACTCCCCGGGGCTGCGCACAGGTCCACCACGCGGGTGACGTCCTCGAAGAGGTTGAACTCTGCCGGCAATCTAAGTCAGCACATGGGTGGTCCTCGTACGAGACGACGGCGGGAGGGCTGGGGCAGAGTGCCGCTGCAGCATTGTGTGTTTGGCATACCTTCATCGAGCTGGAGGAGCTTGAAGGCACTCCGAGCGCGCCAGCCTTGCTCTTTTGCAAGCCTATAATAAGCATCACGCTTGTCCTTTGAAGATTTGCCCATTATGAGATCCGGGTTGGATGAGATCGGAAATAGGATCCGAGCCGCATTCAGTTGTTTTGAGGGGTTGCTTCGGCGAGGTTCCTCGCCAAAAATTTCCAACAGTTCTGCATGCACCTACTTGGGTAGGTTACAAAAACCACAGGGGTCCAAAGCCAAATGGGTGTTAGGCAGTCCCCTGAGGGACACTGCTAGATTGCCTACCTAGGTACTTGAGTACACATATAGGTAGACTCTGGCCTCAGCCCAACGATGATAATAAGCAGCACGTGGTTGGAGACTGAAGAACTCTGGGGAGACCTGGAAGAATAGGATTACATCCCCGCTGGCTACCTACATATGAACATGACGTTTAGGAGGGAGGGAGCCCTGGGCCGTTCAAGTCTCTCAGTAGCGGGGCATTTAGATAACGGCCACCTAGCTAGGTAGTGCACTAACTTGTGGTCGTAGGGCTGAATTAAGCTCGTGGTTCGTGCAGACTCGATCCCCCACCTAGCTCTTGCCATGCCTTTTTTTTTTTTTTTTTGGGGGGTCTCTCTTCTCTGCGTGCATCACGTCTGTTGGGAAGAGACGACGGCCAACTGCGCGCACCTCCCTCTTCATCCGCAACCTTGCCACTGCCAGCCAATCATCTACGTGCGAGCACCGTTTCAAACAGACAACATGGCGGAGAAGAGGAAGAGACAGGCCGTTGCCAGCGCGCCTGTGAAGAAGAGGAAGAATGCTCCCGCCAAACCATCCAAGTCCGCCAAGTCCTCCAAGCCAAAGCGCGTCGTCGACGCCAACTCGCTGGCATGGAAGCCCGTCGATCTGCCCGAGATGTTCAATGACGCCGAGGGCTTCTTTGGCCTCGAGGAGATTAGTGGTGTCGATGTCGTGCGCAACGGGAATGTGGTCAAGTTTGTAAGCAGTCTTCCTCGGCCCCTTTGCCACTCACTCTACCTGGGCACTAACGTCGAACCAGGTCACGCATGATGCATCTGCTCCTAACAGAGACGAAGACGACGAGTTCGAAGGCTTCGGGGACGACGCAGCAGAAACTCCGCCACTCGAAACACACCATCAAAACGAGGAGCCGTCTCCTTCGGAATCCGATGCGGCGGCGCCCACAAAAACCAAAACCAAAACCAAGAAAGATGCCACCAAGGAGACACAACAGGCGCAGAAGAAGGAAAAGAAGCAACAGGGAAGAGATGCAAAGAATAAGGCTGCGTCCCAGACGACAGGGGACCAAGAGCTAGAGAGCAATGTGTTTGCCTCGGCCGGGGATGCTGCTGTAGATGATGCGGGAGAGGACGTGGACATGTCAGATTGGGCATCCCTGGAACTGTCTCCGCAGATGGTCACCTGTCTTGCTCGGCTCAAGTTCACAAAACCGACCGATATACAGTCTGCAGCTATACGAAAAATCGTAGCTGGGCACGACGTCATCGGCAAGGCTTCGACTGGGTCCGGGAAAACGCTGGCGTTTGCTATACCCATTGTTGAGGCGTGGCTCTCGCGGCACGGAGAGGGTAAATCCGTGGAAAAGAAGTCGCCAATAGGCTTGATCATGTCCCCGACCAGAGAGCTCGCCCACCAAATCACAAATCATGTCAAAGCGCTGTGCGAAGGGCTCACCACACCGCCTTATATCTGTTCAGTGACGGGCGGTCTGTCGGTACATAAGCAACAACGGCAGCTTGAAAAGGCAGACATAGTGATTGGGACTCCTGGTCGTCTTTGGGAAGTCCTGAGCTCAAGCAGCGTCTTGCTGGAATCCTTCAAAAAGGTCAATTTCCTGGTGGTTGATGAGGCTGACCGTCTTCTCACGGATGGCCATTTCAAAGAGGCAGAGGAAATCCTAAAGGCCATCGACAGAATTGAGGTGGACGAGGATGACGAGGAGCCAGAGCTCTACCCAAGACAGACGCTGGTCTTTTCTGCCACGTTTAACAAGAACCTCCAGCAGAAGCTGGCTGGGAAGGGTAAATCCAACTTGATGGACTCGCAAGAATCTATGGAGTACCTTTTGAAGAAGTTGAACTTCCGAGAAGACAAGCCCAAATTCGTCGACGTCAACCCAGTGGCCCAGATGGCGAAGGGACTCAAGGAGGGTCTGGTGGAATGTGGTGCGATGGAAAAGGTAACGTTGAGAAGTGCTCCATCCCGAGAGCCCCCCCCCCTTCCCCCCAAAAAACACTAACCTTACAATAGGATCTGTATCTCTACTCTCTGATTCTCCTCCAGCCAACGCAACGCATTCTTGTCTTCAGCAACTCAATCGGCTCGGTGCGCCGCCTGCTGCCCATGCTGCAGAACCTCAACCTCCCAGTCCACGCTCTCCACTCGCAGATGGCCCAGAAGGCCAGATTACGCTCCGTGGAGCGCTTCACAAGCGCCAAGCCGGGCACACACGCCATCCTCCTCGCCACGGACGTTGCTGCCCGTGGTCTCGACATCCCAGGTATTGACGTCGTGATCCACTACCATGTACCCCGCGCGGCCGATGCCTACGTGCACCGGTCGGGGCGAACGGCGCGCGCGGCGCAGTCGGGGCAGAGCGTGCTGCTATGCGCGCCCGAGGAGGTGGTGTCGACGCGGCGGCTGATCGCCAAGGTGCACGCGACAGCGAGGCCGGGGTCCGGGCTGAGCCGCAAGAAAGACTTCTTCATCCGCACCATCGACGTGGACCGGCAGCTGGTGGGGCGTCTCAAGGAGCGGGTGGCGCTGGCCAAGCGCATTGCGGACGCGCAGCTCGCCAAGGAGAAGGGCAGCAAGGAGGACGACTGGATGCGCAACGCGGCTGAGGAGCTCGGCGTCGAGTACGACTCAGAGGACCTCGAGCATATGGGCCAGTGGGGCGGGCGTGGCAGCGGCCGCAAGGCTAAGCAGGACGAGGCGCGGGCGCTGTCCAAGGCTGAGGTCGGCGCGTTGAGGGCTCAGTTGCGCGAGTTGCTGTCAAGGCGTGTCAACGCCGGTGTCAGCGAGAAGTACATCGCAGGAGGCGGTGTGGATATGGACGAGCTGTTGAGGGACGGGGCGAAAGGGAACTTCCTGGGCCAAGTCGGCAAGCTGGAGCTGGACGACTGAGGAGATGCTGGGGAGTGCGCCTTGAGGCGAACCCAGGTCTACATCTGAACATATTGGCCCTGCCGCGAAATAGAGTGAAGGTGACTTCTTGCGTTATGCAAGGGCAGCTTTTCTCACCCTCGGACATCCGTCCGGCTTGTATATGTTGGCCTAGACTTTATACTATCAAGCAGTACAATATGTCTGAATCATCTCATACTAGGCCATCCCCTAAAATACGACAAAAGCAAACTTGTACCTGGCCATAGACGATCGCCTCGCGTCTCCCTCGTCATAGTTTCCGAGTGGGACGCGCAAATGTGGGTATATACGGACAGGTCGTGTAAGGCCTGCTGACAGATATAGGCTGGTAGGATAGATACCTAGGTAGTCACAAATCTTGTACTCTCGGTCTAGCATGGTGCACGCGTAGAGAATGTATCGCAGTAACAGGCAACTGAGAAAAGTAGTACCGGGCCACCGAAGCGCTCATTCTCACCTGTCCGTCTGCCACAGGCAGATCAAGTCCCGGTGCCAGCCCCCACCCGAGAATCACAGGCTATTCACCAAGGCTGATCAACCAGCCAGGGTAGGCAGAATCTTGGGTGTTCTGCTCAGGAGCGGGTAGGCAGTGGAACAGGGCTCCAAAAGGCATCACCAAGGATGAATTGATCTCATCCGGATGACCGCCAACCCCAGTCATCGAGAGACAGAGACGTAGGGTTCTTCTCGCACATGTCCTACTGGGCAACTATTTCAAGGCAATATTGCCCATCTCAACATTTCCCGTGCCGTATATCCCTCCGCTTAGGTGCCACAGGCGTGTCTACTCGAGAGCCCCGGCGGCCAGGGGATATTAGTAGTTAGCAACACCGTAGTCGACCACGGTACATTTGATGACGGCGTCTCTGCCTAGGCTTGGTCCGCACCGGGTCATTTATTCTCCCTCACGAAGCCCAGACAGCCAAGCAGGCAGACAAGACAGGCAGGCCATCCTTCCCAGGGGCGCGAGGGCGCCCCCCCCCCCCGCCAGGCCTCATCTCAAAACATGCACCGCAAATCCTATCACGTCCCAACCCGTGACCGATCCTCCACCCACCCAAAACAAAAACAAAAACCAACAAAAATTCATACCAACAAAAAATCATCCCACTAGCCACAGTCCAGGGCCGTCGGTACCTTGCGGTAGCGCACGCAGAGGCGGAGCCGCCTCCACTTACCTGCTTATGCCCCAGTCCCCGTGGTACCAACCTCGAAGTACCTACCCGGCTACCTCACTCCTTCGCATCAAGCTCGAGCTGTCTGGGTGTCCACCAGGTAGGTAATAATGACCACACACACCCTGGAAAGCACCTAGCCCAGATGAGGCAGGCGCCAACACCAACGTTCATTTACCCACCCGCCCCCCAAAATGAGAAAAGCCGTCCTGGGGCACTTCTCTTGGGAGACAGAGCCCCTTATTGCGGCGAGCTCGGCGCCTGGGCGCCTGGGTAGTTGAGAAATCAAAATGAGGGGGGGGAGGTGGCTGAAGGGTAAGGAATAACATTGGTCTGATGATTCCTTGGAGCGGCTGCTCGGCATCTGTGTCGCAGGTCAGGTGCGTGGTGGGGGACAAAACAACCCCCTGAATGGTGCATGGTAGAAGCGGTAGAGAAAGACACGGTCTTACGCGGCAAAGTATCACAGCAGCGGATGTTGTCTACCAAAGTCAGCAAAGCATACGGGCTCACGCTTACGCGAGATGTGGTTCACGGTTCGTAACACGCAACGGGGCCTCGCAGGATAGGGAGAAACCAAAGCGTGCGTATAACCTCTGCTGGTGGGTTTCTATTTTGCGGTCTTCTTTTTTTTCCACTTTGGGTGGCACAAGTGACTTTCTATCTATAACCCCTCCTCCTCCACGCACCTAGCAAACATCCCGACCGCCTTCCATCCATGGTCCTCCCAAAAAGGTGTGGTGGTCTCAAATAACAATGCCTCGTCAAAAATGAACAAAATAATCAAGATAAATTGGTATCATGCATCAGCTAGACCCGTCTGCCCGTATGCCATCGTTCGCTCGTCCGTTACAACGTCAGGACCACCCGCACCAACCATCGGAGATAACAAGTGGTTTCATGTCTGCCTGTGCAAAGAGCCGACCGGTTACAAAGTCTTATGTCGGGTGAATAGGTCCAAAGAACCAGAGCAGTCGATGACCAGAGCAGCCGATGCCCAGGTCTATGGCCCCGTGTGTAAAAAGGGAAGGTGTTGTGAAAAGAAATATTAGTCGGCTCGTGCAAGTTCGGAATCGGCCTTCTTGTCCTACAGGGAGAGCAGAGCGAACATGGCAGCGCCCAGCAAGGCGAAGTTAATTCCGGACTTGGTGCTTGCGCCGGCGGTAACGACGCTCTGGCTGGGGGTGCTGCCAGAGGAGGAAGACGAGCCTGAGCTCGTGGAGCCCGATGTGCCGGTGGATTCGGCCCCGGTGGTTGTGCTGTTGTCACTGCTGGGCGAGCCGGTGGCCAGGGTAATACCCTCGGTCACGGATGCGGAGAGGCTGGCGGAGCCAGTGACGGTCGAGAGGGTCGAGGCAGCGCTCTTGGAGCCGTCGGTGGCGGATGGCTTGGCGGAGGAGCTCTGAGCACCGTCGCTCTGGCCATCGCCCTGCTCGATCTTGATGGACTGGTAGGTGCCGCTCTGGTCGCCGTAGACGTACGACCCAGCGCTCTTGGCGCCGTTCATGTAGTCCTGGACAGTGACGCTCTTGTAGTAGCCGTTGAAGGGAGCCTGGGAGAAGTCGGTGTATCCACCAGCCCACTCCACAGTACCCTTGGGGGCGTCCTTGCGGCCGGCGACCCAGGTTCCGAGCTTGATCTGCATGGGGGTCTGGGGGTAGGTGGAGCCTCCGTTGGCAGAGGCGTAGGTCAGGGTCCTGACGACAGCGCCATCAATGATCCAGTCAAGCTTCTCCGGGGTCCAGTCGATGGTGTATGTGTGGAACGACTCCTGGGGGGTGCCGACCGAGGAGAAGCCACCACGGTCGTAGGTGGTCGTATTACCCTTGCTGAAGTAGTTGGTCTGGACCTGGGTCGTGTCACCTCCGAGCCACTCCCAGTCGATCTCGTCGAGGTCGTCCGACTGCAGGACGAACGAGGTGACGATACCGGTGCCGACCGAGGCCCGTACGACAACATCAATGCGGCCGAAGAAGAGGTAGCCAACAGAGGTGAAGGTGGGAGCTTCGGTCTCCTTGTTGATGGTGAAGACAGCACCGAGGGACGGGTCGTACGTCACAGTGGTGCCTACGGCGGGCGTGAAGAAGTCACTCTCGCCCTTGGTGAAGTCAATAGTCTGCTGTTTTGCGCCAATAGCAGGGTCGGCAGGGCAGCCTGAAATTGTCAGTCACATGTACAATGAGATGCCGGCCCCAGGGGGCGTGTGGTTTTTGCAGACTCACCAGTCTTCTTGAGAGGGTTGCAAGCGCTGAAGGTCTGAGCGCTGGTGAGGGACGATGCGGCGAGCACCACAGCCGTGGCGGAAGCCAACCTGGAGAGCATGCTGCCGGTGGGGTCTTGGCTTGGCGTGATGGTGGGAAGCTAGGTGAGTATGTGCGCTGAAGCGAGAGAAGCGAGAGTGGGAGAGAGCAAGTGTATTAACTCTGTTGTCGTTTATAGCGGTGGTCTGATCTGGACCGGGAGACAGGTGAGGCCCGGCAAGTGGAAGCAAGCCAAATTTGTACGGGGCTGATAGCGAGCGTGTGGACTGACGGCGAAACCAGGCAAGGAAAATAAAACTATAAAAAAAAAACACAAGAATGTTTCAGCACAGAGAAGTTGCTATGAGCAGTGATGGGCATTGTGAAGGGAAAGAGAGGCCGCAACGAACAGGTCTTGGGAAAGGGCGGGCCTGTTTATTAAGGGGAAGCGACCATCACCACCACCAGGACCGGACCAGGCCAGGTTCAGTAAGTCATACAGTAAGTACGGAGTACGTATGTACATGCGGGTGTTGGACTATTTCCAGGGTCCATACGTACATACAGAGTGTCGATACGCGCGCAGGTACGCAGGGACATGGCTGTTGCACGGGTGAGATGGCGGGCTGGCTGGCTGACAGGTGGGCTGGGGGGGCTGGGTGGGCTGGGCATGTGAGCGGCCAAAGAGGGCTGCAGGTGCCAGTGGAGTGAGGTGATGGGTAGGATCGATCTGGAGGGTGTACTCGGTACTTTTTGGTAGTCGCCACAGCTGGGACGGTCTGGTTGGTGGCGGTGGAGAGATATCCAGGGCTGGAGGAGCTATTGTCGCTGGGCTGCCTGGGCTTTGCCTGGGCAAGCTGGGGTGGAGGGGATTTCGAGGGCACCAGATCCGGTGGTGGGAACGGGGTTGGTGGCCCCATGTCTTGAGCCGGGTAGCCGGTAGGGGCTAACACCTGCACGTCTGCCAGTGATCGTGTCCTGTCCCTGTCGTGGTCCTGAATCCTGGTCCCGGTCGTGGTCTTGGCCTTTCATTCTGCAACAGCCGCCTGCAGGACAGGCCCAGGGTCCTGACATGGTGGCACGCACACACAAAAGACACAGCTCTCCTTCCTGCCCTGCTGTGGCACGCAGAGAAGAAGAGAAACCAGCGGGGATACGGACTGGGCAACTGAACAGCATCCGGCTGGCTGGCTGTGACCGGCAAGAGAACACGCCCCGGAGGTGCTGCCAAGGTCCCCTCCGACAGCTTCTGGTGACGATCCGGCCAGATTCCGTCGCCCATTTCCCCTGGATCCTGAGCTACCCTAGCCTGGTTAGGCAGCCCAGGGCAGAGACCAAAAAGACGGTGCTCGGATACGAAGCGACTTTGTGGGAGCCGCTACTGACGGACAAGCGCCGGGCCTGTCGTCTGCCCAAGAATCAGATTCGGGAAAGGCGCGAGTCGTATTGGCAGACCACCAGGCAGTCAGCAAGCCGGCGACTGCGAGAAAAGGGCGAGGCGAGATGAGCCAGATGCGAGATGGCGACGCCGAGCAACGGCAGTCGTGCAACGTTCCGCGGGCCTCAAGCCTCAAGCCCCAGGCGTCCTTGCCTAGGTAAGCCTCGTGGTAACGGTCGGCTTGACGTGCCGCTGGCCTTTTGCGAGCGCTGGAGCACGGGGTTACGGACGACTGCTCGTGTGCAGCGTCCAGCGCACCTGACAAGCTGACAAGTTGATGGTCTGGGGGGGAGGAATTGTCATCGTCACCGGCCAGGACGAATACGATGCGATTGCCGCTGCTGATCAAGTGACCCAGAATTGATCACCAGCGAGCGGCAGGCCTCGTCAGAGTTTTTGGGCGCGGATTAGTCATTCATTCACCCATCCAGTCGGTCTGGCAGTCTGGCTTGTTGACGCTATTTCAAACATGCTCGAGCTCGCGTGTCGACGGCAGAGGATGTTGGTGGGCAAAAAGGCCAAAATTAGCCATCCCAGCTCGTCCAAGGAAGGGGACGGACATATTGACAGCAAACAGTGCTGCAGATTGATTGCCAGTCCATACAGTGTGGCGCCGGCAGGGAGGACCACGGCACAGAGCTCCGCGAGCTTAACCAAATCTCTAAACAGTAACCTTGGGTCGGCCACCGCACCGAAGGTTTGATGGACTTCAACTGAACGCCGCGTCGTTTCATCCTGGTGCTTACTATTACTGCTGTTACTGTTAGCACACCGAGCATCCTGTCGAGTTCCGCAGAGCACATGCCAGCCTCCAAGGCCGTGTGTGTGCCCTCGAGTCTCTCGCATTCCTGCGTGTGCCAAAACAAAGTATCTAGTCGCTACATGCGATCAGGCTTCGAGACGGCCTGCCGCTGCAGCTCTTGAAACAGGGGTGGCATCGTGCCCCGCTCACCCGCTGCTGCCACTAAACCCTAATACTGTGTAATAAGCCTGGCTCTTGCTTGACGGGCTGGAGCATGGTGGACTGACTGACTGATGGAGCAGGCTGTGCTGAAATGACCGCACGAAATCGCTCGACCTCGCAACCGCAACGTTCCACGAGACAATCCCAAGGAAGCTGAAGCATGAGACGCTGAAGTCAGTCATGGCCGAGCGCAGCATAACACACGCAGCACCAACCTCCCTCCGAGCCAATGGCACTCAGCCCTGTGTTTCGCGTGATGGCCCCAATCTCAGGGGGCTGTGCCGCGAGGGAGAGAAAAAAAAAAGGGGGGGGGGGTTACAGCCTTTCTTGACACCCATCGTGTCATGCCGTCGCCAGGCTAAACCTGGACAGCCAATTGTCGTGTTACTCAGCCTCAGTTGGCTGCACCCATCCCATGGCCCACAACCATGCTCGTCCTCGGCGCCCTTTTCTGCTCAGGTTGGCTTCAACACGCCAGAAACCTCTCTGTCCACGAAACCAACCTGGGCCATCCGAGCTGCCGTAGTGTTGTCGGCCCCTCGCCCAGGCTGAGCACCAGACGCTGCCGAGCTGACTCCTCCACTCCTCCGCCGCCGGCCCGGAGACAACCGCCACCTATCCCGGCTCACCTCGTCCCTCACAGGGCCCGGGACTCATCCACAGCAGCCCGCTCTCGATTTCGAGACGGCTCCGCCTTTGCTGCAGTTTGAAACCTGGCCGCCAGGCCCGCCAGCCCTGCCCAGGTCGCAGCAGCCTCGGCAGAAACAGCGGGCCAGCCCCAAATGAGATAATCCTCCTTGGTCCAGCACGGAATGGACCACCTGCGGAGTTGCGTGTTTGCCCTCGGCGCGATTCAGACGAGCCTGTTTCTTAATCGAGCCCGCAGTGCCATGCCGCGTTCGTCCTATCTTTACCGTCGTCACTCATCACCTTCGTTGCCGAGGCCTCCCCACCACCAAGATCGAGATCGCTGGCATGTTTTACTCTGTAGTGTACCAACGGCATCTACAATACCAAACGCAACAAGGACTCCAGTTGCATCATTGTGTAAGATGCTCATGTCCCGCAAGCCGAGCAGACGTATTCCGGGCGTAGAGAATCATAGTGTTCTATTTTGGGCGCATGCCGCGAATCATAACAACCCCACATAAATCCCCGTTGCAGGCGTCGCCTCGGCGTTAGGCCGAACCTGAGCCCCGACCACATGTATTTGGGAATAAGGCCCTCAGAACTATAACACGAGGGCGCAGGGGCGGCCAGCGGCCAACGCACGTCTGCACCACATAGTACTGGTACCTAGCAAAACAACAAGCCATCCACGTATCGTCTGCCGCTTAGCCTTTAGGGCAAGCCGAGAGCTTATCGTGTACTAGTCTTCTACCATCCGCCCTGTGAACCACACGGCCACGGCGAGGAATCCACCTGCGATGGGCACCTCTTGATTCAAGACCGCATTTACTGGTCCGGCGCATGGGGAGAAGGCGCCGCTCTCGTATTGATCTCATGTCGTTTTGCACACCTTTCCGATAGTCGACGGCCGTGGACGACGGGCTGCGGCGGGGTTCGAGGGGGGCGGGCCACCGGGTTTAGTTGGATGGGCTGTCTGGAAAAGAGGCTGTCTAGCCGGCTAGGTCGGGAGCAGCTGAGCTGGCCCCGGGGTTTGCCAGTAATACTCTGCCCTCTTGCGTGCTTGGGAGGCGGGGTGAAGATGGGGCATTGTCCCCGGTGGGGCAGACCGCCCATGTAGCAGATCTGCCCTGGTGAAGGTGACCGGCGAGCATGTTCTGCCCTTGCGCCAGCCGTTGGAAGGGAAACACGGCAGTTGGCTGCTATTACGTCCGTGTTGGGATTTGCTGATGACCTCGGGATCTGTGGAGGTGGGATGGCGACCTCGTGTTGGACTACTTGGAGGCGAAGCTGAGACTCGTAATCGGTGTACGTATGCCGATGCCCTCTGCCTGATCTCTTTGCTCCTGAAGCCCACTGAGAGCTTTCACGGTCGTGGCCCCTTCAGTTTGACCTTACTACAGCTGTAACCATGACTGTTTGGGTGATTCAATGTTGATCTCCCCTTCTTGGCTCTCGGTCACGCCGCGCCTTCGTATGGCACTTGAACTCTGATGTGGAATGCCTCAAATCAAGTCAAGTCGGCCTCGCTTGACTTGGTTGGAAATTGATTCACTTCTTACGTTTGAGAAGGCTCCTCGTCTCTTCCCACGTATACATGTACATTAGTAGGTTCGTGCATAGCCCATTCCATACATGCTTCCATGTTGTAGCAATGTTCACATGTGCACTTTTACTGGATCATCATAAGCATTCATAGATGTACACAGCCGTGGTGATCATATATCGACGCTATCCGAACATCTGTCACATTTCACCTCAATGTGTCCTCAGCTAAGGCTGCTGGGAACTGCTAGGTCTGTGGCTCTGTCATGGCCGCTCCAGATATTTCATGTTCTCTTTTCTTTTCCTTTTCTTTTTTGCTTTGATCTTTGCTAATTCTCCATCTGATTTCAATTAGGTTGCTGTATTGCATATTCGTCATCATTTGTCAAGTATTCCGTTGACTGCAGTCGTTGCCTTGGACAGAGCTCATCCTATCTTGTGAGAGATCCATGCGGTGCTGGTCTCGTTATTAGTCTTCTGGCTTGCTTCTTTGGCACTTCAAAGATTGGAATGGCGCCTGTGAAGATGTCAATTGCCCAATTTCAGAATACCCCTCATATAGCAATTCGCTGACTATAGAGAGCCCTGTCTTGTCTACATTATTGACGACCTTGGTAGATTGAACCACACGCTTGGTGCTGTACTACCATCCAATTACATGTCTTTACCCGTTGACGACTGTCTCGTGAGCAAATGGGATCAGCTTAAGCACCAGCTGCTTCTTCTTCCGTGCCCGCTTTGAAATACGCCTTCTGATCCAGCTGGTCACGAACCAAAATTGGCAATAAGCAATTTGAACATAAACCCCATCTCATTCGTGCCACGCCATGTCTTGCCCAGTGCAGCCTCTATGGCCGTCGGTCAAGGGCTATAGAGCATCCCGACGGTCAAGTGTGTATAGCTGGCCCATCCTAGCTAATGTTTTATCACCTTACTCCAACTAAATACTTGCTATTAGTGATAGTGAATGCTATAATTATGTAGAATATTGCCAGCATTGGATATAGCCGTCTAGGCGTGATAAATCTTGGATTTCTTTCCCCAGAAGCAATCTTCCTGATCCATATGGTGTTTTCTATAAAACAGGCTTTCAAATTGAAAAGAGAACTTGCTCTACTACTGAAGCGGCGTATTCACTCTGCACCTTTAATAACATGGTATTAAATCAAGTAGTAATTATTAGGCCTATTTGCTTGCAGATTGAATTTAATTCTTTTTTTACACCAACGAATTGGTGTGTTTTAGATTATTTTTGAATGATATTGGCCACGGAGCGCCCCCCGTCTCTGGACCTTAATGACCAGTTGACCACGAGCACCCTTCCTTTCCGCTTCCTGGTTGCCCCGGATCTGCAGCTGTACATGCACCCAGGTATAGGAGATGGTTTCTTTACTGACCTAAAATTCTCCCTCACTAGTAGAACTCCATTGCTATGGAACGTCCGTCATATCTCAGGACACAGTTGAGGATTGGCCGTTTTGGGATCAGTGGATTGAAGTATTTTCCAGAGACTACTCCAATGACCCTTCTGTACCACTTGATGGGGAACAAGGGACTTTGTCATGAATAGGATAGAATTAAAGAATAATATGAAGCGGGGTTTCACAAGCATAGAAGAGAGGAACAGCTGACACTTGAAGTCCAGGCCGTGGTTATAGTACTAACGAATATCAGACTAGTGAAAAACGCACCTTACATGGACGAGCCGTGTACCAGTACTAGTGGAACTTCACGAAGAATGCAGCATGACATTTGAGCCCTTGCAGCCTGGCTGCATACTAGTCTACAGCAACGAACTATGTATATTCCGGTTGTCACCAACGAGACAGGTGTCAGACTTGTGGAACCCCATCCTAGATACTGAAAATCTCTACTGCTAATCGAGCAAAAGTTAGAACAACCCACCGTACTAGTTACAGCCGAGCATCCAACCTAGCATAGGGGACGGCCAAGCAGAATCCCCAGTCCCCAGTCCCCAGGGCTTGGTGGCGTGCCCGGGTGCAGATCATCTGGGATTATGACATCTGATAGCGATGATGAGCCTATACAGATCCCTCTAGCATCATCAGCAGCTCTGTTGTTCGCTAAAGTGCATGATACTCGAGTGGTCCGACCCCGCCAGTGCTTGGGCACATCCACGGGTTCCGCTGGGCACCGAGCCGGGGTTAACACAGGGGCTCGTCACGATTTGGGAGAAACCCCGATATGGACAAGGCTCCGCACGAAGGTTACTTAGTTGCCACCTGCGATGACAAAGATCATATAATATTCCTGGGGATTGCTGATTTGCAAACATGGTATCACGCGCCTCCCCGTGTGCCGAGCGGGCGAGGTACAGGCAGAGCTGGTCTCCTCACCGGATCAAGCCCTTGATCTGACCCGTACTGAACCCGGATAAGCTGCTTGGAGGCGTTCCGAAGAGAGTGGCCCTTGTGCCAAAAGTACCGACCGTGGTGACGCACGGCACATTCCATCAATTCTCGCGTGTGGCAGCAGATCCTTCGGATCATGGGTGGACGTGTGTCGAGTGTGACGACGCGGCAATGCCTGTAGTCGTATTAACGTGGGCAATTGTATTTGCTGTACACACCCCGCGTGACCCATACTTGGTGGGAGATGCCGATTGAAGATTTTATGCTGGCGACAAGTCTTTTGCAGCGTGATCCGATCGCTCGACAGCGAAGCCGGCCCCGCGGCTTTCCCATATCGTCGAGCAATGCCTTGTTTGTCACCCTGTTCAATGCTGGTGAGCATCTTGGCTGCATTGCGCATCCGTGTCCCCGCGATATTCTTGGTATTCGTGATGAAATAGCACGGGCCTGGGTTGCATTGGTTCATTGGCGTCGGTTCATCCGCCGGGCCATCGTCTCTGGTTGAAAGTGAGTGCTGCAAGCGGCTAGAGGACGACAGCATGCGCTGCCCAAAGATGAGCAAATAGAAACGTAAGATGATAAGTGGTTGGTTTGGTCAAGCTGGCGACAGGTCGATAGAAGTTGTTCAGCGTGGGCTGATGGCCTGAGCACGATCGGACCAGGCTTCCTGCTGAGATGATCAGAAGCGCCAAGTCCCTATTGAAGGAGCCGTGCTACGTCCACGGGTGCCAGCCACCAGACTGACAGTAGGGGATGAGTGAGAGCCACAAGGCTCGAGGTGCAGGGGGCCAGGTCTCTAAGGGGTGTCACCTCGGCACCATGTGACCCCCACGCGGTCAAGCCAGAGCCACTCTGTCGGAACTAGGCACATGCTGGACCCCTGTCAAGTAGACATACAGGCAGACTGGGCGAGAACTCTGCAACAAACAATTCTGAGAAGAGACTGTCAATGCTCGAGCGAGAAGATATAGCCGTGGTTCTGCTGTCACAACAGACACCCCGAGAACATTGGAATGGCCACTGGGCGTGGGGTTAGGGGGTGGAGCCCCTCGGACCTTGGGTGCCTCAAGTCTGGACTGGTCCTTGGACCCCGCGAAAGAAGTGGAACGCGGGGTGAGGCTTTGTTTTTGCACAGTGAGGGTGAACTGTGCAGACACACTACACTAGGTAGTTAAGGTGCCGTTGGCGGCATCCTGTGCATGCCTGGCATGGCAGCTGCCGTTCGGAATGCCTACTCAGGTAGTGTAGGTAGTGTTGTGCCCGCGGCTCCAGGCTATAGCAGCAACCAGTCGGCATCCCAAAACAGGGAAGTGGTCAGCTCAAGGGCTGGAGAAAACCAGTCACCTGGCCCCGAGGTTGGACAGGGTTGAGATGTGCCCGTTCCGCCGTGCGTTGCCATCTCCGAGCCAACTTGTGTGCTTATTATGTACTCTCGTGCCGAGGTGATGGGGACTCGACACCAGGCAGGAGCCCGGAAACCCCCAAGGCAGCCATGCGAGGACAGCATCACGAAGCCAATCCGGGGCTGCAGCAGCTAGAGATTGTTGTAGAGAAATCGCACTGTTGCATTCTCACCGGCAGCGCTGTTGGGGGTCGGATGAGGCTCCGTGGTGGCCGGCGGTGGTTGTCATCAGGACAGGCAGCAGACGAGATTGATTGCTGTCGAGTAATCCGCCGCATGTCAGTCAGCACTGGGCGGCGAGCGTGGCTGGCGTGTACAATGCAGGACGGGCATGCCGTTGTCGACACGACCATGTGTTGCGACAGGACATTATTATTACGGAGTATTGCTCGTGGGGTGGCGTGGGTTGTTGGTGTACACCCTCCCCTCCCCCTTCCCCAGATGGAGGACCAGTGCGGCGACACTAGGCAGGATCCACCTCCTCGCAGCCAACCCTGAAGGCCCTGCCTGCCTCCTGACCCGCCAACTGCTTGACTGCATCCTTCCGCAATCCTTTTTAGACCACCACCACCTCCTCCTCATGCCCTCCTCCACCACGTATCTACATCCACACCGGCCACCAGCCACACCCCCTTTGATGCTGCTGCTGCTCCTCTTCTTCTCGCTGTCGCGTCGTCGACGCCATCCCTCTCCCAGCTCCCACGCCATCGGGACATTCTGCGGCTGACAGCAGCTCGCATCTCACAAATCAGGGCCGATCTGCATCTTGTCCATGCAAACAGGCACGCTGACCAGCGGATCCAGACCTACACACCGCCTCGTGGGCATGTTGTACAAATTGAACCTGGCCCGACTTCTAGAAGCAGTCGACCCAATGCCACCTCAGCTGCCTGCCACACCCCACTGACGGATAAAAAAAAACACAGCTACACATCACAGCCCACGGCTTGCCCCAGGCAGTCCTCCCTGCATAGCACCATGGGACTAACATGACTGCCCGCACACGCCAGCGCTTGGGAGACGCCTCTCAATAGGGCACGCCGACCGCGGCCCCCTTTCCTTGCCGTCTCCTGGCCAGACGCCGCCCTTGATGTGTCATCCAGAAGAAGCATGAGCTCTTTCCACCACCGATGACGCGACCAGAGAGCCTCACGCCAGGTACAACTCACCTCGGTGTTCCGCACCAATCACCGCCTTGGTACCCTTGACACCAGTCTGGGATTTGTGGTGGCTGACGTGGATCCAAATCTCACACACGCACCTACTCTCGAGACTGCCTCACGTCTATTAGACCTCTGTTCTAACCATGAGACCGTGGGCCGCATTGCGCACAAAGCACATGCCTGACTGGATACGAAACACCACATCGGTGTCTGCAGCCATATCCGGTTCAAAGATACTTGCAAGCCGCTTGTCTTGGTCGCCGCATCCCAGCTGGGCAGCTCGGGGACAACGCCACGCTGCATGGCTTCTTCGCCGCACTTGTCACGCCAGTGATTTACAGGTTCGGCTACACATACACTCGAGAATCACCGGTTTCGCCTGCCAAGGCCGTGTCAAATCGGACCAAGGGGCCGGTCAAGATCTACCAAAACCCTTCGAACCTCCTGTCGTGGTTCCTGGCCGAGTGCTTGCGTCTACCGTCAGGTTTGCTTCTTCCCACCGGCCATCGCCGTCTGGCCACCTCAGATTCAAGTGTATATCAACGACCCCCACGCGATCCGCCTTTCTTTCTTTCTTTTTTTTTTTTTTAAAAAAAAATAGCTTGACGGCTTTGGCCCTCTCCCTGGTACCGTTCGACCCCTTGTGATGATCATTCTACGGAGACGGCCCTAGCAAGGACCAGGCTGCCAAGTATCTGCTTCTTGGATCAATGATTGCGCACTGTGACGCCAGACGAGGCGTTGCAACCCACATCGTGAGCCGGGACTAGCTTGACGTTGTTCAGCTTACTCCTGTGCCCCGAGACTTCCTCAAGAAACCGGTGCGACTTCGGATGTCGTCCGTGGCTGTCGGCCTGGGATCCCTCAGCGAGCAGTGCCCAGGTGCCCAGGCTGTGCTGTTCCTGGCACTTATAAAGACATCACCAGATCTTTCTCTGAACCACCCACTCTCCCAGTTCCCATGCCGTTCTCTCCCGCGTCCTGCTCTCCATCGCTTGTCTGCTTCTGCGCACTATCCCGGACAATAGCCGCACCAGATCTCTGGTCCTACATATAGCACCCAGCACCCCCCCCCCAAAAAAAAAGAATAATAAATAAATAAATGGCTCCTCACATCGACGCACCCTCTCCTGCTGGTAGCTTCACGGCCGGCTTCAATGGCTTCAACCGGGCCTTTCGTCCCTTGCACTCCTCAGGCCTGACAGTGCCCAGTGGGTTGTCTTCTGCCGATCCGGCCTCGCCTCTGAGCAGCTCCTATGGGAGCACATCTGGTCAGAATGATTTACACCTGGAAAGGCCACTGGTGCCAGGGGTATACGTGCCCACAATGTGCTTCTTCGACGAGAATGAAGATGTCGACACCCTGACGATCGCCTCTCACGCCGTGCGGCTGGCACGAGCCGGGGTGACTGGCCTTGCGACACAAGGGTCAAACGGAGAGGCCGTTCACCTTACCCACTGGGAGAGGTCGCTGGTCACGTCAACCACACGAAAGGCCTTGGATGATGCTGGATTCACATCCATGCCCCTGATCGTTGGCTGTGGCAGCCAGAGCGTTCGAGAGACTGCCCAGTACTGCATTGAGGCATGGAAGGCAGGTGGCGACTACGCGCTTGTCTTGCCCCCTTCCTACTACGCAACCCTGTTCGCGCCATCTTCAGGAACCATCCTGGAGTTCTTCCACGCTGTCGCGGATGCTTCGCCCATCCCAATCATCATATACAACTTCCCGGGTGCAGTCGGCGGCCTGGATCTGTCCTCAGATACTGTCATCAAGCTCTCGGCCCACCCTAACATCGTCGGGGTCAAGTTGACATGTGGAAACACGGGGAAACTGGCGAGAGTGGCTGCCGCCACCAAGAAGCTCACCGAGAACTACGACCCCAAGAGACCAGAGTTTCTTGTGCTTGCGGGGTCGGCCGATTTCACCATCCAGTCCATCATAGCTGGTGGGCATGGCATCCTAGCCGGCCTGGCCAATATCTCCCCCAAAGCCTGCATCAAGACAGTCGAGCTTCTCAATTCTGGGAAGGTGGCCGAGGCTCAAGAAATGCAAGAGACGGTCGCCTCTGGGGACTGGACCGCCATTCAGGGTGGTGTCGTGGGCGTCAAGGCAGGCCTGCAGACGTGGAATGGCTATGGCGGGTATGCCCGGAGCCCTCTGCCCAGACCCACGGTCGAGCAGACACAAAAATGGAAAGAGGGCTTCCGAGACCTCATTCTGTTGGAGAAGAGCCTATAAGTCATTCGAAGGTGCTGGTCGGAACCAAGGCCACATAAGTCTCGATGTCCGTATATCGAGACGAAGAGGGATCAACAGGCATCGTTGACCAAGGTGTTCTGTCCCGCTCAGGCGACAATAGTAATGCGCCTAACTTTAACACAGTTTTTTATTTTTACTGAATGACCTTTTGGATGGAAAGTTGGCTTGTGGACTTGCAGTGGTTTTAGATATCGATGGTCGTCTGGGCCCTGTATCTGTAAATGAGTGGCGTTAAGCATGGTGGGTTCGGTGCTCCATTTGGAGGTTCCTCCGGGCCCAAGAGGATAAACCCTAAGGCCACGTTGGAATACGGCCGCGGAAAACAAAGCCTTAGGGGTCGTTGTCAACTTGCATAAAACTCCACTTTGCCATCGAATTTTCAAGAAGCGGACGTGAAAGCCTATTATTTGGACGTTTTGCGGAGTCTTTCTCTTGAGAGTAAAAGGGACGGGAAAGGACAGGACTCTCGGGAACAAGTCAATATCACTAATGGTTCCAAAACTCTATATCCCAGTCAAACGACTTTCGTCTCCGCATAGTTCTCAAGCTGGATAGTACGCAGTGTATGCGGTGCCACGTTGTCTGTTTAGCCGACACTCTTCAAGCGCTTCCCAACGGGGTGCGAATGCTTCGAGCGGAAGCCGATTTTCTTCAAGTTCGGGAAACTGCTATCAGACCGCAACCACTTGCATATGGTGACACAGGCCATGGAATGATCGACGATATATCCACTCAAGCACCACGGGGCCCACCCGACTTTTGTATCTGCAAGCAGCCGGCAGAGGCTGGAATACGGCGACCACATGCGCATAGACCGATCACGGCATAATGTTACTCAGTCACCGTCGGTACAATAAGCGCCGCTATTTCTAGCCTAGAGAGGGGCCCGAGACACGGGTTGATGCGGTGAGGTCTGTTCTGTGGGCCAAATGGGGGTACCCGAGACTCGCGCCGCAGAGCGCAGTCTTCTCGTGTCTGCCGATTCCCGAAGCCGCCACTCGATCCCATAACTTTGTCGCCCGATACCTTCTTATCGGTTGCATGGGGGGTATATGAGTTCTTGTCTCATTAGCGACGAGATGATGCACAGAGCAGGCCTCTTGCAATACATAGTCCCACCTTCCCAAGGCCACGAACAAGTGGAGTCGCACGCCAGCGGCAGGAATCTAGCGAGTGAGACATCTCAGGGACAGATGGGCTCTATTCTTGGAGAAGCAATGATTTCGCCCTCACCGACCAGAAAAGGAAACTGGAATTCCAATAGCCTTCCAAATCAGGGAATGCGAGGATGAGTCTGTCTGACCTTGGCGGGAAGCCGCAGTGCATTGCGTGGGTGGCGTGCTGCAGGGTGGACAACTGGGAAGAAGGATGAAGTACTCCGGATGCCATTCCCAAGGCAGCCCAATATGAAAATGGCCGACGACGACAACTCTTGATAATATACACACGCACACAAAGTCGATACGGCTATCCATTTGTCCCACGGCCGGATCGGTGGTGATGCCCCCCCCCCCCGCCCCCAGGCGCCTCCCAACCAACCCGTGCTACCTGGCGTTCAGTTCATCCACACGGTTTTTAGTTTTAGCGCTCCTCATGGTGGCCTTGAGATGCAGGTGGACTGTCACTATGGTGTGCATTCTCGGTGAGAGCCGGCTCAGCGGAGCCGCCCATAGAAGTCTCAGTCAGCTCACCGTCCATGCGTGCCTGGCGGTACGCTGGAACATTGGGCTGAGCTTTGTTGTACTGCCGCGGTCGGCGTGCACAACGATGATGGGCATCTCGGTGCACAGCTGAGCACAAGTGTGCCCAGTGCCTCCCGTCTCACCGCCTGGCTGGGTATTCGGCTCCCCTCGGCGTATTCTTGTGCGAAGCACACGGGTCGTGGTATTGGCCACCTTGATCTCTGAGCAGTGCTGCTCGCCTGACCAAGCGGTGCAGTGCGTCGAAATGTGCGACGGAGACTAGCCAGCAGTGTGGCAAGGGATATAATTCCCATAGGTGGCACTTTATTTCCTTGGTCAAGGTCGGTGCGCTGGAGCATTTGACTTTGGAATCTCGAGTCTTGTATTATGGAATGTTGATGTGTTCCGTCGAAGCTGCTTCGCACAGATTCAACTGCGGCCTGGCCTCCCTTGTATGGCCTCCTCAGCCAGAAACCACCCCACAAATTTCAGATCCGGATCTGGTCTCAACCTTTCTCATTCTGCCATAGCAGGAGAGTGCTCTACGGAAACGCCCCAGTAAAAGATCATGAGGGTCCTCACATTAGTGATGTCTGTCGCGACCGTGTTGCGACCAGGAGAGGCGGCGGCGCAACAGCAGCACCCAGCCAGGATCATTGTCACCGGGCCTCTGACCGGGTTTGATGGCCAGACGGGGGCTGCGCCGGCAAGGATCAACATCAACGACATGTGGTCTCAAGGGGGGCCCTCGTGGTGAGTGTGTAGCTGAAACCCCGCCGCCGTCCCGCGGTTGCGGTGTCTCACTGCGACTGGGATAATGGAGAAGAGCGGAGAGTGACGGGAAAATGGCTGACTTCTGACTTTCTGAGCGCTGCCTAGGGACCTGTATATTCTGGCTCTGTTACAGCTCCAGGGCGTAGATGAGGCTGATGACCTGTCTTACTTCCAGATTATGGGTGGGGGCGGAGCGACTTCGTCAAGCTCTTGGTTGTTGCTAACTGGGCTCGCAGGCATACACGGCCTCCCGTTCAAGGGATGGAGTGACGCCGGACAGGTGCCTGGCGGTGCCGACTTGGCCGGGTTCTGCCCTCACAATGTAAGAAGCTGCTGATTCCAGACGGAGCCTTTCCAGCTGGGCGGCTCAGACACTGAGACACTGGGCAGCAATTCTTATTTGGGCTGTGGCACCGGCCGTTCATTGCACTCTATGAGGTATGTACCAGCAGGCACTTTCACAGATATCGCTTCAGGAGACAGACCCTCATTGACTTCCCAACCCAGCAAACACTGGCCACCCACGCCATAAACATCTCTCAACGGTATGAAGGTTTCCAGCTATCGGCGTACCGCGCTGCAGCAGAATCGCTGCGGGTCCCTTACTGGGACTGGGCTGCAAACTCGTCCCTGCCGGATATCATCACGCACGAGAGGATCGGGGTCAACGGCCCTTCGGGCCCCGTGACGGTGAGGAACCCTCTCAAGAGCTACTGGTTCCAAAACTATCCCTTCACGATCCGGCACATGAACGCCGGTGTTCTTTCCAAGCAGAGCCGCTCGACCCGCTGCCCTACCGAGAACATCGACGACGACGTCGCCATGGTGAATTCCGCTCTTGCGTCTTCTGAGTTCAAAGCCCAAGTAGTAAGTATAGGACCGTCTCTCCCACGGCCAGCTTTGCTGAGAATCATCCGCCAGTGGGTGGCTAATATCGGCATGCACCCAGTACAACACCTTCACAACCGTCACGTCCTTTGAGGACATGGAGACGGATCGGTACGCCTCAACGAGCTTCGAGAGCCCGCATAACAACGTGCACAACTCGGTAGGCTGCAGCAACGGAACAATGTACGATCTCAACTGGTCGGCATTCGACCCGGCCTTCATGCTCCACCACACCAATGTCGACCGCCTCATCGCGCTGTGGCAAGCCATATACCCCAACTGTACGCAGCATCCTTCTGCTTTCACTGTTCACGAACGCCATGATTTGGGCCCTTCCAGGATGTTTCCATTCCATAACCGTCACTTTGTGACCCGTAGCAGATGGTTAACAGAGTGTTCCAGCGAGCATATTCAGTGTCGTAGACTACGCCGGCGCACTGTACGGCACGGCCGCGGGCAACGTCAGCGCCGACACCCCGCTCAAGCCATTCCACTCCCGGCCGGGCGACGATGACGGCGCCGACGGCTTCCACACCAGCCGCTCAGTGCGCGACATCGCTGCTCTGGGGTACACGTACCCAGAGCTCCAGGTGCGCGGCGGCGGCGGCGTAGACGGCAGCAGGAACAACGACAGCGCCGCCGTGGCGCCGCCGAGCCCTCACCAGCTCGCCGAGCACGTACGCTTCAGGGTCAACTCGCTTTACAGCAGCGTGCCGACGACGTCGGAGAACGCGGCGGGGGCGCGGCGCGCACGCCTCCTGGCCCGTTGGCACAGGCACAGCCGCTTCGGAGGAAAGGTGGATGGCGAGCTCTCGTCCCTGCGGCGGGCCGCAGTGGCGCGCAAGACGTGGTCCGTGGCCATCAGCGTGGACAGAGCCGAAGTACCACTTCCGGCCACCATTGGGTGCTACCTAAACCACGAGGACGGGGGCACGAGGGAGCAGGCCGGGCGCATGTCGTTGCTCGCAATCCCGGCCGTGGGCGTCACACACTCGACCATTCCTCTGGACAGGGCGCTGACCGCGACGGGGGGTGTTGATCTGGCTGATGCGGACAAGGTGGCTTTGTACCTGAATCGGACATTGGAGTTCGAGGTGCTCCAGGTGAGTAGGTCCCCGAGGGAAGAATCTACGAGGAAACATGTGCACCGAAATTGGCCAAGCGAAGAAATACCTGGAGATTTTGAAGGCCAAGCTGACTATTGGCCTAACCTGTATAGGGGGATGGAACGCCCATCGAGGACCTGGAGTCTATCCCTAGCCTGCAGTTCATCCTTCAGTACCGCGACTGCACGCCGCGCGAGAGCGATGTCGACTTCCCGACGTACGGTGCTGCAAGCAGCCGGAAGTTCCGCAAGAGCCATGGGCGGTTGTCTCTGCCGGGATAGAATACCTAGGTTGAGACATGGGGGCTCGTACTACCCTAGGGAGGGCCGATGGATTTTGCGCCGCTTTTGCGAAGTGGTCCCGATGCGGGACTCGATAAGGGCTTGGGGATGCAACTACATGCCCGCGACTAAATCTAGAGAAGAGTGAGGTCGTAATTTATAGAATACCATCCATCAAGGCCGTGTAGAATAGAATAGCCGTCAACTCCTTTGCTGCCTGACTTGGCCTTGCTGGCCCAGGATGCCCTATTCTATTTTAAGGAAAAAAAAAAGAAAAAAAGGTTTTTTTTTTTTTACCCACCCACTGTGCGTCTTTTTCTATGATTTTGATTCGGCTGAGCTCTACACTATCTAAACGTGTGGAGATGATGGCATTGTGGTGAGCCTGTGTAAGCGTGTCTAGATACCATCGGGCGATGCGTGTAACTGGCCAATAGGTTTATACAATACGCGGTTTGCCCCCCTATATGCTAGGCCCAGGGGCGCACCCGCACCGTCGGATACGGTGGGGCAGAGGGCCGCGCTTTGAGGCCCCAGAAGAGGAAATTTTGCTTCTTGTCCTGTATAGAGTGGTCACATCCTCCATGTTCAATTGCGGTCTGAGATTACAGCAGTGAGCGCACATGTCGCCGTACAGACGCAATCCGAACCCCGTGCAGAAGACACATCTATAATTCTGCAGCCGACAACACCCTTGGTAAGGGGGCCTTCGGTAGAGAGTCTCAGGTCCGGCCTTGCTGACACCCCCTTCGCAGTCACGACATGTTGCATGCCGAACTGAGGAGACACCCTGTGCCTCTTCGGTGTCGGCGCAGTCAAAAACAGCTTCGCGGAGCCTTCTGACCTCGGATTCCGCACCGACGGGCGGCATGACACCCTGTGAGGGGGGGCCAAGCCGGCGCGAAAGTAAGCGTGCGCCCCTGGACTGAGATGCAGCCTCGGCTTGGTCGTGCATAACCGAGGTGCACTTCCTCGGCTATCTTGTTAATCTTGCTGGGCTTCGCGGTCGCCGTGGGTGTGTATCGAGGTAGCAAGAGGATCGAGGACGACTTGTGTTCGAAGCCTCGACGGGTGTGGGGTTGGAAAAGACAGAGAGCGCAAGGCCGATCCCCATTGTGGTGGTGTGTTGGTGTGGTGGTGTGGCGAGGTGTCCACCAGATGCCGGCGAGCGAGTCTGCCGTGAGCTGGCAGGTCCACCTCACCGGCGCGACATGGAGGTGATTGTGCTTTCAGATACAAAAACCAGCAAGACCGGCCTGTTTCTGCCATGAACCACTCAAGAGACCAAGGAGAAGGCTCGGTGTCGGATTGGCCAGGAAGCGCAGGAACAAAAGCTCCCCACGATCCTTTGACGGTCATGCACGGCCATCTATGCATACGGCCGGACAGGCGAGCTGGTGACCACGAGCGGCCGCATTGCAGATGTGAGCATCTGGCGACAGGGCCCAGATGAGGGCTCACACACAGACAGGCACACATACATGTGTGTGTGTGTGTGTGTGTGGGCCGCCCTCACGACGCAGCTATCCCGAAACGACCCGCTCGGCTGGGTATCAATCTGCCTGGGCACTTACCTTGGGCATCGAGTCTTTTCTCAGTGTTGTAGCACCTCGCAGAAGAAGACGAGCAGGTAGACCGAGTGCAAGAGGTGCAAGGGCGAATAGGCAGTCAGTCGCACGGCAGGCCAAGAGGGAGACACCGATGCCTTAAAGGGGAAGTCTAGAGAGGAGGCGTGCGGCCTGTCAGTATATGCCTGTGAGCCATCCTGCACGATGCAGACCTAGCGACGCATACACAGGCGTGCGCACACCCGCACACGCACCCGACGCAGACACACATGCATATCAGAGCCACAGGCACGAATTGTCGCAGATGGGACACATCCATGTGTGTGGGTGTCTACGCACGTAAGTGGATAGATAATGCCCCAATGTCCCATGTCCACGCTGAGCAGAATGAGATAGATGGTGGTCAACTAGTGCAGCCCGAAACAAATAAGAAATGATTAAAAGAAAATTGACTAAATATAAAAATAATGTTAAAAAAATTAAGAAAGAATAAAGAGAGAGAGAGAGCCTACCTGGGAGAGCAAGTCAGCCAGTACCTACCTAGGGTACCTGGTAATGGTGGAAACCCATACATTGGACAAGAGGCCAAGCAGATACGGAATAATAGACAGACTACCTCAGGAATAGCCAAGTAAGTAGACAGACAGACTATTGACGTGCATCGCCCCCGCCCAACTCGACCCCGGGGACATACCCGGCAGGCTCCGGCCGCCTGTGTGATGGGCGCACTGCAGCCCCGGATCTTCAACGGCGCCATTCGAGTGCGTCTTACGTCTTTGGGCGGCCACACCGAAGCCGCCGGCTGCACCCAACCTTTGCCAGGTACCCACAGGCTCTTGTTGCGGGCACCGGGCGTCTGCCCACCTATTAGACCACCTAACCTGTTCCCCAGATATGTACATAGCTACCTGTGCAACGCGTAGGTACTCGGGCCCATGTACAATACGTACCTTGTCCTGCTTGCTGCCCGGGGCCCGGGGATGCGGTAACGTAGCTCGATGATGCACACACATACGGTGCACACACGTACAACGGGCCAAACACAAACTCGCTCGCTCACTCACTCGCAGGCTCGCACCTACACACACACATACACACACGCACACAAGCCATACCACGCAAACCCGGAGAGCAGGCTGCGACAATCATGGAGCCACGTCCAGTGCCAAATTTGATAGCCGATGCCCATCGTGCGGGCAGGGGCGGGGCCCCAGCCGACAGCAAGATATTGGGCTTGGTCCCAAATAGGATTGATTGATGTTTGTGCTTCTGACTCGCCATCAGATGGGGGCTGCGACAGTGGTGGTGGTAGTGGCTGGTGTTGCTCCTGCTGGAGCTGGAGCTATCCCAGCTTCGTTGCCACGCCAGGAAAGCATATATGTAGCTTCGTCGGGTCTGTTCTCACCCGTCTGTTGCTCGCCCTGTGCTCTCACGACGTCACGAACAGAAAGCAACAACTACAGACAGTATCATTATTCTTCCTCGCATCATTATCATTATCACCATCACCATCATTACTATCCTTGTCCTCCTCCCCATCGTGCGGCATATCTCCCTCCCATATCCTCCCGCACGCCGTCTCTCCCAATAATATTATCCTGTTATGTGCCCTTCCATCACCACAATCGCCACTGCCGCCAACACATCGCCATGAGTCCGTCACAGCCCACCGGCTTCCACATCCCAACCATAGACATCGGCCCCTACCTCGAGGATCCCTCCACCGATGCTGCCAGGCAGGTCGTCGACGATGTGCGCAACGCCTGCATGACGGCTGGCTTCTTCTCCCTCGTCGGCCATGGCATCCCGCGCGAGATGCAGGACGGCGTCCTACGCGCCGCCAGGAGGTTCTTCGACCTGCCCCTGGCCGAGAAGGAGGCGCTGCGGCACCCGCTCATGAGGAATAGGGGCTACGAGGTCATTGGCTCCCAGGCGCTGCAGGAGGACGCCCTGCCAGACCTGAAAGAGGTGAGACCAGGAACTCAGATCTCACGTGTTTCTCTTTTTTGGCCCCTGTGTTTGAGGCTCGTGTATAGGGGGTGGCATGCAATATCCGTGGGGTGGAGATATCAACCATTCATGAAGGAGACGAATCAAAAAACAAAAGGGCGGGAGTAAGACTGCAAATGATTAAGACGAGGAAACAAGAAGAAGGGAAGAAAAAAAGTCCACAGGCTGACGAGTGGGACACGGCGCTGCCCGGCCCACCATCAACAGGGCTTCTATATCGGCAAGGACCTCCCAACCGAGTCAGAAAAGGTGAAGGCGCACCCGGAACTGCTGGGCCAGAACATGTTCCCGGCCTCGCTGCCCGCGGCCGAGTTCCGGCTGCCCACCGAGCGCTACTATGCCGCCGTGCTGGACCTGTCGATGCGCGTGCTCGAGATCCTGGCCAAAGGCCTGCCCTACGGCGACGACATCTTCCACGAGTTCGTCTCTAATGACCCTGTCTGTATCATGCGCCTGCTGCATTACCCGCCTCAGGTCCCGTCACCTTCGCCCGACCAGAGGCAGCTTGGTGCTGGCGCGCACACTGACTTTGGTATGTCTCCATCACAGCACTACTCAATCTTCACTGAGACCAAGACGATATTGGTGAATGAAGATGATTATGATTATGATTATGATATTGATCAGGATCATCATCATCATCATCATCATCATCATCATCATCATCATCATCATCATCATCATCATCATCATCATCATCATCATCATCATCATGCGCAACTCACATCTCGCCCTCCCTCTCTGTCATACCTATCCTCCGCCCACTTTCCCGCCCAAACTAACAAAATACCTTCCTCTTACAACCAAAAACCCACTAAACAGGTGCCATAACCCTCCTCCTCCAAGACGCAGCAGGCGGCCTTCAGGTTCAAGACCCTCACACGCAGCAATGGCATGACATCGTGCCCAACCGGGATGCCTATGTCGTCAACATTGGCGACATGCTCGCGCTCTGGACAAAGGGCATCTACCGCAGCGCCCTGCACCGCGTCATCAACTCGAGCGGGGGCCACCGCTATTCCGTGCCCTTCTTCTTCGACGGCAACGCCGAGGCGAAGCTGAGGCCCTTCGACGGCAGCGAGCCCGTCGGGGGGAGGGTCGTCACTGTCGAAGAACACATGCTCCAGCGCCTGAGGGAGTCGTACCGCTCCTCGGCCGGGGGTGGCGTCGGCAGGGGGGCTACTTCTGGGAGGGCTGTTTCGGCTTCGGCATAGTAATGGAATGGGCGGCATTGTTATTTTCCTGTCTGTCTTTCCGTTTTGCGATTTCGTTCCTCCAAGATCAAGATGGGGACCGGTGGTGTGGCTCCTGTGCTTCACGTCCAAAGACCGGGGGAAACCCGGCAGACGAGCTGCACGTCAGAATTGCAGCTAGAGTAGGACATATGGAAGGGAGGGGAGATCCATCGGGTCTCTTTACGAGTTGTGTCTTGTTGTCTGTCTGTTTGCCTGTCTGTCTTTTTCTCTCCACATATTCCGGTTTTGGTGCGGAAGCTATCAGGCACACACACACACACACACACACGTCTATTACCAAACACCTATCACGGAGAATAAGCTCGCTCGCATACTGTCGATAGTCCTCGTCTCGAATAATAATGAGCCAGCGGGCTCTTTCTTTCTCTGACTTAGACCAGGTCTGCAGTTCTCGCATAAGTCCGGAATAGACCAAAACAAGGCCGTGGGCCGGCGAGAATACAGTCGTCCCTATGGACGAAAAACACCCGGGATCCTGTCGAGAATGAAACCGCAATGTCTCGCCCCCGTACGACCGACACGACCGCGGCCTCTGCCCTTCCCTATAGTGTGTGTGTGTGTGTGTGTGTGTACCCCATGCCCCCATGCCCCCATGCCCACGAGATCGCCACCCGGCCCTCTCAACCGCCCTATCTGCCAAACGGCCAGATAGCTGGGGCTGTAGTGGTCACTTCCCGTGGGGGGGAGGGGGGAGAATACGGTCGTTGGGGTGAGAGGGAGGCTTTCTGATGAGAAAGTCTGGCTGGCGTAACCCAAGAAGATTACGGCTCGTCCGACGCGGGCGCCCGTTTTGAACGGCAAAACACCCGCTCCAGCCAAGTCCTTTGGGTCATTGCTGCTGCTGCCTACCTTACTTACCTGTTTGCTTCCCTACCTACCTGCCAGCCTTTGGCCCTGTCTGGCGCCGTGGGAGACATGGCAGGGGTTTAGGTCTCGTGCGCCCTCCATCTCGTGGAATTCTCGCCTTGCTGTTGGTAGCCGGGGCGTATGGGCGAGAGGATAAGGGTCGCAGCGGGCCGGGGAGATTGCGTGTACGGCGGCATCCGGAGGTTTCCCCCAGGATGCATGCGAGCTGGTGAAACAGGTCACTTGGTCTTGTGTCGCACTTGATCATGATTGCGTGGGGTTTCCAACACTGGTTTGCTTGTGTCATCTGTGGTGGAATCACTTCCGGGTCATCATTTCTCAGGTATCTGTACATGCTGGCCGCCGACATATATGATCATCCAGACCTCACTGTTACTGCCCAAGCCAGTTTCGATACAGTCTTCGTCAGGCCGCGGCCCCGCTGGTGTGTTTGTGTGTGTTGCACTTCCAATATCGAGGTTGACAACTTCCAGCACGGAAGGGCCAGGCTTGCGTAAGCCGCATCCGAGGGCAGCTCGCTCGTCCTCTCTCCTGCCTGCTTTCACAGTGCGTATCTCCATTCCGACGAGTTCTCCAAGCCACTCCTCTCCGTCCCCCGGTGTTCCTTGAGGGTGCTCTCGGGGACGCCGTCGTAGCTCTCAGCCTTGTCAGACGTCGCCCGCGCCTCCCGCGCAGCCCTGTCCCACCGGCCGTTCTGCACCTTGAAGAAGGTCCTCAGCCCGAGGCTCAATACCGCGTTTAAGGCCATGAAGGCAGCGCAGACCGACATGCCCTTGACATAGTACGGGCCATCGCCCGAGGGGAAGACCCGGGTGCCGAGCAGCGGTCCGCACTGGCCGATGATGTTCATGACCGCGATGCCGACGCCGCGCCTGGTATCGCTGCGCTGGTTGTTGAGCAGCCAGGACAGGATGTTGGCGATGGCCGGGAAAACCCCGGCGGCGGCGAGGAACACCCCGGCATAGCGCACGCCGACGGACTGCGAGACGGCCAACATGACATAGCCGGCGCACCCGACAAGCGAGAGCCCCGCGATCAGGAGCCCGCGCTCCTGGGTGCGGTCGCCGATATATGTCGACAGGATGCACACAATGAAGGCGAGGAAGTACGGCGGTGCCGTCAACCCCTGCGCGTTGACGCTGGTGAAGCCCATGCCCGTCAGGACTGTCGGTAGGAAGACGGGCAGGGAGGCGAAGGCCACGTTGCAGCTGAAGTACATCAGCGCCTTTAGGAGTGTTAGTTTCTATCCCCAGAAGAATAATTGCAGGACCAACGGCAGAAGCCAACAGTTAAAAGGTTGGTTAGTACTAATGCTTGTCCAGTGAAGCTACCCTAGGGTATATTCAAATCAAAGCCGCAACGGCACTGCGTGACCATGTATAGACCAGAGGTGCAGGGCACAATGCAAAGGCAACACTGAATAGATCTCTAAGTAGTAAGAAGAACTTGCCTGGATCCATGCCTGGGGTGTCTTGAGCGTCTCGAGGATGTCGCTGGGGTCGATGCTGCCTATTCTGCGGCCCTGGGTGGTGCCCTCCTCGTGGCCCGTGTAGCTGATCGCGCGGGCGTGAGCGATGGCCTTCTCCTCCTCGGTGAGAAACTTGGCGGTCGCAGCCGAGTCTGGGAGGAAGAAGAATACCACAAAGGCGAGGATAAGGGGTGGGATTGCCTCGATGATGAAGAGAAGCCGCCAGCTGGCGATGCTGTAGTGACTCGAGGTGATGCCATACGCCAGGGCGCCGGCGAAGGTCGTGGCGAGGGGCGCGGCTGAGAGGAAGAGGCCGCAGCGGAAGCCAAGCTCCCTCCTTGTGTAGAAGAAGGAGAAGAGGTACGGCATGCCGGGCCCGAAGCCTGCCTCCGCCGTGGCCAGGAAGAAGCGGCACGCCATCAGGCCCTGCCAGTTGAAGGCGGCGGCCTGGAGAATGGACGCCACAGCCCAGACGAGGACGGTTGCGAAGGCCCAGATGTGCGGCGGGAAGATCTTCCACATCAACGCCAGCCACTCAAAGACAATGTAGGGGATGTAGAAGATTGTGAGCAGCCACTGGGAAAGCATGTCAGCCAACAGAGACAGAAGCGGGCCGGGCCCGGAGAAGGGCTGGCTGACCTGGTACTGCGCGTTACTAAAGCCTAGGTCCTTGCTCATGCCGGCTGTCTCGGCGTTCCCAATGTTGGAGCGGTCCAGGAAGGCGGCCATGTAGCACAGGAACGCAAGAAGGACCAGCCTGCGGTCGAGCTTGCGGACGAGGCGCTTCTCCACGGCGGCATCGATCTCTACGCCCTGCTCCAGCGAGACGATGCTGTCGCGCGGGCCGGGAGACTCGGGCCTCTTTGCGGGGGCCGGATCGGCCGAGGTGATTTCTCCAGCCATTATGCGATGCGGTTTGGGGCAGGGTTGGCAAGGCGGTTGACGATTAAGGCCGTTTGTTCTTGTTTCGTGTTGGCCTACTCGCTGTCACCAGGGGCTGGTATTTAATTATCAGCAACCGAGCGTCGAAGGCCTCGGGACAGCCGGCAGCAGATATCTATCAGTCAGCACCTGAGCGGAGCAGGAGGAGAGTTGCACTTGGGCGCAGAAGCTGCATGATACTGATGGATCCCTTTGGCAACTTGCTTTATCGCAAGAGCACCAGCAGAGACCAGGAGGGCCATTTTTTCAGTTCTGGGCCCAGACACACCAACCGTAACCTGTCTTGGCAGCAGCGGTGGTTAACAGATGGTACAGCTGCCATAGCGGCAACATCTGGCAAATCAAGGTTACTCAGTTTTTACGCCAGTCGAACACGGCGCCCACGATCGGCCCTATACCCATGAACACAAGGTATCGGTTGGTGCTCTTGCGGCCGCCCAAGGGTCTGCTGTGAGCCGAGGCGGGGTTACTCCATGGGGAATGCAAGGGCATGGCGGTGTCCGAAGGCTTATGTGTCCCTGGGTGGAACTGGTCAGTCACATAGCGAGCGAATCGCGATCGCTAAGACGGGGATCAGGGCCAAGACAGCTTGGGTGCGCGTGGAAAAGCTTGTTACGGGCTCTGCCGGTGGTGGATTCACCGACAGCCAGCAAATGCGGAGGTGAGTACCTCTCCCCGCGATAGGTCTCGGCAAAATACTTAGACGAGAGACCCACTGACATGTCGTGCGCGTGACGGTGCGCACAAGGGGCATGGCTCGGGTTGCTGTATTTGACAAACTCTATTGCGTGGACACACCCGGAACATGACCGAGCAACAATTTGCCACACAACACACAGCACGCTGACCCTACGCGGGCGCGGCCATTGAACTGCTATGTTATCATCTGTAATAACTCTCAGAGGGTCGCCTAGCTGATGGCCGTGTGTGTGTGTGTGTGTTGTTTCCCGCCGCCTCCTGCTGCAGTAGGAACAAGTCAGCCCTCGTTAGCAAAACACGACATGAACCTGCTGGCTGCGAATCTAAACTTCACTTGGCTGTCTCGGCGCAAGTTACCTCGATATCCCGCACAGGACTAGGTTACCCCGGACAGTGGCAGCTGGTCATGCTCTGGTACGGAGACCTGCTAATTGAATAGTTTATCCAGCTCGCGTTATTCTGTGCCGGTCACGACTTGTTATTCATCGCCACGGGCGTCTTGATGATTGTAAAGAACAGCAAAAATCGAATAAACCAAAGGCAAAGGGAAATTAAAAAGAAAAAGAAGTGAAAAATTAAGAACCTTCAAGCGGCGTTTGTGAGTCATTTTGTTGTAGCCCATCGCATTTAACGCGGTTTTTCTACCAGGCTGGGGACTCTAACACGTACATGTATAGAAGGCATTCTCAGTATGAAAACGAGATGCGCAGGCTTTCGACTTCTCTTCGGGCCAGCTTTGAATAGTCCACCAACATTGCAAATCCAGTCTGATGGATTGTTTATATACAAGGCCATCCAGCGGCCTTCCAAGGAGGGCAAGGAAATTCAATCTGTCAACATACGTGCAGCGGAAAAGAAGAAATAAAGCATACCTAACTGTGCCCCCTGAAAGATAAATACCAGGTGGTGCGCTGTTGCCTCGCCGAGCTGAAATTATTAGCAAGAGATGGCCCCAGTACTTTCGAGGTAAAGTTGTGCTAGAGGTCTGAGCCCCTGAGATTTGCTGGTTGCAATGCAAAATTCACATGCCCCATGCAGGCCTTGGCTGGCATGGATAGGTGCAGACCACACGGAGTGGACATAAGCGTCCAATAGCATTGAAATACCAACCAATGGTTCCAATTACCGTCAGCAGTCCTCATGGATGTGGGTGGTTTATCTCTATTTTGTTCCACAATCAAACGGACGTACCAAAATCGACTAATCCGCTCATGGGCATCCCGGGGTCAAAGCTAACAATCAGAGCGTCGCAACGTTCAATATTCCGCATCACATCAGACGCCACGCCTGGGACCTGCAGCAAGATGATTATCGACCAGGCAGGGCGGCTCTTGGGTGGTGGTATTTTCGGGGGTTTTTCTTCCTCGTTCTCTTTTCAATACAGACGACCCAGGTGAGGTTTTGGCCGGCCCAGAGGTGCTTGTTGAGACGGCCTGCGCTGATGCTTGGCCCTGCGATACGGCGGATTAACTTAAATGCAAGCTCCGATTGGCCCCACCCAGCCGCCTCCCGACTGAATGAAGATGGTCTGAATTTTCTGCGAGACTGCGTCGACCTCTTACCTGATCAGGCATTAGCAACCAGACAGATACTGTCGAGACCTGGCCGTCTCAGATATCTCTCGCCTTAGCAGTTTCTTTATTGTCTTGAAGAAATACCAGGCAGAAATGGCGAGCGGTGCCAACGCGGCGAAGCCGCCTCGCGAGATCTTCGATGTCAGTCACCTCCCTGCAAACTGTCGAACCGAACTCAGCACTAACACCGGCGTTTGTAGACCATCTTGCTCTTGGACTTTGGGAGCCAGACGTCGCACCTGATTCTCAGGTGTCTCAGGTCGCTCAATGTGTTCTGTGAGGTTTTGCCTGGTCCAACCAAGGCCAAGGAGCTGGACTGGTCGCCTAAGGGAATCATATTCAGCGGAGGCAAGCGCCACTGACCTTGTTTGCAAGGCCTACTGCTGATCCTGTGTGTCCAGGACCCGCGTCGGTGAAGGATGAGGGGGCTCCTCGTGAGTCTTGTTTGGCCCCACCCCTGCAACTCATGAGCTGACGGGACACAAAGATGTCGATCCCGCATATTTCGATTTTGGCGTGCCAATCCTGGGAATCTGCTACGGCTGCCAGGAGATTGCCTGGCTGTCAGGCCCTGAGAATGTTGCTCCAGGAGAGAACAGGGAATATGGCCACACGGTATGTCTTGTCCGGCTAGGCTTCACTTGGTGGCATCTTGAATATGGGAGCATCTGGTGCTGAGTTAAAGCCAAAAGGACCTCACCATCTACCAAGCCGGAAGCTCCGATCACATCAACCAACTCTTCAAGGGCCTGGGAGACACAATGCACGGTCAGTCATCTTCACACAACGACAAGTTCCTGCACGGTGACCGAAGACATCTTTCTGACCATCCAACAGTGTACATGAGTCACTTCGACAAACTGGTTGGATTGCCCAAAGACTTCGTCACGATCGCCAGCTCAGAGAATTCCGAGTATGCGGGAATCGCCCATTCAACCAAGCCCATCTATGGTAAGCGCTGCCTGGCTCATTGAATGGCCTCTTTTGGTCGATCTGACACAATCTGACCCTGGACCTTCACAGGAATCCAATTCCACCCTGAGGTTTCGCACACTCCCCGGGGCTCAGAAATCCTAAGGAACTTTGCCGTCGACATCTGCAAAGCTCGGCAGCATTGGGTGATGAGCGATTTCATCGCCCATGCAATCTCACGCATCCGGGAGCAGGTTGGTGGCAAAGCCCAAGTCATTGGTGCCGTCTCGGGCGGTGTCGACAGCACGGTGGTAGCTCGGCTCATGCGAGAGGCTATTGGTGAGTTTCGCACCAGTTCGTCTGACAAATCCCGCCGTGCACGCTGACCCATGATCAGGTGACAGATTCCACGCCGTTCTTGTGGACAACGGGGTGATGCGTCTGAATGAAAGCCAAGACGTGAAGAAGACGCTCCAGCAACACCTGGGTATTAACTTGACCGTCATCGATGGGTCTGCGATATTCCTTGAGCGCCTCAAAGGCGTCAGCGACCCGGAGACGAAGCGAAAGATCATAGGCAATCTCTTTATCGAACTGTTCGAGGAGGAGGCCATCAGGATTGAGAGGGCGGCCGAGAACACGCCCAACGCTGGCAAGGTTGAGTTTTTCGTCCAAGGAACTCTGTACCCGGACGTCATCGAGTCTCTGAGCTTCAGGCCGGGCTCAGGCTCGTCAACCATCAAGACACACCACAATGTGGGCGGCCTCCCGGCCCGTATGATGAACGGACAAGGCCTCAAACTGATTGAGCCCCTGAGGGAGCTCTTCAAGGACGAGGTCAGGGGCTTTGGCCGCCAGCTGGGCGTCCCAGAAGAGCTCGTCATGCGCCATCCTTTCCCCGGGCCAGGGATCGCCATCAGAATCATCGGAGACGTCACGCCCGAGCGTGTTGACATTGTCAGGAAGGCCGACCACATCTTCATCTCGATGATCAAGGAGGCAGGCATTTACAACGAGATTGCCCAGGCCTACGCTGGCCTTGACACCAACAGGGCTGTTGGCGTCATGGGTGACGACCGCGTCTACGGCTACATCGTCATCCTGCGCGCCGTTGCGTCGGTCAACTTCATGACTGCTGAGCCTTACGAGTTCACCTTCGACTTCCTGAAGCAGTGCGCGCGGAGGATCGTCAACGAGGTCGTCGGAGTATCCCGCGTGACTTATGACATTACGAGCAAGCCTCCCGGAACCATCGAGTTGGAGTGATCAGCGCCAACCCTGTCAGCCGATGTTTTTACGAAGCTGGCTAGTTAGGACAAAGATGCCAGCATCTTCCAAGTCTAGTATTTGAAGCGCAAGATCACAGCGGCGACACGCGAGCTAGCACTGCTACAGCTGTGGATGATTTGCGCCCCGTCTACGACCGGCAGTTCAGTCTTCATCCGCCGTGTGTTTGCGATACGCCAGGATTGCAAATTAGCCATCATCTTTTCCCGTGGGATTGCGAAAGCAGTAAAAAATTTCATTACCCCTGATTCGGTACAAAGGTAAACACAAGGGTCACAATGAGGCGCCACAGGAGTAGCACGAGGACAATAATAGAATAGAACAGGCCCGGGGGTGGGTCGGGGTGTTCGACTTGCCTGGAGCTCCTCCAGAGGAATAGACTATCGATCATGCCTGCGAATTCCATCCAGTTTGGTCATTACACTAACTTAGCGACACTTGTGTCTCTCTGAGATGAATGGAAAGATATAAACATGAAAATTTTCCGTATCCCTTTGTCGTTTCCGGGCCCACTATTTTTGTCTTACCTTACAATATGTATTCTAGTGGATGAGCCACAGGTGTAGGAAATGCACTCATATGATCTTTAATACCAAAGTGGAAGAAAATGCTGGTAAACAAATTTTCCCATTCACCCAAAGAAATTATAAATATGTGTTATAAAATGTTTATTATTTCGAATTGGCCAACTAGATGAGTAGGAAACTACGTAGGTCAGCGAAACCTTTAATTGCCTCTTGGCCCTGTCGCTATTAGACATCCGGTCTGAGCCAACTCACATCAACATTATAGCACACGCTCGGGGTCTGGTACAAATACGCCCCGGTACTCATGTAAAAGTGCGTTCTCGCCCGCGGCAGACTTTCTAGGATGCACATAGAACGCCGCAGTGTTAAGCTTTGCCACCTCCGGGTCTGCCCACGCGACGGTGTCCCCTGACAAGGCAAACGCACCGTACGTGTTCTTAGTGGCCTTGGACGTGGTGCCAGAGCCCGCTGAGCCTCGTCGGCGGGGTACCCCAACGTTTAGGTAGAGCTCGCCTGGGGCGATCCTGGGCCCGGTGTTATAGTCGAGCTGCCCATCGATAATGTTGGACCAGCTCGCCGTGGGGTAGGTCTGAAGGTAGCTATGGCAGTAGAAGTCGGTGACTCGACACCGCGGATCCAGTGCCGGCCCGGCAGGAGGGTCGTGGGCGGCCCTGTACCAGAACCTGAACCGGCTGTGCTGGTGGCTGAGGTGACCGAGGTCGTTGCTTGCTTCGAGTTGCTCAGCGAGGTTGTGCTGGCACGGCTTGAGAACGTCGAAACTGGGACCGAGGCAGAAAGTATCGTGGTACTCATAGCTAAGGCTGTCATACCACCGGGATAATAAACACTTCTTGCCAGTGTCAGTATAAATTATTTCCGCTTAGCTGCCATCAATAATCCTCACTTATGCGTTGTACAAATACATCCCGAGGCGCAAGCGCTTGGCTCTGTATAGGCGATGGCTCCGCTTTTCGAGAGTCAGTAAATTAGCACATCGTATAATGATTGGAATGTACAATTTGCTTTTACCTACAGGCACTGGTGGTGCTCTGGGCTGCGGCTCTGAGGGCTACAGAGGCCAGAGTGATGATCGGAAAGTCCATAGTTCATGCAGAGTGCTCCTGCAGGTCTCGTTAATGCATCAGGCTAAAAATCGAATAATAGCGGTATTTACATAACCCTCAGACCTCTGTATCGTGCGTGAGACAAGCATTTCAGATCTCCTGGAGAACCAGGACGTACTTCCAGATTGCTCTGCAGCCAGTGTGATTCAACAGGGGGTCAAAAAGCTCAGTCCAACCGCATCGAGTGCGGTGGGAAAGGTGTTCCATGGGATTTTGGCGCCACAAGCACTGATCTCTGTCAACTTCAAAGACTAATATCGAGTTTTTGGGGCTATTCGGGAGGTGTCTTAAGAACTGGCCCTGTCATCTCTACACAGCTTTGCGCCCGAAGCACACAACCCTCTCACATCTCATTCGGAGTAACATTCCGGACCGGACTAAAGCTGCAGAAGAGAGACCGAGAGAACGAAGGCGACGGAGGGCCTGGTTCGTTTATTATTTTACTGGAGAATAATATTTTACTCGAGGAAATATGCAATGGGGACGGGGATAGTATAATCATTCCAGAGATGGACGTTATCAAGAAGGTTCTCAGACAGGGCTTCGCAGCGTTTACAATCCACATACGTACATTGTACAGTGCGGAAGTACTAACCACGGGTCATTTAGCAAATGACTGTATTGCGCAGTAATATATCTGCATCCCATTATTGGCTGATTTGAGGCATAGAGAGATAGACTTTAATCCCTTGCCCGGTCGTCGACGCAACGGCAGTTGCCCAAAAGGCCTAGTATCGAACGAAAAGCTAGGACGAGATAGGCAGTCTGGCGACAAATAAGGACAGCTACCATAAGGTTCCGAGGCGGCCAAAGCATGACGTCTAAGCACAGGTCTAAGCACAGGACTATTTCTGTGACGCGCGTGGGATCAGAACTAGGCATGGTCAACACGCTTACAACGATTGACTCGGCTTCGACTTTGAATGCCCTTTTGGGCAGCCGGGCTCAGTCGCAGTCCAAGCGCCGGCCAACGAACGCGGTGCGTCCTTGGGGGGTTGGAAACCGCGCCTCGTGTGTTCACAATAGCCTCGCCCTAGGGCAGCTGAGACGACGGCTTCATGCTGGCGACAACGGAGACTCGAGCGTCGCCAATGCCGAACCTTGTTGACCTTCCAGACCAGCGCACTGCACCGGTGTGCATAAGGCCCGCCCACCCACGTGGCCAGGTAAAAATCAGTCCAGACCCAAGAGTGCTCATCGTGGGAAGGGATGTATTTGCGCTAGATCAGCGAGCTTGACAAATGTGTCCCGTGAGAACCTCAGCTTCGGAGAGCAGCAGCCTACCATACTAGCACCGCACCGCCCAAGATTAAAGCGGCAAGAGATACTTGGCGCGCAAACTTTTGGGGCAAAGGAGAATTGAGATGGGTTGCAGAGGCCTGTGGCACATTCTGCAAACAATAAAGACGTTTGTCGCGACGAAATCACCACCTCAGTCAAGTCCTGCGGCAACACAAAACATCAGGACATCCCATAAGCGCCCATTAATGGCCCCTACCCTGAGATCCTGCATTAGACTTGACCGTTTCGTCGATCCATTTCATTATCAGGTGTCGTCCTGATAGACTCAGCTCCGGACCACAATTTGAGCCTGAGATCCCGACTTTGCCGCCCGCAATCAAGGAAACCTAACCACCATCACCATGGCTGCACACATCAGACTTAACCTCAGACTCTCTCTGCCTCGGCCAGAATTCTTCCACCACAGGAAGAGGAAGCCTCTGCCGCCCACTCCCGAAGAAAATGAGGTGCCCTACTTCGAGAAGCGGGAGGAAGGCGATTCTGCCGAGGGTGCGACGGAATGGATCAAGAGCACCATTCGCGAAGAGGGGCGCTGGGACGATCATCTTTCACTCATCCGGGTGGACTGCCCTTTCACAATGGGCGAGCTCCGCCAACTGGGCAGGCTCTCACAGTCAGAGGGCACGAGGCAGTGCCGCAAGATGATCCGCATCCCGGTGCTGTACGACGAGATAGGCTGCTTCTTATGGAAGAAGCTCGCGGCCCTGGAGCGCGGCCCGGATTTCGAAAGGGAGGAGGAGGAACAGGCGGCCGAAAACGCGAGGGGGGCTACCTACAGGACTATGATGGCCTTGAACGCGAACCTCCGCTTCGACACGCCAGCGGCAGCCCGTTTCAGCGGCACGACCAGCCACCCTGCGAAACACGGCCGCCTCAGACAGGACAGTGAGCCCATCTCCCCGACGCAGGTCCAGCGGTCCCAAACCCAGCCCCACCAGTAATTGTGGCCCACCACCACCAGCACCACCCGCCGAGACCCAAGCCTCCCAATGACTGCCACTTCTGTCAGGTCAGCAATACGAGAGAGCACCCTGCCATCGCCGAAGATATCGCCGCCGAGGCCCTGCGCGCGACACGGGGCTGGGTGACGGCCGACCAGCACCACACAACATCACGCGGGGCAAGGCTGAGCCGGTCCGTGAGCTCGTCCTGCTCGAGGACACGGCAACCCTCGGCCTTCTTCAACCGCAGCCGGAGCAGCAGCTACACTAGCACCCTTCTGTGGCGACACGAGCGCCGCGGGCCCGCCAGCCGCTCATCCATATGGGGCCCAGACGGCAATAGCTCGCGCAGAAGCAGCGGCGGCGGCGGACCGGAGCGGGACAGGCGGTCGGGGGGTGGTAGCATCGCGGGGCGGGTCGGATCCGTGATGGGGAGTCTCGGCAGGGGCGTTGCTACGGCGATTGGCGGTGGTTTGGCCCACAGGTACGGATACGGGGGCCGTCGGGGCCGGAGCGGGTCGTACTGGTCGGTCTAAGGGGTGGTTTCTTGCGGTTGTTGCATCATGGGAGCTCAGGATGGTTGACGGGTGGTGTGCATTGGAAGAGCGAGGGCGTTTGGAATGTGTGATATCAACCAAGTACTTTTGGTGTTGTGATCTTGAGAGTCTCGTCGCGACGGATACCAAGTATCAGTGGCCTAAACAGTGAAGCCTCGTGTAGTCAATGCTTCCTACCGCCGTCAGTGACATGGCGTCTAGACTGAAAGGGCGGGTTTACCGCGCGGTGACGACCCAGCGACTCGCCATCTCTTGACGGGCCTTGGGGGGACCCGGTCTCAGTGCAGCCAAATGTGCATATTAGCAGCCTGTAAGTAGGTACGTGTGGCGGATGGGATGACGATTGCAAAACAAGTGCACAAGCGGAATAATCATGGTCCAACGTATATATTATAATGCTGGATGGAATGGGCTGGGGTTGGAGCTGCCCATCAGGTCGACAGAGCTGCACCCTGGTCCTCTACGGACCTGCTTAGTAGCGTGCATGGTATAGCACTCGAGTTTTGCTAGTTTCCTGGCTGGCCATGTGGGCCCGCAGCTGGGTTGATTCAAACAATGGGAGGGTAGGCACTGACCCACCTCCAGCCCGCCCCCGGCTCTTACCTACCCTCTCTGCCCATGCGAGCTTAGCATTGGACCAACCGTCGCCGCCCGTGCTTCTTTTTCCGGAAACATCAACAACAACAAACACCACCAACAACACACCAACACCAGACCGAAGCATACTCGGCAGTGCAGTCCGACCTGCCACCAAACAGCACCATCCATCCAAGCCGCGACTCTCGACAAGCCGTCTCTTGACCCTGCTGCTGCCTCCCTCAACCCTCGATGGTCACGCCCGACAACTGACAAGCAGCAAGGATGGCAGCTGCCGAAGTAGCTGTCGACTTTGGCTACCTGTCCACCCACCTCGGCGTGCCTGAAAACACCCTCGAGACAGCCGCAACCCAACCCACCCCCGACATTGTCAGAGCCGTCCTGGAGGCTGTGATCGCAAAGGCGCACGAGTTCGACAATCTCTATGCAGAGAAGCTGCACGTCGACATCGAGCTCGAGAATGCTATTCGCAGCGCCGACTCGCGCTGCCAGTCCTTCAAGGCCACTGCCGACAAGGCCCTGAAGGACGCAGAGGAGCTGCGCAAGAAGCTCCAACAAGAAGGTACGCCCTCAAAACAGCACACCCTCCCCCCGCCCCCCCCCCCCCCCCCCCCAAAAAAAAAAAGAAGGAAAAAAGCATCACGGGAACACCGGGTCCGCGCGCGATGCGATAGTCTACAGGGGGTTGGTGCTAACGAATCGTGGCGTCATGTAGAATCCATCCGACAAGGGCTGGAGTCCGAGCTCCAGCAGCTGCAGTCGACGAGCGGTGGAACTCTTTCCGAAATCGAGAACCTGAACGCGCGCATCAAGTCGCTCGAGCAGTCGAACCGGGACACCGTCGCAGCAGTCGACGCAAAGAACGCCGCAAACTCCGAGCTACTCGCCGACCTGCAGAAGCTTCAACAGAAGAACCACGACCTCGCCAAGCAGGTCGCCGAACTCCAACAGTCTGTGCAGGCCGAGAAGGCTGCTGCGAACAGCGCAAAGTGGCGTGAGCAGAACTTGGAGCAGGAGATCGCCCTCCTCAAGAGGAACAACGAGTCGTTCGAGCAGGAGCTAAAGACAAAGCGAGAGGAGGCCCTCAAGTACCGCAAGGAGAAGGGCGCACGGATCGCGGAGCTGGAACGACTCACCGACGAGCAGCGGTCGACCATTGATTCCTTGACCCGCGGCGAGCAACAGCTCCGATCTCGGCTGGATGACTCACAGAGAAAGGCTGACGACGCCCTCACCAAGATACAGCAGCTGAAAGAAGCCGCAGCACGCACTGAGGAGAGCTTCAACCAGGAACTCGAGGCGTCTCGGCGTCTCGCCGATCTACAAGTCCAGCAGGCCGAGACCAGTAGGGAGAGGCTCAGGGAGGTCGAGAACAGGCTCGAGAAGGTCCAGGATGACTTCTCGGCCCAGAAGATGCGCATCGAGAAGCAGCTGGAGGACGAGAAGGCCGAGCACCAAAAGTCTTTTGAGCGGGCGCAGGAGCTGGAGAAGGAAATCAGCAGGCTGCAGGCTGCGGGACCGCCACAGTCACAGTTTGGCCTTGGGTCGCGTCCATCCACTCCTGTTGCAAACGGCCACCTCAGGGCTGGCTCGCCATTCGGCACACCTGGGTCCATCAGGGGCAAGAACATGACGCAGGCCATCGACGAGCTGTGGAAGGTCAAATCAGAGCTCATCAACGTGAAGAAGAGGAACCAGCAGCTGGTCCAGGAGCTGGACGAGACCATGGCTGTCCTCGAGGCCAAGGCGCCCGAGTTCAACGGCCTGGAGGCTGAGATCGAGAAGCTGCGTAGCGAGAACATCCAGATGACTCAGCTGGCAGACGAGAGCTTCCAGGAGCGTGATCTCGCCAAGAGGGCCGCTCGAAAGGCCGAGTCAGCTCTAGGCACAGCTCAGTCCGAGGCCAACATCCTTCGAGCCCAGCTTCGGGATCTTGGCGTCCAGATTCAATTGCTGGTCTTCAACTTGCATGCACAAGAGAAGGGCCTCGATCAACTTACGCAAGAGGAGGCGGTGAAATTCGATCAGTTGCAACGTGGTGAGGTCGCCCCCGGTGCACTGGACGACCTGTCAGATACCCACCGCTTCATTACGGAGAAGTTCGTCGCTTTCAAGGACATTCACGAACTGCAAGCCAAGAATGAAGAGCTGCTGAGGATCACCCGAGAGCTCGCGGACAAGATGGAGAGCGACGAAGCACAGGCCGCCAAACAGCAGGCTGTCGATAACGAGAACGAACTCGTTTCCTTGCGCGAGACTTGCGCGCGTCTCCAGGATGAAATCAAATCCATGACCGTGCGTATGAAGTCTCATATGCAAGAGCGGGATATGTTCCGACGCATGGCGGAAGGACAGAGGGCCAGGGTCAGTGATGTCCACGACACCGAAGGCAGCCAGCGTGAAGTCCTTGCCAGCATCGAGCATGGATCCAATGTCGACGAGGCCGACGCGATGACAGCAATCCGCGAGATGCAAGCAAGACTGGACACACAACAGAACGAGTTCAGCACCGATCGCAAGGCCATGCGAGAGCATATCGACAGGCTTTCTGCGGAGAAGAGCTCCCTGCAGAGTGAAGTCGTCCGCATTCGTAGCCAGCTCGAACTGGCTTCTGAGCGCTACGCCATGCTGCAGGGTAACTGTGAAGCGCTGCAAAACGAGAAGTCCGAGCTGCAAAAGCGAAGCCAGAGCCTCTCAGAGGCCGCAGCAAAGCATGACCTGCGTAGCCAGCAACTGGCTTCAGATCTCGTGGAGACAAAGGCGTTGCTAGACAGTGTGCAGAGCAAGGCCTCAAACCTGGAAGCTGAGAAGGCCCTCTTCGCCAGCATACGTGACCGCCTATTGAAGGACAACGAAGAGCTCTCAAAGGACAAGGCTACCCTCAGCAACCTTCTGACTCAGAACCAAACACTCCTGAACGAGAAGGACACCTCCGACAAAGAGACGCGGCGGAGCCTGAACGAGCAGATCCAATCCCTCAAGACGGAGCTGGCCGCGAAACAGCGCAACCTTGACAATGAGATCGAGGAGAGCAGGAGGCTTCAACAACGAAAGGATTACGAGACTCAACAACACCAGCAGAGGGTGGACGAGCTCCTGGGCAGCCTCAACTCGGCCAAGGAGGAACTTGTTGCTACTAAGACCAGCAAAGACCACCTGCAAGCCCGTGTTGACGAACTCACCATCGAGCTTCGCAATGCTCAGGAGAAGGCTGAACGCTTGCAGCCTCGGCCGACCCCCAGACTCGGCACAGCCAACGAGCCTCGATCGGCGGATGCGGAGACCGAGGCTCAGATCGATGAGCTGGTCAATGAGATCTCCGATCTCAAGAGAGACCTGGATCTGGCCACCACACACCTTGAGTCTGCTAGATCTCAAACTGAGCAGTACAAGGAGATCGCCCAAGCTGCCGAAGAAGAGCTCACCCAGAACAATGCAGTTCAGGAGCAATTCCGTGAGCAGATGGAGTCAGAACTCAGTGCCAAGGACGCCCAGATCAAGGAGCTCCAGCAACGCGTGCACGACATATCTGTGGAGCTTAGTAATTCTAATAATGAGTTGTCTTCCATCCGCGACTCCCAGACGGAGGCCAACCACAAAGCTGAGGAAGAAAAGCGCATCCTGGAGGAAGAGATATCACGGCTCAAAGAGGAAGCCGAGCGACTCAGAGAGCGGGCAAAGTACCACCAGCAAGATCTCCGAGCACAGGCAGACATTGCCAAGAAGGCACAGCAAGATTACGAGACGGAACTGGTGAAGCATGCGGAGGCTGCAAAGGCGTTGCAGGCTCTTCGCTCTCAGCACAACCAGTTGAAGACGAACACGGCCTCGCTGAAGGCCGAGGCCGAATCCGCCAAGCATACACTTGACGATAACAAGAGATCTTTCGCCGAGCGTGAGCAGCAACTACAACAAGAAATATCCGTCCTTAAAGAGAGACGACAAGAGACCGACCAGCAGAACAAGCTCCTTCAAGAACAGCTTCACAGCTTCACGTCACAGATCGCTGCCATCAAGGAGAACCGCACCGCCTTCATCGAGGCCACAGATGATACAATCAACTCCGCTCCTGGCTCAGACGTGGAGCGCCTGACGGAGCTCAACAAGTACCTGCACCGCGAGAAGGAGATCCTCGAAGTACAGTACAACCTCAGGAATCGTGAGGCTGAACGACTACAGCAACAGGTCGATGCCAAGCAGGCACAACTCGAGGAGTACCAGTTGAAGCTGGAGCAGGAGCGCGTAGCAAGGAACGACACCAGCACAAGCAAGTCGCACGAAGAGCTGATGAACAAGCTGAACGAGCTCAACCTGATAAGAGAGAGCAACAGCACCCTGCGAAGCGAGAACAAGCGGATTGAAAGGCAACTAGAGCAGAAGAGCACAAAGATCGCCGAGCTGGAGGCCGCAATAGAACCTCTCAAGGCCCGCGTCTCCGAGCTCGAAGGAACCAAGGAGTACCTGGAGGAGGAGCTGAAGCAGCTTGGCCAGGACCGAGACCACTGGCAGAAGCGTGTGGAGAGCATCGTGACCAAACATGGGCGCGTCGACCCTGCCGAGTTGGAGCAGATGAAGGAGAAGGTGGCTGAGCTCGAGGCCGAGCGCGATGCGCTGAAACTGGCTGAAGAGCCGCTGAAGGCCAGGATCGCCGAGCTTGAGACGACCCTGGAGACGGAGAAGAGCACCTGGACGGCAGCCCGGGCGAAGATCATTGAGCAGGCCAAGAACAAGAACAGAGAGAACAGTACTAAGATTGCAGAGTTGAACACGGAAAAGGCACAGCTGCAAACACAGCTTGACGAGACGAGCCAGCGTCTGACCTCACTCCAGTCCGAATTCGACTCCGCTGTTCAAGAAAAGACTGCCCTCGGCCAAGAAAAATCCAACTTGGAGCAGAGACTTGGTGAACTTCAACAGCAGCTCGAGTCTGCCACCAGCGCCACGAAGGAACCTTCTTCCACGGGGGTTACCCCTGAGGCAATATCTTCGGAGCAGCTCGTCCAGGTGCAGCAGCAACTCGAGGTTGCACAGCAACAGCTAGCTGCTGCCAGCGAGGCCAAGGCGGGTGCCGACCAGGAGCTCGAAAGGCTTCGCTCAGAATTGGCGGCGACAATGCGAGACCGCGACACTGCTCGTGCCCAAGCCGAGTCCCAGGCTCCAGCTGAAGTGGCATTGCAGTCAGCGCCGGCGCCAGTGACAGAGGCAGCCGCACAGGCAGATACTGAAGCCAGGCAGACCGGCGGTGCTGCCGAAGCTCAGCTTGCCCCAGCAGCCACGTCTGATGAGGAGCGCGCTGAACTAGAACAGAAGCTGGCACGGGCTGAGCAGAGGGTAACAGAGCTGGAGGCCGAGGTCGCTGAGCTCAAGTCGAAGGTTTCCGAGTACGAATCGAACCAGAAGGCCATCGTGGACGCGCGGTCGCAGAAGATGAGAGAAGCACTAAACAAGAAGCTTACCGAAGAGAAGGCTAAGAACCAGGCTGAGCTTACAAGGGAAAAAGAGAGGCTGCAAGGCGAGTATGACCTGAAGCTCCAGCAGGAGCGGGCTATATGGGAAGCCGAGAACAAGGCGACTGGCGGCCCGGCCGCTACCTCCACCGCGGTTGTAGCAACGCCAACCAAGCAGGCAGACCAGCAACCCCCACAGACGCCGAATCCGGAGCTGCATTCGCTCCTCGTCGCCAACTTCTTGCAGCTCAGTGATGCCGATACTCGCAGGGTTGTTAGTGAGAACAACACTCTCAAGGGTATTATCACGAGCAACTTGAAGAAGAAGGTGGAAGCCGAGACCAAGAAGATTAAGGAGGAGACAGAACAGGCCTTGAAGTCGGAACACGAGACCAAGATCGCCGCTGCTAGGGAGCAGGCCACGTTCATGGCTTCAAAGAAGTCGACGCTCAGGATTAACATGGCTGAGAATAAACTCAGAGGCGCGGTAGCCAAACTGAACGTTGTTGAGACGGCTGCCAAGGAGACGCCTGAGCGTGCCGTCGGTGAGGTATGGGAGGAAGCTAAGGTGGCGAAGCCGCCGCCACCACCACCACCACCACCCGCATTAGCAGAAGCTGCCGTCAAACCTGCTTCTTCGCCCGCCCCGTCAGACAAGGCGGTGGCAGCAGCTGGCACTGGTATGTTGGGCAATCTCTGTCCCTCTCTCTCTCTCTTCTTCTCTCGCCCTCTCTTTCTCTCTCTTCTCTCTGTCTCTCTCTCTCTCTCTCTCTCTCTCTCTCTCTCTCTCTCTCTCTCTCTCTCTCTCTCGCGGCCCTCCATGCAATCACAGCTAACATTCTCTCAGCCGCACCTGCAACCGCAGCATCCGAAAGCAAACTTCCCCCGCCTGCCAACGGCACCATCCCGCAAAAGCCCATCCCGGTCGCCGCTGCTGTTCAGGCGCCGGCAGCGCAACCGAATCCCTTCGCACCTGGGATACCGGCGAAACCGACGACTGCGCCGGCCAACCCGTTCGCGCCGGCCCAGCCGTCGTCGCTGCCCGTCAACCCCACCCTGGCTACAGCTCAGCAGGCACAGGCCCAAGGCCAGCAGGCACAGGCCCAAGCCCACCAGCAGCAGGTGGGACAGCAGCAGCAAGTGAAGACGGGCATCCCCGTGCCAAGCCGCGGCGGGGCGCCTCGAGGAGGCGGCCGCGGCGGCACGTATCAACACCCACGAGGCGGAGGACGTGGGGGGTTCCAGAACCGCAACGCCAGCGGTGGACCGGCAACGCTGAACCCCGGTGCGGACAACTTCCAGCCCGGCAACAAGCGGCCCCGCGATACTGAGGCCGGAGCAGCGGCGGCGGCTGGGGGACAGCAGAACAAGAGGCCGCGGGGCGGTGGCGGTCCGCAGAGGGGCGGTGCTTCCTAGGTGTGGACGGTCGTTGGCAATCTTCCCCGGCTGCTGACTGGCCCCGAAGTCTGATGTAGAATGCGAGGTGGCCTCGCACCCAAGGGCTTCACCTAGGCCAGAGAGGGCCAGGAAGTGTGTGACATATGGCAGGGAGCACGGCAGTGAGAGAGACGTGCTGCATATTACTTGGGTGCGTATATTGCACCGGCTGGCTTGGAATTTGCTTGGGAGTCCGAATACCGGCGGGAGGGAGCCATTGCCATGACATTTGACCTGAAGCAGGCGGGTGATTTCTAGTTTGTCGGATGTAAATTACTCCCGAGTCATCACTGCGTCTTGATTGACTTTCTCTTTCTCTCTCTCTCTCTCTCTCTCTCTCTCTTTCATCTTTTATTTCAATGTTGTTAACTTTGCATCGTCGGGGTCAGGATATGGTCCGGAAAAGGTTATCACAAAAGAAGATGGATTAATGCATCAATGAATGCATGGATGGGCTCGCGTATCCGAGCATGATATTAGGTGGGTTGGCCGTGGCCCCCTCTGCCCTGATGTCGCGCGTCTGTGGTGATGTGATGGGCACGGGTTTGTGGTTGCTCGCAGCTATGTAATCAATGACCAGGTGCAAACAAAGTCACGGATTAGGTAAATTAAGCGACGGTCAAGCAGCCAACAGCGGAAGCATTGCCTCGGCGGCAACCACCCAACGGAGTTTAGGTGGTCTAACCCGGCGGTACGGAAGCACCGGGGCCAGAAGGGTCTTGAAGTCAGGTGCGGGTGCTTAGTGTGCAGGCTGCATTCGGTGTGTATGGTGAGTGTATTTCCAAGAGCCACTTTAGTAATCAAGGGGTCCGGCGGCAGGATACAGAATAGGGCAAATTATTATATATTATGTCTTGTCAAGAATGGTTAGTGTGTGTACGATGCGACGGTGGCTGGGCCGGACTGATGCGCGCCCTCGTGAAGACAGACTAGTGTACTGCAGTGCTGACAAGAAAAGAGGTGGCTGTCGTGGGGTGCCTTCTGGTTGGTCGGCCCAGATGTCGTCGTCGTGTCCAGCGTGTGCGCTTCGGCGCAGTGCTTGGTCCTCTTGCCGGGGAGGACCCCCCAAAAGCCGATCCGCGGGGGTTGAGATTTGTAGTGTTTCGCGGGGACAGGGAAAAGGTGACTCACGACCCAATTCGTGGTGCTGATTTGCTGCTCCAGGACGATACCTCTTTTTGCTTCAGGGCTGTTGGTGAAGTGAATTGAGTTGTGGGGAATGAATACACTAAACACTGCATACGATGTAGTGTACTATGCAGTCCAAGGTCAGACACTGAGGGCAGCAGCATCAGCGGGTGGGGCCTTGTATTTTTGGTTGCCTACTTGAGTGGGCATTTCTTTTGGTTCGACTTGATTGCTGCGTCCTGGCAATTGCAACCGTTATGTTGTCTGGCACACGTGGTACTATGCACCGGCTGGCAGTTCATTACCAACTGGACACGCACATGGCGTCGCGTCCACAGCCTGCCAGCCTGGCAGCCTGGTTCTTTGCTGCTGATGAGTTCCGAGACTTCCTACAGGATCGCGGCGAGGCGCATTCGCGCACTGGCCAACGCCGGCGACCCGAATAGGGCAAGGCGCAGCAGAGCCAGGGGCCTGTGATGGTTGCAGCAGCAGCTAGTCCCACTCCCACGCTTCACAACCCCACGCCTCGCGGCGCATCATGGAGGAAGCCTTCTGCCACACAAGAAAGCTCGATGTTAGTTTTCCTCCGTATCATTTGCATTGCCCCGACGTTGTACACACATATGCACGCACGCACGCACGCCACAGCGTGTTTGTTGGGCATGGCCAATCCTGTTTTCGTCGGGGGGGTGAGGATTAGCTGATTGACCCGGGGGCGTGCGTGTAACAAGAAAAAAAGGTTGTGACTCACACCTGCAAACTGGGGACCCCTGCAACGGAGCCAAGTGGTGCACAAGGCAGGCAGCGCAGAGAAGAGAAGGGACGGGAGGGGGGGTCGAGGAGGCACAGAGGGGCGATTTGTCTGCCCCCGGCCAGGGCACATCAATTTCTCCTGCCTGAGGCTTTTAAAACCTCGCGGCTCCCAAACCCAGGCGGCCGTTTGAACTTCTCTCCTTCTCTCTCTCCTCCACATCCCCCCCACACATGCACACAAACAAGACAGGACACCTTGACAATATCGCCATCAAGATGTTCTAAACACTAGCCCTCCCGTGGCCCGGCCCCGTGCACATCAGTCAAGATTCGGTCTCCAGACTTCCCCAGCTTTCCCAACATCCCCGCTCCCTCAGCTCTTCCTGCAAAGGTCGATCTGAACTTCAGCCTGAACCCCTTCAGCAGCTCAAGTTCGCCGAACCACTCCGCCACCATTCCCGGCCAAGACCCCCCAGTCTTCACCACGGATTCCCAGTCAACATGGCTTCCCTCCAGTTCACAGAGCCTGCCGGCACAACCAGCCCAGCAACTCCAACAGCAACTCCAGCAACACCGTCTCCTGCCGCCTCAACAGGACTTTGTCTTGTTCGACACGCCTTCGAAGCCTCGTCTCCCTAACCGCCCTGCCTCCCAGTCTTCCGCCACAGGAACTGCTCTGCTCAACTCGCCCCAGCAATACCAGCTGAGCCACTGGCAACTCCCCCACGATCTCCAACGTCAGCGAGCCGCGCAGATATTCCAGGCACAGGGCCACTCCGCTTCGTCTCCGGCTTTTTCCAATCGGTTTAACGCGCAGAACTCAAAATTCTACGCCTCCTCTGCTCCCTCCTCGACCGCCGCTCTGAACCTGAACCAGACCCGCCAACGGCCCCCGGTTCCCCTCTTCCATCAGAGCAACGGTAACCAGGCAACCACCCTCAAAATGGACGGCCAAGGTGAGGCCCATCCCCTTGCAAGACTACCTTCTCTCCCGCCCACTCAAAGCTCACAACGCCCCTCAGACTTCGATTTTGAGGATTTCACCGCCTTCGAGGGCGGTGCCCCCGCCTCGGCCTTCTCGTCGCCGGCCAACCCGGCCTTCGACCTGGCCGGCTCAATGCACAGCTCCAACGTCGGCACCGTCTCCCCGCAGGACCTGCTCATGAACGAGCCCTTCATGTCTGCGCCCAACTCCACTGCTCTCACGTCCCTGACCTCGCCTTCCATCTACAACGAGTCACCCGAGTTCAACGACAGCTGCGACGTCTCTCCCAACTTTGGCTCCAGCGACTTTGAGAGCGCCGACAACTGGTTCTCGCTCTTCCCGGACCAGAACCCGGTGGCGGCCGTCCCTTCGGCACCCGCCGTTGACCAGTCGCCTGCCACAAAGTCGGAAGACCTGGAACCCGTTGACAAGCCGGCTCAGCGACGCAAGTCCAGCAACTCCAGCTCGCCCCCGGGCCGCCACTCCTCTGTGTCGGGCGTCGGCTCCCGTCGTCGCGACAAGCCTCTGCCTCCCATCATTGTGGAGGACCCCAACGACACTGTCGCCATGAAGCGCGCGCGGAACACCCTCGCCGCTCGCAAGTCCCGGGAGCGAAAGGCTATCAAGTTTGAGGAGTTGGAGGAGAAGATCAGGAAGCTCGAGGCTGATCGCGACCACTGGAAGCAGGTTGCCATCGCGCATGGTGCCTCACAATAACCGATTGGAAAGATGGAAAAAATAAAATAAAAAAGGAAGATGCTCTTTGCTCGGTCTCGCAAATGAACTGGAGGGTAGCACTTGGTTTTGTTTCCTTGGTTCGCACCTCCAGTCTAGGCCTCTCCCAGAGGACGCCGGTATCCGGTCTCGGTACCGATCACGATACTGACTGTCAGGGATATATTATCAGGCTTATGTTGTTTGTTTCATGCCGTTGTTCTAGCTGCGTTTTTGCGTCTCGGGTTCCCACGGAAAGGGAAGGTTTCGACTGGCCGCTTCTCGCAGGCCGTCACCCTGTTGCTCTGTTCTCTCGGTGTCTATCAATCAATTTGTGTTGCCAAGTTTCGAGTCCTTCGCCGCGCCCATGCTCTGATATGTTGCCTGCACACCCTGCTACAAGATTAGACCGACTGCCTTCAAAGTCGGATGTGTACTGGCCTGCAGGCAGCCTGCGATCCGTCGTCATGCCCAGCTGGAGCACATGCCTTTGCTACGTGGGTCACTTGACCGCGTAATTGATGTGACCCGTGACTTGGTCGAGTATGGTTGTCGTATCACCCTGTTCCTCGCTTGGGCTCCCTGTCAGTGGCAGCTGGCAGGAGCCTCGTCCTCACTGTGTATGGTGTCAACCAGAAGCCGTCTAGGTGTCCTGGTCAGGTTGCTCTCTTGCGCTCCGTTTTGGGTGCCCGCCGGATGGCCCGGCCCATTCCCTCTGCATACAAGAATAAGCCGATGATTGTACGTGATGTTCAGTCTGGTGGTGGTTAGTGCGCGGGTGTGCTGGGTTCGTGTGCAGACTGAATTCTCTTCCGTAGCCACGATGTGCTATGCCTCCCCAGCCTGCGCAGATGTTGGATTTCAAGACCAAAAGATACATAGTTCCACAATCAACGTGTATTCATTTTTTACCCTGTGCAGTGTCAGGCGAACAGTGTTTGTTTATCATCCTTGACCTTCAGACAAAGCCTGCCATGTTGTGACTGCTCCTGGATGGTTGGGCAAAGACCGTCCTCGCACGGTATAGCCTCCTTGAGCGCACCGCAGAGCACAGAAGCAAAAGCTCTCGCGCCGTATCTCGGCTGGCCCAAGAGCATGCTGGAAAAGGCGTCAGATGTGCGTTTCGCCCCCGCCCCCCTCCCACGCCAACGGCTGCAGTGCCGCCTCTTGGTTGCTGTTGGCATCCTACCCTCGTTGTTGAACAGAACGGGCCCAACAGCGATCGGCTGGTTACAACCTCTCGCGGTAGCAGCATGTTGCTGTGGGAACCGCTTTTCCTGCCTTGGACTCCCTGGCCTCCTCCTCCTCCTCCTCCTCCTGAATTGGGCCCGTTGTTCGTGTCCACCTCGTTGTCAGACAGCTCTCGGGTGGCGACTCGTCGGGTGGCTGCTTGGCCTCCAAGCGAGGGTCGGGCGGCGGCCGCCAGTCTGGCGGAGAAAGAAAGAGCTCTGATGAAGCATCTCATCTTGAAAGACGTCATGTGAATAGAACCGTGCCCGAAGGAATAAGAAAGAGTATGATTACAACATATACATACAACATATACATACAATATATAAATACAACATATAAATACAGCATATAAATTGCAAAATGACAGGAGAGGGCATTGATTGCTCGTGCTTTGGATCACCGTTGTGCCATGGTGAGGGATCGCAGCCTAACTACTCATTTATTCGCCGAAGTCCGCTTTAAAAGACGCTGGGTCATTATAGTTGGTGCGTCTTGAAATACTACTACTTACTGACGCTCAACATCTCTGCGTACAACGGTATCATTGAAAGTCTGACGGAATTTTGATCCTAATTCAATCCGGATGACATGCAAAAGAGCACCAGAATCGTAGCCCGGGGCGATGGGTCTGGTTGGAAACGTATTCCCAATCTACACCACCTGTCTACACTGCGACAAGATAGTCAAGCACCCTGAGCCTTCACGGTGCTGCCCCACACCGGGTCTCAAGGCCGTCAACCAGAAGCAAACGGTATCCCTTTTTTTTTTCAAAAAAAAAAAGGAGGTTGAGATCAACATGTTGACCATCGACTAAGAAGGTTATACGCACCCTTTGGAGCACTTAACATACGCCCACGCAGTATAAAGAATTAAGCATGTAGTCTATTATAATTTCTCATACCCTCTCTAAATTATCCCGCCCCGGAGTCTCTTAACGCAACCTGGAGCCCTCCATATACCCAAAGAAAGCCCGTCCATAAAGGCCCTTCGTAAAGGCCCTCCGCATACCTAAAGAAAGGGCCCTCTACATGTCCAGAGGAGTTTTACAAAGGGCCTTCATAATGGGGCTTCCTCTAGATATATAAAGGCCCTTCCTATGTATATATAAAAAGCCATTATAAAAAATCCTAATAAAAGGGCTTTCTTTAAGTATATAAGAGAGGTTTAATATAGAGTAATTTAGAGGGCTTTAAAAGTATAAAAAGTTATAATAGGCTATGTAATTATTACTTGTATTAGGTAAGTAGATATTAAGAGACATGTATGGATCCTAAAAAGCTGGGTGTGCGGATGTTGACTGCCTTTAGAGTGAGAGCTGTGGGATGCATTATAACCCGGCCAGACTAGAGAACATGCCCAAATATCTAGAGGCTGAGTACACCTTGCAGTTTCCCCAAACAGAGCCCTACTGTGCCCGAAAAATGGTCAATTTACTAAGAATGAGAAACTTCACGTTTTTTTGCGAAGATAACTTGTGCGGCAACTCACAGCTTGCAGTCTCGCTCATGCAAGAGACAATTTTACCCTAACATTCGAATCCAAGGAGTTTTCAGCATATACAATCTTTGTCCCAGACATTCTTACGGAGAGTATTTCTGGGTAAGACGCCTTTGCGTAAGCTAAAGCAAAGGAGTAAATGTATACCGACGTGCACAGGTTTCTGCGTTATCTGGCCTCAAGTGCTGGGGCGAGGATCTGGTCAGCGTAATATTCCATTTGTCAATGCCTCCTTGAAGTCTGGTCAGGGCTTTGATGACGATGCAATCATCATGAACGCTATTTTGAAGAATCCCACCACTTTACGGGTATACCAAATTTCAAATGGGTTGATGTCCGGATAACCCTCCAATGAGTGGAGGAGAACAATCAAGGGCCCAAGGCACATGACAAATGAAATAGACAAGTTGCAAATCCCAATTAGCAGATACGGCATGAGTCGGTGAAGGTTGGAGGGAGGGGAAGCTGCAAGGAATCTGCGACCAGAATGGAGCTATATGCAATGTTGGTTGCATTCATTCGCATGCGGCCAATGGCCTTCTCATCCGGCCCATGGTCGGACTTCCTGTCGTCCCCGCCGATTCCAGTCGCAGGCAAATGAGGTTCCGCCAACCAACAGACACATTGACAACGAATGGATTAGGAAGCTGCGGGACATTTGGGCTCCTTAACACCAGGCCTCGCAGTTGAGATCAAGACCATGGCTGGTGAGACACAGCTTCTCCCACATGTAGCATGCTGGAATTATGCCCATACTTTTGAGAGAGAGAGCAGGCCTTCAAGCAGCGCAACACCGTGATAAAGGTACGAGTAGGGGAGAGAACTCGAGAGCCGAACAAGACTTGCCCCCGCCACGCTTTTGGGACAATCTTTCCCATATCCCACTGGTCAAAGAAGCGCTCCGCGAGCTTGACCGACGCAACGAGACAACCAAGTCGCGGGAACAAGACTCGGAACCCTTGCGCCCATCTCTTGGTGGGCATCAGCGCGTCGGAGGTGATATAGAACCTCAGGACATAAGGCGCTTCGCGCGTACCGGTGGTCCTGACTTGAGTGATTTGCGAGGGGTATGTTGTTCTATCTGCTACATCGCTACTAATTGCTCTTACAATAACTCTCATGTGCGCAACCCAGCCTCTTAGCGGCTAAGTCCATGATCCCGTCCTTCTGACCTCGCCAAAGTATGCCTATAGCCCTATACAGCCACCACCGCCGAGCGGACCCCGGGGTCGACAACGTCGTTTGAGTATGCCCGCACGCGGTTTGGGCCGTGGCGGTCATGCAACTATTATCAGCCTTGGAAAGCGTGAACGCGACACCACCGGCGAACCCGCCGAACCGGAGGACGAGCCAAGGGCAGGAGGGAGCGTGCGCAGACGCGGCGGCCGGGAGGTTGGGGGAAAAGGCCGGGACAAGGTGGCCAAAATCAGGCACAGATCTGTGACGGCGGTACGGGACAAGTCGTCCACGACGGCGACAACGACTAGCAACAGGACCGGGCCGTATAACCCTGCGTTCGCGCAGCATCTCTTGGACAATAACGTATTACCCTTGGAATACGAGCTGCCGGATGGGAATGAGCCTGAGCCTCCAGATAATATGGCCGAGATTGAGGCCGTCCTAGGTGCCGTCCGTACCTCTGAGCCGGCTGAGGACTTTCGCCTCTTCCGGAGACACTTCAGGCGAGCTTCGAACGAAGAAGACGCTGTCAATCAGCTAGATACCCTCCAGGGCAACAGCCCCACCCTGCTCGAATCCCACATCATCCGGAAGAAGCAGATGATGAGCAACCTGGCAGCGCTGACTGACGGAAGCAGCGTCCGTGGGAACCCGGACCGCATCTACGGGGCGCGCGCCGCAGAGCTTGCCCTGTCCGCCCGGGAGCGGTTGAACGACATGGTCGTCCCCACTCCCGAGCAGGACTTTATCTGCCCCAACTTTGTGGTTCATGTCAAGGGCGGCAAGGGCAGTGCGGCAGTGGCGGGAGTACAGGCCGTCTACGACGGAGCGCTCGCAGCCCGGGGGATGCAGGCCCTATGGGACTTTGGGAACGGGCATGATGATATTGATCCTGGGGGTCACAATCGCGGGATTAGGGAAGGCAGCGGCAGCGTAGCTGTTCTTAGGGAGCGCTCGGCCACGCCGACGGATTCCAATCCGGGGCCCCTGGGCCGTGCTGGGCTCCCCGAGTTGCTCGCACCATCACGTGTACCTGGATCAGTGGAGTGCTGAAGATGTATGCCATCTATTGCGAACCAATCCAAGATAACCATAAGAGAACTCTTGCAGTGGATCTGGCGTCTGGGGCTGTGAGATACGTCCCCAGCCTGGTTGGATCGTGGATCATGACCGACAGAGAGTACCAATTTCGAGAGGGTCTTGCGGCTTACCGGAACGGACTGGACTGGGCCAAGAGACAGAGAGATATGGCGATTAAGCGTGCCAACGCGAGGGTACGAGCCGAGAATGAGCGTCGGCGCAGGGATGGGGAGGAAGGGGCCGACGAGGGGGGCCAGCCTGTAGGGGATGGCATTTATGAAGAGCCCAACTACAGACAAGAGGGAGATATCGAAGAGGAGGGATACCACGAACCAGAGGACGATTTTGAGGATGAAAGAGGTTCCAGTCCAATACACGCAAGGAGAGGACCAGGGGTTAGAGGGCAAGGCGAGGAGGACCAAGACAGTGGCCCCGAGGGTGACATGTACCAAAGCTTCGATAGTCAGAGAACGGTGACAACACGCAGCATGAGCCGGGAGAAAGTGAAGGGGAGGGGGTCGTAAGACACAGCCACAAGCAGGTACAACCAAAGGGCACTCTGTGCACGAGCTGGCAGCCCCTTGCACGAGCTTCCGAGTCTGGACTACGTTTCTGTGATACACACGTGCTCAGGCAAGGTCTAGGACGTTGGAGAAGAGGGGCAGTTTCCAAAGAGGACATCCCGACTTCTGTGGTTCCATTCCACGAGTACCAGAGTTTATTGCACGTGGTCTCGCCAATCCCCTGGGCATTCGCTGTCGAAGGTGAAAATCATCGGGCGCGCCATCGAATTGAAGCAGTGCAGGGGGCTCCCTAACCATCATGATGGGTTGGCGGCATGTGCAAAGGAGCAAGGCATTGCCTTTCACGGCAGGTCACCAAACGCAGACGTCACGAGTTCATCTTCAGGGCACTGCAGACACCAAGCTCCATTGATTTTGCACGACGAGGTGTAGCCTGGCAGGACCCTAATGCTTCGCCACAACACCCGACGCATCAGCCTGTGCGGTGATCTTTTTCTTGTAGTCCTGGACCGTGCCATCAAACTGCTCAACGGTACCGCCGTCGCACACCCACAGGCTGGTGCAGACGGTCTGCAGCATGGTGACGTCGTGCGAGACCATGAGAACGCCGCCCTGGAAGTTGCGCAGAGCGTCGGAGAGGGCGTCCATGGCCTCGATGTCGAGATGGTTGGAGGGCTCGTCGAGGACGAGGATGTGCGGGTTCGTGAGGGCCAGGCAGGCGAAGGCGACGCGGGACTTTTGCCCGCCAGACAGCACCTCCATCTTCTGCAGGCCCGTCGTGCCGGTGATGCCGAAGGCGCCCAACTGCCGCCGGTACTCCTCGTCGGTGCGGCCGGGGTACTCGCGGGCCATGAATGAGACGGCGGACAGGTTCAGGTCAAGGGCGTCGACGTGGTGCTGCGCGAAGAAGCCCACGCGCAGCCGGGGGTTCTGCTGGATGATGCCCGACGTGGGCGTCAGCTTGCCGATGAGCAGCTTGAGCACCGTCGTCTTTCCGGCGCCGTTGGGCCCGACGATGCCGATGCGCGAGTCGAGCTGGACGTCGAGGTCGACGTTGCGGAGCAGGATCTTGTCTGGCGAGTAGCCGAAGGTGACCTCGGACATCTGGATGATGGGCGGGGACATCTTCTCGACGTCCGGGAACTTGAAGTGCACGCTGTACTCGGCCTCGGGCGCCTCGAGGACGGGCATCTTCTCGAGCTTCTTGATGCGCGACTGGGCCTCGGACGACTTGGCGGCGTTGTAGCGGAACTTGTCGATGAAGGCCTGCAGGTGGGCCCGCTCCGCCATCTGCTTCTCGTACTCGCGCTTGGCCGTCTTCTTGCGCTCCTCCTTGGTGGCGTAGAAGGAGGCGAAGTTGGCGCCACGGTAGTAGTCGAGGCGCTCCGAGTGCTGGTGGATGATGTCGGTGGCGACCTCGTCGAGGAAAGCCCTGTCGTGGGAGACGACCAGGACGGTGCTGGGGTAGCCCTGCAGGTAGTTGGAGAGGAAGGTGATGGAGGGGACGTCCAACATGTTTGACGGTTCGTCGAGCAGGAGGAGATCCGGCTCACAGAAGAGGGCTCGCGCCAGGGCGAGACGCATCCGCCAACCTCCGGAGAAGGTCTTGGTGGCAAACTGCTGGCGCTCGGGCGAGAAGCCGAGACCGGCGAGGATGCTTGCTGCCCTGGACTCTGCCTTGTCCGACTCCATCTCGGCGAGCTTGGCCTGGACGTCGGTGAGCTTCTGGTCCTGGGCCTCGCGTTCGCGGTCCAGCCTGGCGGCGTCGGCTGAGGTGTCGGCCAACGAAGCCCTCTGGCTCTCGATCTCGGCGAGCTTCTCCGTGATGTGTGCCTCATCCTTGAGGAGGACCTTGCGCCAGACATCGGCATCAAGCACCGCCTGGATTGCCGGCGTGTCGTCTCCGCTGATCTGTGTCATGGTCAGCATAGTGTCCCAGGGTGGGAAGGGCAGCAGCACGCGGAACAGCAGCACGTACCTCTTGCTCGACGTGCAGGATAGATATGTGAGTAGGGATGGGGACTTCTCGGCGAGACAGGGCGCGCAGCAATGTAGACTTGCCGATACCGTTGTTACCAACGAGGCCGTAGCGACGGCCATATGCCAGGGTCAGGGTGGTCTCTGTGAGGATCCTCAGGCCGCCGATGGCGACATCGATGTTGTCCAGCTTGATGTCCTTGGACTTGCCGCCAGCGCCAGGGGCCTGCAGGGGGTTGACGGCCATGTAGAACTCCTCATAGGACTGGGTGGACTCTGGCTGGTTGAGCAGGCGCGAGGCCTCGTACTCGACGGTCTTGAAGGTCTTCTTCTGCTGCTTGGCGGCGATCTTGCGCTCGGCCTTCTCGAGCTTCTTGCGGTCGACCTTGGACTCGACCTTCCGGACGTTGGCGGCCTCGAGGTCGACGGCACCGGTGGCGACGGCGAGGGTGGAGGACATGTTGTTCTGGGCGCCGACCTGGATGGACTGGTCGAGGCGGCGGACGGTGGGGCCCTGGCGCTGCAGCGAGCCGTTTGCCTCGTCATACTTGGAGACCCATTTCGCGACGAGCTCACGGATCTTGTCCTGCCTGGCGGGATCCGGGTCGCCGGCGGCGGAGAGCAGCAGCTCGATGACGACCGAGGCGGCCTCGGCCAGCGGGGACGGGCCAGCCTGGTCCTCGGCTCCGGCCCACGAGGTGGAGGCATGGGTCAGGTAGCCGGCCGAGTACTCGGACACGACCGGGTCGATGTTGGGCAGGACGGTCCTGATCTCGGACTCCATGGCGTCAGCGGAGGAGGAGGAGGGGGGGGGTGGTGGTGGTATGTAGCAGCTAGTGAGTGTTGCTGCTGTTGTGGTTGTAGCGTGCCAGCTGGTCGAGTGGCGAGGGGCGGACAGGTCGAGGTGGCCAGGGTCCAAGGGTCGACCTGTTGTTGTCTGTCTACTCAAGGCGAAACCGCCACGGATGGGCCGGTGTCACTGTTGCGGTGCAGATGTGCGTAGTTCTGGTAGTCTAGTCTCTGCACAGACTGCGCGCTGGCACGCTGGTGAGTGTGAGGAGTGGGTCTCTGTGGTGAAAACCCTCCCGAGCGATGCACGAAGCGGCAGGACGGTCCAACGGCCGAGGAGAGAGACCTCGTATTGCAAGTGCGCGCCTCTTGGAAGCAAGGAGCACTCTGGCTTCCGAGACAGGTCTGGTGGATGGAGTTGAGGCCAAGGCCGGGTGACGAGGAGATGATGATGAGGCCTGAGGCTGCAAGCTCGACCAGAGCCTTGTTGCCCCACCATCTCCAACTCGGAGCTTTTTTTTCTTGCACACACACAACGCACGCACACACACAGACGCACACTGATCGGTCCGATAAAGATCTACCGATCTCCCTGCCCGGGCGTGGTTGGGCGTCCAGGGGGTCGTGTTTCTGTCTCTGCAATTACGTGTAAAACATGCATGCACCACTCCACGTACAGTATGCGCCTAGAGATACTACCACTGCCAGGGTGTCTAGCCACATAGCTGCCATGCCGGAAACACGCCCGTATGCACAGCACAGACTCGGTTCCTCTCTGACTTGCAGATGAATGCTGAGCGAGATGAACAGAGGGTGAGATGGGCTCCCTTATTCCCGCCCGTCACATTACTACTCCGTACACATATCAATATCATTATTATTCCCGCGCAATCAAGGTTCATTCTAGAAAACATCACCGAAGGTCCCCGGGCAAGGCATCCTCCGTCTCGCACCGCATGGCGCAACGCCACACACACGCAACCCTGGTGGCATCATCTTGTCCGCGCGGCACAGTGGTAATGCCCGTCGGGTTTGATAGCAAGCCGTGGGTCAAGGCGCAATCTCCACGTGCAGGTGAGCAAGCACAGAGTACGAAGCTGAAAAGCGACTATTCAGCACACTATCGACTATCGATCGCGCCCGACTCTCTACATGTTCCTGGCGCCATCAATGCCAGGGGTGGAGACCACATGCACGACACTACACTAGTGTGGTGTAGGAGCCAAACAGACGTCCCCCGAATGGCAAGACATATGTTATGTTAGGGGACAAAACAACAACGTCGATGGGCGCGACGGAACAACCCAGCCGGTAAACAAAGGCCAACCCGCGGCTCGCGTCCTCTTATGACCATGTACTATAGACGCCTCGGATTCTCATTCGCTTACGTCCACCAGGGGACATCGCGTCTCCCAGCTGGCCAATCGGCACGCTTTGGGCCGGCACAGAGCTCCCCAAGAGGCCAACGACGACGACGACGACGACGACAACAACAAACAGCAACAACAACAACAACAACAACAACACGACATTGGACTGGACTGGATTGGACAGGCTCGCTGGCTCAGCCGCTAGCCTACTGCACGCCAACCAACAAGCAAAAAAGAAAACAAAAAACTCCGCTTGCATATACGGCCGAGCCAATCTTGCTTCTTCATGGGGGCCAGTCCACCCATGTGTCTGTCTTATTAGCCGACATGACGCAAGGACATCTTCCCAAATATGATTTGAGAGCGTGAGACTCGGGATCCTGTTCCCTGGGAATAATAGATGAAGCCCACAAGATCCCAGACCTGTTTCTTGGTATGTTATTAGCCCTGAGGAGAGGGACCCCCCCCCAAACAAACAGGAAGAGAGAGAGGGAAAAAACCCCAAAATGCAAAAACCACGCGCGGCGCGTGTGTGCTACTATTTTAATCCTCGCTTGCTGTGCCATCGTGCCGGGATTCAGTCTGTCTACGTCTCTCCCCAGTTGGACTCCAATCCTTCCATTCAGCTCAGAAGGAAGGATCACAACCCCCCCCCCCACGGGACCGAGGTTCCATGCACCTGTGGTCTGCAGCATGCGCACTGCAACTGCAACTGCACCTGCACCTGCACCTGGTCTGCTGTGTCCTCTCTTGTGTACCGTACCAATGCCGTCACCTGCACGACGCAGCAGCAGACAGACACGCTTCTTTTCTCAAGATGGGAAGTGGTATCCCGATCTGGCTCGGTGTGATGGTAGCTGCAGCAACAGCAGGCAGGCCCGGAGCACGGTGCAAGGGGGCAAGGCCCAGGCCGGACCTCCCCTCGCGCACGCACACATTTTGTTTTGTGACAAGTTACCGAACTGCCTGGCCGTCTAGGCCCTCCTCGCAAGCACCTACATAGTAAGGCTGGCTGCCCGTTGTTGGCGCCGATCACCAGCCAGGCTGGAAGGAAAAGTAAAGAAAAAGAAAGGACGACAAAAAAAGGAAGAAAAGAAAAAACAACGCACCATAACTGTCTCGTCTCAGGGCCGGCCGGACTCGATCGCCCCGCCCGCCCGCCTCCCCGCCTCCCCCCCCCTCCGTCCAGCCTCCTCCCGCCGTCCCCGGCCCCCCGTCCAAGCTCACGTCATCCGCCGAACCATGTTGGCCTCGCCATCCGCGCGCTGCCTCCTTCCGCGCCGACTGAACCGGGGACACCCCGGCCTCGGGCCTGCCACTTCCGTCCTCCTCTTCCCACCCCCTCCCCAGCCCAAGGATTGCGCAGCCAATGGCGTTGCCCAACTGCATAGCGTAGTCTGCATGCGGCCAACCACATGCCACCAGCCTCACAGCTGCGTCTGCCCAGAGCTAACGGCATCCCTCGGCTTGTGGTCCGTGGCGGCTGGTTGTGGCTCGGCTGGCGAGGAGAACAGGACAGACCGATATTCCCTGTTTTACTCACTTGACTTTGTTAGCCCGCCAGCTCCTAAGTCCGCAGCTGCTTTGACATCTCGTGATGTTGTCCTCCTTCGTCCCAGCGATGTAGCCACGGGAAAGGCGGGCCTCTGAGGGGGCCCTGGTGGATAGGCAACCAACCGGCTTCTCTGTGTGACTCGAACAGCAGGGGTCTTGCTCATCCTGTTTCTTCCTGGTCGCGACAGAAGGGAAAATCAATAACAACGTGCCGGGAGTTTTTCTGAGACCGCCCCCACCCCCGCGCGCCCCCTCTTCCCATCTGATGTTCGTCCCTGCCTGCTTCGTCCTTGGGATCCTGCTACGCGCGTTGTCGACGGCTGTCTCCCCCGCACAAAGTGGCAACATCACAGATGGGGACTAATTACCAGGACCATCCTCCGAGTGCACTAGTGTTGCGAGAGGCGGGGGGTTCGGATAGATGCGGGAGGATGGCGGGCTCGCCCAGATCGTCTTTTTGCCCACTCGAAAATATGTACCAAGTACTGTAGTGTGTTGACCCCGACCCGTCCCCACCGCGAGAAAGAACAACCCGCAGGGATTACAAACGTTGAATCATGACCTTTATCGCCAGCGCGTCGAATGCAGCCCTATCGGAGGCAACATCACTTTGTTAGCAATTATCAATATAAACTAATGTCCCCTCTGATAACAAACAATTGATGCACTGCGAAGATTGAATGAGCCGGTTGTAATAGAAATTCTAAGCGTACGGCCTCCCAGGTAGTCATAATTGCCTCCCGTAGCTAATCAAGCCCGGGAGATCTATCGAGGTTGGCAATAGCTTCAAGGCAGCCACGATGGCGACGGCGGTGGTGATGGCGACGATGGCAACCCCCGTTTTGAGGCATTCGTGACCCTGAAGTACTGTTATGTAGTGTGGGGATGCGTGGGGACAGATGAAACGGTACAAAGGAAATAACGTTTGTAATCCTTGCGGGTTGAACATTGCAGTTGGTACCCGTGTTCTAAGTTTGGCATCTGAACGCGCAGCGCTGCCTACGCCAGAAGTGGGGGGAAGGAATGAGAGTATGGCACCAGAATTATAATCACCCCACAGCATCACACCCTACACTGATAGTGTATGTTGGATCACCATGAGGCTCAAAGGCACCAGTCTGTTTGGTCCCAGCAAGAGGCCCCTGCGTCCAAACTTTCGGGACTACCAAAACGTTACTCGAGCCAATCACCGGGGCGCTGGCCGCGATTGGAGAGCGGGGAGGGTGACCGGAACAGGCCGTTTCCTGTCTTGACGCTCAATGGTAATATCCCGCCGCAGCCAGTGAACGGGCTGGGGCCTGTGGAAAAGGGCTGAAACTGAAACTGACCGCCTTTTCGGGCAGGGCATTATGAAGGCTGTTTGTCCCCATTCGTGAAGCTTCTTTCGTGTCCCTCCCGCTCGCTTATGGGCCGCAAACCGGGTTGTTGGGTGGACATTCCAGTACGCCCTTGCCAGGCCAGCCCAGCGAGGTCACAAACTCAATTCACGCACAGACTACCACTCTGCCCAGGGCCTGCGACAGCTTCCGCTGGGGTTTTGCTCTGCTGATTCAATCTCCCTGTGCGCATGGCAAAAAAGCTAGGCGGCGATTGAGCCCGCCCCGCCCCGGGATCCGGGACAGAGGCGTTGGCCGGGCTTTGGCCACTGGTCCGAACCGTTGAGCTTTGCTCCAAGGGGGGGGGGGACATCGCCGTTCCCTTCCGTATCAGATTTCTGCTCTCGTAAACAAGGGCACAACGGCCGAGAACCTCGAGGAGATCAAACAACAACAGCAAGGCCTATGGGCCCTTGGCGCTGGGAATATAGGCAAGCATAAATTGGCGTTGTCATGGCGATGTCTTCCCCGGGGTGGGTCGTCACGACCGTAGCTGCGGCGCTGGATGCTGGTTGCCGGCTGCGGGAGCTTAGTTGGGAAAGTCGCTTCAACGCTGCACGTCCACATGCCACCTGATTCGGCTTGGGAAGAAGGGTCATTGCGGTGGCTATTTTCTGGCTGCGGGCAGTCGAAACTCACCAGATCCAGTGCACTCAACAAACTCAGAAAGCAGCCAGGCACCAGGCCAGGAACCAGCATTCCGCGGACCAAGATGTGACGAGATGGGTGTGAGGCGACGACGGACCACACCAGCCACAGTACTTCCACCCCCCTGTGAAGTTCTGGAAATGATCCTGGAAGCGGGAGCTTCAGCTTGTCAGATTCAGGAAGCTATCCCAGACATCCCCGCTTTGCGACCCCAGCCTCAGTGTCAATGCGTCCGGTGGGGAGATCAGATCCACAGCGGCCGCAACCTCATTCAACCTCAGACCAAGACGCCATTGATCGGCAACGAGAGGTACGGAGACCGACCCACGATGAAGGAGGATATCGGAGACATGACTATCCTGCCAGTCAGGTGAGACACCACGTCGTGCAAATTATTCCCTGGCAGACTGGGAAACCAAGTCAAGCCGGCAGATATCGTAGACGGCGGCCTGTCTGCTCCTCAAAAACTTCGTGCTTGACACCTCTCCACAACGCTCCGTCTAGCCTTGACGTCATCCACCCCGGGGGTCGTTCTGAACGCGTGCTTGGATGGAAAGGACAAAAGGAACAGCAATATTAAAATTGGCCCATCAAAGGGGCGTCCCGCATTCGGGTAATTATTCTCACGACAACTTGTGTCAGTGTATCCTGTGCCTGCACGTCACATGGGAGCCAATGCCAACAGCGGGCCCTGGCTGCAGCTGCACAAGCATGACACGTACAGCTTGTATGTAGGCTCTGCCGATCTGGGTCTGTTAGCGCGAGACGGCCGGGCTGTACTGTACGTACATAGATAGGCCTTTGGCAAATGCTAGCTGAGATCGGTGGCGGAAAAAGGCAAGATATGAGGCGAAACCTTGTAGAGGTAAATGGGTCTTGTTATCTTCACACGAAATCGGTCGGATCTCTTGTGAGGTGCTGCTCGCGCTCGGGCTTGCGTGAGGCAAACACAATTTCTGGCTGGTTGTCATTTTGACTTCATGGCCGGCCAGCCCGGAGACGCCGCGTTAGCAAGATGGCATGGTGGCAGAGGCCCGTATGCTAGCAGGCACAATTTGAGCAATCGATAACTCTCTAATCAACTGCTGGCGTCTGCCGCAAGCCTTCGCCTGTGTGACAAAGTCGCACCACAACGAGCTTCCCTTAGCTCCAATTCCCTTTCCCGGCGGCCACATACAGTACCTGCATACGTACTCCGCAGGATATCGCCGCAAGAGTTCTGCGCAGAGAGGGGCTACGGCCGGCGACCTGCGCATGGTATGGTAAGTAAGCGGGAGCCCATGTTAGGCTACGCACCTCTTAGCCTGGCTTCCTCAGCCTGCCAGCCTTTTGTGCTTCTCGAAGTGTTGCCGTCTGATGTTTGGTGGCGTCCATTGTTTGTCGATTGTGCCGCGCCGGCGGCGTGTACACACATTTCGGTCCTGGGATGTGCACCTACACTACCAACGCCGGGGCGTCGATGACACCATGTACACCCACCCTTGACTGGGCTGAGCCGGACTAGGGCTAATGACGGATGGAGACGAGGCATGCGACGGTGACAGGCATGGGGCTGTTTGACATCGTGGAAAGCCTCTTGTTGTTGCCTTGAGACGTATCACGCTGAAGATATAAAAGTGGAGTTCGGTCAGGCTGCCCGGAATCCGTGGTAGCTAGCTCTATGCGCGAGCGCACCGAAGCTGTCAGCACCAATGCCATTCATATCAGCCAGACATGTGCTGGGGGTCCAGTGATAATGCCCATACGTATGCGCGGCTGAGGGGCCAGGTAGTACCATAGCTGGCCTAGTATAGCGACTCTTTTCTTCTTTTGGCCTTATTATCCCTCGCAGCGTTGCGCAGGGCCTCGTTGGTTACATGATTAATATTACTATATCTTGGTGATACCGGCTGTTGTGAAAGTATGTTCGTGCCAGATGGATGGGTGAAGAGCACAACCCCTTGCTCTTTCGAGAGGTGAGCTTGTAACACTGACTGTTCTTGTTTTGCTTTTCCTCGGTGTGACGTGACTGAGGTCTGGCTGCATTAGGACTGTATCAGGAATTGGGAGGCTTGTCTTGCGATGCCGTTTGTTTGCCATCAACAGGCGTGCAAAGGAACCGGCGTGGAGCCTTGGGCTCGGGATTAGTAGTACAGTTTGTCGAGCCGACAGATTGGGGCCGCTGCCGGTCGAGTACGACGCTGAGCGCTTAGATGCTGCTCTATAAGGCAGGCATCGTCTGTACTTGGGAGCATGCCCCGAGATGACAGGAGAGAGGTGGCTCCTGTCGATTAAAGTCCCGGCTCCTTGAGCATCGCGGACCATAGGAGTGAGTGGGCGGCTCGCTCGGGCGAAGATAGACGCCGCCGGGCCACGTGCGACCTTGCAAGTTGCAAAAACGGCGGCGACGTCGGACAGGCGAGAGAGCAAACATGCGCGCTAAAAAACCATGGAGGCCCGAAAAAGGGCGGACCATGGCAAGCTTGCCGCCAGGACTCGCCCTCTCGTGGCGGACAGGACGGCGGGAACAAGAGCAGGATGATGCGAGATCAACCCAGGGGCCCCCTTCCTCGGACGGACGCACATAGGCCTGGCCAGCCCTAAGCTGCACCAGGGTCGTAAGTGAGGTTGAAACCCTTGTCCGGGCCAATCGAGAGGAGGCGCTTGAGGTGCCGCTGGACTGTCGAAAACCTTGGGCGCGCCGCGAGGATGAATGGATGGGGATGGTAGGAGAGATGGGCTGATGAGGTACACGGGCTTGGTGCTGCCAGCGCATGATGCGTCGGGGCGATCAACACTATGTAGATTAGGTGGACGAACTGGTCGAGCTACTAGGACGGACCTTGCTGGAGGGTTTTGTGGCGGGTTGGCAGGCAGGTTGGCGCATGGCTTGCGAGCCGGGAGGCAGGGTGCCCCCGGTGGGCTGGCTGGAGGCGGCGCAGACGAGATTGATTAGCAGCTTGCGTGCAGATTGCCGATGCAGTGGGTTGATCAGAATTTTGGTGTTTCAGCAAATTGATAGGTCTCAGCCAGGGAGGCGCTATTGTTGTTTTCGATGCAGGTCAGATCGGTCCGTCTCCCTTTCCTGATTGCTGGATCCTGACTTGTGGCCCTCTCCCCACCCCCTCGGACTCGCAGGTCCTGGCGACTCGGGTGGTCAGCGAGATCCACACAATGACGCGTGAGTGAGCGACGTCTTACTCGCACGCAGCTGCAAGAGTACTATGTAGCGCGCAGTGTGGGTTGTGGGTTGTGGGTTTCTAGTGTGGCTTCAGAGGTACGGTGTAGACGGTGAGCCACGCAGCCACGCAGGGGCAGAAAGCAGGCTGGGACAGACAAGAGCCAGGCCGGCAGGTCGGCTAGCGGAATGTCTCTGTTGGAGCGACGGGTAGTGGCGGTCTCGTCGTCACTCGTGGGATGGCCTGGCCTGGCCTGCCTGCAGATGCAGCTTGAGATTATCCATCCTACACAATAAGAGACTCCAGCTATAGTTGCTTAGCCGCAGTTGGGCGTAGTGTAGTTGCAGGTACGAGGCAAGCCAGGCAAGGTTGGAGGTGATGGATAGCCGAGATGTGTTTGGTCACATGGTAGAGCGCGCGAAACAAATGGCTGGACATGGTTGCTTCTTGATGCAGACTGTTGTGGATCTGGGCCTCTTCCTTGATGCTGATGTCCTTGATGCTGATGTCCTTGATGCTGATGTCCTTGATGCTGATGTCCTTGATGCTGATGTCCTTGATGCTGATGTCCTTGATGCTGATGAGGCTATACGGGCATGCGAGAGAGAGTCGACAGCCCTTTGTTTGGTGCGTACCGTTCCGCACCGTTCCGCACCGTTCCGCACCGCCGTACCGTACCTGAGAGTTGAGAGTGGTACTAGTCACCTTCAGCAGGCGTGCTCAGCGAGACACCGAGATGCTGAGACATAGAGAGAAGAGGCAGCGATGAAGGTATGGCGAGTGCAAAGCCGGGGCGGTGGGGGGGGGGTGGTGGTATCGGGAGGCAGCGAGCTTCCTGCCCCTCTGGGGATGGTGCTGTCTCCAAGGTTGTTGACTTGATGACTTGGTCCGACAATTTTGTTGTGTGTGTAAGGAATACTAGTATAAGTACCTCTGTACCTTGTTTTTGCTCGGGCTGGGGTGACGAGATGGATGGTATCAAAGGCCCGAGACGCAGGGGGCTACTTCTGCCCTGGCTCCTGCGACCGGGCGCTCCCCAGGCCAGCCAGCAAGCCAACATGGCACTACCCCGGTTCGTCCTTGTGCGCAAGAAGTACATTCGCTCCACTCCCGCGTCCTTCAGGATGCCGACTCTCACAAACACACAGATAGGGGGGGGGGGGGGGAGAAGAAAAACGAAGGGGAAAAAAATCCGCATAAAAACCTGCCCAGACGTTCACTGTGAGGGCAACAAGAAGCAGACACGGGGCCAGAGCGGAAGACAAGACCTCACAGAGAAACGCACCGAGTTCCAAAGTCGTGTAGGCAATGGCAAGCACCGCGTCTTGGTGTGGCCCTGGTTCCCTGTCGTGGTGATATAAAATCATGGTAGTAATAATACAGGTACCTGGGTATGGAACACAGAATTGCCATGGCGGTCCTCTGCGTGGGTAGTATACGGAGTACATGGCAGTGTGCGTCAGTTTGCTGCTTTGCATTGGCGCCCACGGCCAACGTGCCTTGGTATCTGGGGCACTTTCTAAGACAGGCTAGCCTGCACGACGGGCTGCAGCTGGGAGGATACATTCAAGGAACGCGGGAAAGTCGATGGATTCCAAACAGAAAGGGGGAAGGGGGAAAAAAAAAGAAGAAAAATTACACGCTCGTCCAAAAACCAAAGATGCAGCTTGTCCAGTCCTGTCCGGTCGACTGCCTCCTCTTCTGACGTCCAGCCAGCCAGTCAGACAGACCTGCCTTGACCTCGACTGAGACTCGACTGGCTTGGACTCGGGCTCAAAACTCAACTTGTCGAATTGACTCGGCTCGGGGCGAAATCGCCCTCGCCATTTCCCTCTCTCTCTCTCTTGAGGCCTCTCTATTGTGTATATCGGGACACGCCTGGCCACAACAACAAACCGGTGGTACCACTCCCTTTCTTGTACGTCAAATTACAACACCAGAAAACACGACTCACGAGATTACATGACAAAAAGAGGGGGAGAGGGAGAAAGAGAACAAACACCCACAACAACAGAGGAACAACCCCAATGGCCCTCTCCATCTGACCCATCCTTCCATACAACCCATCCCATCTCGTCAAGCTCAGTTGATCCATCTCAACCCCCCCAACCCCCCGTGTTGTTCTTTCAGCCACGGAACAAGTTAGGTAAAAGCGGCAGTGGTGCGTGTAGTAGGATCCGGATCTGGGCCCACTCTTGCCGGTGACCAGTCTCCATTCCCTGCGGGCTTCCCTTTGCTCTGCATTCCCTGCCTGCACTTACACTACCCACCTACTTACTTCCCTTCCCTGGCCTGGCCTGGCCTGGCTCTTTTGCCTTGCCTTGCGCGACGTATTTACACCACTCCCACTCGACGCTCGGGCCCTGCTGTATCCGTACATAGACCGCCGAGTACATAGCCCAAGTACCACCTCTTGTTCGCCTGCCTGTACGTACCTTTTTTGTACCTGGCTCAACCTCACATCTACCTCTGCCTTCGGTCTCGACCTCTGCATCGCCCGCGGTACACTATCTCCCCCCCTCTGTGTCTCTCCCAGGTTTGGGTTGTTCCCTATCTCACCCGTCACCCCTCCCCCACCGCGCCCCGCCGCCCCGCCGCTGCTGCTGTCCTCCTTCCTCAGGCCGGGTCTGCTTTGTCTTGTCTCCGACACCCTTCCTCTCACCTCCACCTTCGCTTCTCATTTTCCACCATCCCCCCCTCGCTCGCTTTGTTTTCTCTTGTCGTGTCTCTCTTTTGTATTTCTTTTCCCAATTCGGTCTTCGCCCTGTCAAAGTGTCAAACGTCGCCCCTCCCCCCCTCTTCTCTTGTCACTCCTGGCACTGCGCATAAACCCGCCATCTACACATTACCCACGTCCGCAGACCCTCCCAGCCAGTAAGCTGTCTTTCCCATGTGGGCATCCCAGTGCCAGCTGCTGTTCCCCGGCATCGTACAGTACACTGCATTGCTTGCATTGTTTCTTGTCTCGCCCTCCTCCTGCCGTGGTCCACACTGCAACCGCTGACACAGCCAATCTTCAGACGGCCTGCCATCTGGGACACCAGCATTAATTGTTCGCAGAACCACCTTCCTGTCACCCACCACCACTCCTCGCCGGCCCCCTTCAACAACCTCGACCTGGACTTGCACCTCGACCTGCAATCCCGCAATTGCCTGGGCCTCGCAACCGACCCCTTCGCATCCATCCAAATAATGCAATGACGATGCGAATCACGACCGGTCCGAACCCCCGATCCCCTTCGTCCCCGCCCCTTTCTTACGGCTGCGGCTCGTACACATAATTCCCAGCGGCCACTATGCAGACAGTCCCAAGTGTAAGTGCCCATCACAGAGATAACTACCTGCCTGTTTTTTGCGCCGTGCTCGGCCCTCTGCGCAAACGGCACAGACGTGTGGGGGGATCTTGATCGGACAAGCCAAAAGGGCCAAGGGCCCAGCACCGCTTGCCAGCACCGCTTGCCAGCACATAGCCTTTCCACCTAAAATCTTATATGTACATGGCCCAATTCATGTCTTGTGCCGCTGTGGCTCCGGCCGGCCACAAGCTCACAGGTTTGCATGGTTGCTGACCGATCGACCCTCGTCGCAACAGCTTGTTGGGACCGGCACCGTTGCTGCCGCTGCCGCCGCCGGCCTCGTCTTCGGCCAGCCGACAGAGTCGTCCACACCCTCGTCCCCCCGCCCACCTTCTACGAGGAGGAAGTTTTTCTCCGACTTCAGTTTCGACAGCCCGCGGCCAACGCCCACCTTCCCGCTCCCGTCCCCCCCAGGCACCAGCTACGCCCGCTTTCCCCAACCTGGCGACGACGACGACGGGGCCGATCAACAGCAGCATCCTTCACCACTAACATCCAACCCCGTCAACACCGGCCCGGCCGCCAGCTCGCAGACCACCCCTCCCAAGTCTAGCAGCCGCCGCCTTTCGACCATACGTGCGACCGAGGTCGCCGCTGCTAGCGACGCCGGCCGGGACTCTATCTCCTCACATGGCTCGTGGATGAGAAGACTATCTCTCCGGCCTGGGTCACAACACGGTAGTGTGCGCTCCACTGCCGAGCCAGAATCAGCTTTCTCATACTCGCAAGCGTCAGGACCGTCCATACTGTCTCCCACGGGCTCAGTCCACCCCCAACTTCCGACGTCCAACAAGCTGGTTAAACGGCCAGGAACAGAGAGCATCTTCGCCAGGCGTGGCTCCCGTATCCAGGTCCCGACCCTGCGACGACCCGCATCAAGCCATCAACGCTCTGCGACAGTCCAGCAGGCCCCGTTCTCCCCGGCGCTGGAAGTTCCAATAGATGGGGTTTCGCCTGGCCAACCCTTACGCCCGAGAGCCTCGACAACCGGTCGATCAAACAACTGGCCATGGAGGTTGCATGAGGCGCCTGGGTGGACGTCATATTTCCATACAAGGAGGGTGAGGAGTTCCAGGCGGAAAACTGTAGTTACACCCATCACACCCAGCTTTGAAGGCAGCAGCCCGGTGGAGTGGCAATTACCACGGACACGGATCCACTTGCAGCGTGGGAGCTCGTTAACTGCGCCCTATCTTGTGAACCCCGCGGTGATTACCGGCGATCCCTACATGATGGCACCAGTGGAACGTGAGCCAGAGTTGGCTCAGCCCGTCGAATCTCCGACCCTACCACGGCACAGCCCACGAAACTCGAAAGAGGCCGCTGACCCACCGGTGAAGACGCCAACCAAAGAGAGTCGGCGGTCTCTCGGGGCGCAATTCGGGGCCTCTGGGGGTTGGGTCGCAAGGGCAGGCAGCCTGCGTCGTCCCAAGAGGACTTCTCTTGACCTCGCCCGAGGCCGGCGTTACGCGTCGGATCCAGGTTCCACTTCGCCCAAGGCGTCCAGGTCAAGCGGTGCAGAGTCCGATATGGAGGCGCTCTTCACGCCCCCATTGTCTGGACACAAGGAGAAACGGTACACGGTCAATTCAGCGGAGCAGGAGCAGGAGCGCGGGGCCATGGCGTCTATGCCCCCCCTTTCGCGCCTGTCTAGCTTCCATCTCGACTTGTCCAAGATGGGGCCGTCTCCCCCACACTCTGCAGGGCTCCAGGCACCGAGCCCCATACATATCAGCCCGACGAGTGCGCCACAAGGCGCCATGTTCTCATCTCATAGCAGGGCAGTCTCAAAGGAAGGGGCATCCACCCTGGCCGGATCTGAGATGTCGGTGCCGGGCTTGGCCTCAGGCGACGACGACGATACGGATTATAAGAGTGACGCGGTTTTTGATTCATTCAGGACTAGCGATTCAAACCGTATAAGGGTGGTTGAAACGCCTCTGGACTCCATGTTTGACGAATCACCCCTTGGCACACTTGGTAATGCGAAGGCGAAGAGGCTTTCGATACAGGAAATCCTAGGGAACAAATGGGACGGCGATACCAACATCATGGAAGAGGATGAAGGGTCCTCAACTCCTATCCGTGGGATCCGCGGCCCACGTATCGGTGATGATACCGGCGATGCCGATGACCGAGCGACTGAGATTGCGAAGTTCCAGATCTCCATTGGCAACAACCCCCGCAACTTCGGCAGACTTTCACTCGATACTACCGATGATGACTTTGACTGGGCGAGGGAGGACGACGATGTTCTGAGCAACCCACTCTCCCCACCGACAAGCTCCGTCAACTCGCGACGAGGGTTCAGCCCCCAGCTGCGACCAGCATTGGCTAGCATCAGCGGCAATGCGACTCCTGATTCCTACACGACTGGAGTCAAGACCGAGCGCCCGAGGAGCAATGTGTTCGATTGGAGCGAGCCGTCCCACGAGAAGGCCGACGACAGCCTCGCACGCCCGAGGACTGTTCATGGCAAGCGGGAGCTGGATTTGCGAGGCGGGCGAACGGCAGTTCGGCCCACTGCCCATGTCCGCAGTCAGAGTGTGCCTATTGTTGAACCGGTGGATATCGTTAAGGGTGCGCCAAAGTTTGGCACGTGGGGACTAAGTGCGAAGAATGCCAGCGAAGACTGGGATGACGACTTCGAATTCGACGAGGGTAGCACCTGCGGCTCGGGTCCGAAGAACGCTGTCCAGACGCTGTCCATGAGTGTACCTCCCTCGATACAAACCGCCCAGGCGACCGTCAAGGCGCACTCGGGCCACATTCGGGAGCTGTCGCTGCTTGTCGACAGCCTCAAGCGCCTCTGCCGGCAAGGCCGGGAGCTGGACCTGCTGAACGGCCAGAGCGCTTTGCTGTGGAAAGAAGCGGAAAACATCATTGCCCTGGCGTCACCGGATGAAGAGGAAGTAGACGGGTACGAAACGGACAAGGACTCATCCGATCCCGAGCCCTCCCCGGTTGACGATCGGTTCCTCGACGGAGGATTCGATGGCGCCTCGCTGGACCGGTCCGACGCCCTTGTCGAGGCGCACAAGCCCGACATTCTAAAGAACGCCGTGGTACGAGAGAGGCAGGTTGTCCGTCGTCGCTCCGTGTTCTCTCCAGATGATGACATATTCGGCAACACTTGGTCCTCGGAGATGGAGGGCACCCGTCCACACACTCCCAGGACTCCGGACCGTGTGAGAGAGTTCCACACGCCGGATGGTGCCGTCGTCTCGTCCGTCATCGCAGCCATGGAGCAGCAGCGGAGCTTACCCGGTCGCCGGCAGGAGTCGCCTCTGAAGCCGTCCAAGGCAAAACTCTTCTTCGACACGAACAGTCTTCACGAGCTCGTCCGGCGCGCGAGCAGCGTCTTCCACACCTTGTCCGACATTGTCCGCAAAGAAGAGGTGCTCTTGATGAGCCCCCAAGCCACACCCACGAAGCTCGATCGCGTCCGGCCTGGCCATGGTGGCAGCCCGGCCTTCACGCGTGTCTTCACGGACCCTGACACGAGCCCGCCCCGGCATCTGGTTAGGAGCCAGAAGAGCCACTCCCCACTGCCCCGCAACTCGCTAGACTCCGGCCTGAACCGGCGCATGCAGATGATGACAGTCAGCTAAGATGGGCCACACCACCAAACCACACAGCCGCACTTATATAATGTTTGATAACACGCCGCTCGAGCAACACCCACTCGTCCTCACACCCAGTCATCGGTATCGGTAACGGCGACCGCGCCAATTGTAAATGTACGAATACTTAGAAGCTAAATCATTTTCGCTCTGTGGTTTTCCCCTTTGGGACCCTGGTTCATTTGCATAGCAGCCCTGGAATCGGAAAAGCCCTGGCCTGGCGGCCTGGTACATCAGCAAAAAGAGCCCTCTTGTCTTTTTTTTTTTTTGTTTCCCGTCATAGGAACTGCAGCAGAGATCTGCTTTCTCAGGAAGTAAAGCACACGGTAATACCAACAAGTCAGAGGAAGACTTTTCACTTTACACCTGTCTACAGGACATGTTTACCCCCATCGGTAGCCTCTCAGCGAGGCGAGCCGGTGTGGCATCAAGACCACGGGCGGCACAGGCCGTCTTTGGATGCGGAAAGGTTGGTGGACAGGGCGGGGGTGATGAGTATGGAAAGGGACCAACACGGCATGGGACCAGTGAGAGAGAGATAGGTCTGATTTTGTTTTGAAGGGAAGGAATCGGACGGGGCCAGGCAAAGGTGTTTTGGTTTTCGCCGTCAACAATCGGAAGCATCATGGCCGATACTATCATCATGGAGCTCTCGCATGGCTTTTGTGTCCTTTTATGTGTCCCAATATTCCTTTTTTTTTTTGTTCTTTTTCCGCGGTCAGTGTCTCATAGTCAAGGACCTCGGTTGCTCTTAGGAGCCGCTGGATGTAGCCATCCCCGTCGCCGACAGGGCGAGTATGGAAATAGATGAAGACTGTTGATGGCTGCGTGAGACATTTGCGTCCCTACACCACCTGCTTTGAGGTTGTGAGTATGGACGCAGCTGCCGCTGTTTGGAGAGCAACTGGGCCGAAATTGATGCATGGTGTGGCGCAAAAAAGGAGGGGGGTGGCTGAGGGTGGGCGGCTTCTGTACGGCTTGTCTGCTTGTCCGCCCATGTGCTGGCTGGCAAGCAACATGCAGCTCTAGCAGCTCTGCATGGCCACCAACACTCACCCCCACTCACTCAGTAACGTTTTCAACCTTGTGTATAGCCAAACCTGATTCGCCGTGGGATCTAATTCATGGTGGTGCAATGTTTGGTGTTTACGTCTGGTGGGTTGCCGCGCGCGGCTGACGGGCCCTCCGATGATTGATTGTTGTTACGCTCATCATAACTCAGGGACTTCCTCTGCATGCATGCGCTTTGGTATGGGGCTGCAGCATATGCCTGCGCCTGCGCGTGCATTCGCGCCTGTCTCGGGTCTTCGTCAAAGCGTTGTCATGTTGCGATGTGTATGTGTATTGACAAGACGGGTACATGCGATGTTTCGCGGCTGTTGAAACGGGACTTTGGGGGCTTGTATCAGGAAGATAGGTCTAGGCTGACTTGGGTGCATATATTTGAAATTTGGTACACTAGAGGACGTCGAGATTTAGCAGTGCAACCAGACTGCCAGATCAGGCCTCACTCGGTGTGAAGCTCGAGACCTGTGAGGGCTGAGGAATAGTCATCAAGAGGTGGGGCCTTGGGCAATGGCCTATCGATCTGTTCATCTCGTCTCATGTGGTTCTCGTGGCCGATTGCCGCGAACCGAGTCGAGCTGTCAGGCCGTGTTGATCCAGAACATCCAGACCACAGTCACCCATCCCAGTTGATAAGTCTAGCTGGGTATATATACAGGCTGGCAGATATACTGCCAGGCTGCAGGCTGGCAACAGGCAGACAGAGATGCATCTTGAAGCACTTACCAAACGTACTATGCTACCCAGGTCGGGCACAATTTGCATTGGCCGTCACGAGCCCTGACAAGACTAATTGGTCCAAACTTCTGCCAACTCCTGGCCTAGCAAGGTTTAGTGCACCTGCCAACTGGTAAACAGTGGGGTGGGCCATTCGCGCCTTCCGTGGCCAATTAGCTTTGGCCAATGAGCGGTGAGGTGCAACGGGGACGGTGGCCCGTGCGGCATGCAATCAAAAATCAACAAACCAAGCCCACACACACACATACACACGCAGGTGCTTGAGCCCCTGGCACCTTGCAACCAGCATTGGCATTGGCACTGGCAGCAACAGCAGCACCAAGGCACCAACCAAAGCAGCTCCTGCAAAGCAGCAGAGGGGCATCGCGCGAGCACACAACACACACACACCCTCTCCCCCCCACTCCACTCTTTTCTTCCAGACCCAGACTGGCCTCCCAATCTCAACACCACCAACCCTCGCCGCCCACACCCAAACCTCACCTTCTCAATCTCGTTCCCAGCTACCGGCCCTCCGTCTTGGACCTCGCTGCGACCGTTTGTCTACTGCCCTTCTTCTCCTCTGTCTCGTCCACACTCAAACAACAAAGTCGTCAAAAATGCGTGAGATTGTGAGTTGTTCCCGAGCTCCAAAACAAAAACAAAAACACCACCATCGAGACGCGTCGTCAGCCCATGTCGCTTTCCCATCCTCGTCCTGCCCCTGAGCCCTGAGCCTTACCCCACCATCGCGACCACTCCCGCCGTTGGGCCTCAAAGCATCACAAACACCCTGCGATGAGCACCCAGGTGCCCTCATGAGACGCGTCAGATTGCTAACCTGACCTTTTCACCTCGCCTCTAGGTTCACCTTCAGACCGGCCAATGCGTAAGTTGCTCCTGTCAACACCGCCCGACCTTATCATCACCGCCCGTAGCTGACACGTTTCCCAGGGTAACCAAATCGGTGCTGCTTTCTGGTGTGTGCCGCCTCCAGCTCCAAGCCTACCACTGCGAAGCTCGACCCGCGACCACGCGACCCAGCGGCATCGTCCTTACTGACCTCGTTCTCCTAGGCAAACCATCTCTGGCGAGCACGGCCTCGACAGCAATGGCGTGTATGCACCTCCTGTCCCCTGCCTCCGGACCTGGCCCTCATCTGTCTTGGCACTGACAATCTGTACAGTTACAACGGTACTTCCGAGCTCCAGCTCGAGCGCATGAACGTCTACTTCAACGAGGTAAGTTGACAACGGCGTCCTTGACCCCCTGCAGCGTGGCCTTCTACCGTCGCCGGGGCCTTGCTAACGCAAGATCGGCCAGGCCTCCAGCAACAAGTATGTTCCTCGCGCCGTCCTCGTCGATCTCGAGCCCGGTACCATGGACGCTGTCCGTGCCGGTCCCTTCGGCCAGCTCTTCCGCCCCGACAACTTCGTCTTCGGCCAGTCCGGCGCTGGAAACAACTGGGCCAAGGGTCACTACACTGAGGGTGCCGAGCTGGTCGACCAGGTCCTCGACGTCGTCCGGCGTGAGGCCGAGGGCTGTGACTGCCTCCAGGGCTTCCAGATCACCCACTCCCTGGGTGGTGGTACTGGTGCCGGTATGGGCACCCTGCTCATCTCCAAGATCCGCGAGGAGTTCCCCGACCGCATGATGGCCACCTTCTCCGTCGTGCCCTCCCCCAAGGTCTCCGACACCGTCGTCGAGCCTTACAACGCGACCCTGTCGGTCCACCAGCTGGTCGAGAACTCGGACGAGACCTTCTGCATTGACAACGAGGCCCTCTACGACATCTGCATGCGCACGCTCAAGCTGTCCAACCCCTCCTACGGTGACCTCAACTACCTGGTGTCGGCTGTCATGTCTGGCGTCACCGTCTCCCTGCGTTTCCCCGGTCAGCTGAACTCTGACCTGCGCAAGCTGGCTGTCAACATGGTGCCATTCCCCCGTCTGCATTTCTTCATGGTCGGCTTCGCTCCCCTGACCAGCCGTGGCGCCTACTCGTTCCGCGCCGTCACCGTGCCCGAGCTCACCCAGCAGATGTTCGACCCCAAGAACATGATGGCTGCCTCCGACTTCCGCAACGGTCGCTACCTGACGTGCTCTGCCATTTTGTAAGTGTCCAGGCCTCCCAGAAACCACCCTTCGCCCCAATGAGGTCGTCGTCACGGCTAACACTTGGCCCCCCAACCCCCAGCCGTGGAAAGGTCTCCATGAAGGAGGTCGAGGACCAGATGCGCAACGTCCAAAGCAAGAACTCGTCCTACTTCGTCGAGTGGATCCCCAACAACGTCCAGACCGCCCTCTGCTCCATCCCTCCTAAGGGTCTCAAGATGTCCTCTACCTTTGTTGGTAACTCGACTGCTATCCAGGAGCTGTTCAAGCGTGTGGGTGAGCAGTTCACTGCCATGTTCCGGCGCAAGGCTTTCTTGCATTGGTACACTGGTGAGGGAATGGACGAGATGGAGTTCACCGAGGCTGAGTCCAACATGAACGATCTGGTCTCTGAATACCAGCAGTACCAGGATGCCTCCATCGACGAGGAGGAGGAGGAGTACGAGGAGGAGGCGCCCCTCGAGGGCGAGGAGTGAATAATGGTCTGATGACATTTGCTGTCTGGAATGGTTCAATGATCTAGGACTCTGTTACTGCCCTTAATCCGTCATCATTGTACCCCGGCCATTCCTCAACTCCCACCTCTTGTGTGCGTTTGCACGCTTGTGCGTATGTGTGGAACGCTTGTAGCGCTTGTGCGGATAGCTATTCGATTCATGAATTGGGGAGGAGCCAAGGTGTTCTGGTAATTATTGAATGACAGACACGGCCCCATCGTCCCAAAGAGAGCAGAGCAGAAAAGGGCCCACATTGATTTTAAAAATATACCTCTTTGTAGTTGAACACTTTCATTCTCCCACGTCCGGTCTTGCCAGGTTTTGGTTTTTCTTGTCTCTTTTTCCCCCTTCCTGTACTTTCTTCTTTTCAGTCTCCCATCCATGCACGCGCCCACGCATCCAAATGAAATGATGTCTCAAGGATTAGAACCGACTCTATTGCAGGCCATGCCCTACATCGGGGTTTGCCCCACACCACCCGTGCCGTATATTCTGTCCAGGCGCGCTGGCGGAACGTGGATAGCAACAAGAGGACGGAGTGGCGGTAATCTCTTATTCGTATATCAGGCTGCCGGGTCCGGACGGTTCGGGGGAACACCCCAGACTGTCTGGCGACCAAGGCTGAGTTGTTTCCGCTCTCGGGAGGTCCAACAGACAACCTGTTAATGGAGTCGGTTGGCTCGTGACAGACGGAGAGGACAGGGCGGGGCCTCACGACGCTGCCAACATTCACATTTGCCTACCTGGGTACTCAAAGGCTAGGCCTCGGCCCTGCGCCGTTCGTGTAGAGGTATGTATGCATATCGTACGGAAGCTTTGTCGCCTTACGTCCCCCGCATGAGGGAGAATCTGCCCGGTCAGAGCTAATGGTGTTCGATAGAACGAAGAGTAAGATGTCTGTCTGAGTGCACTCCCGGAGGGTGGGGCGAGAGCGGCGGAGATGTGAACATGTGAAGTGGTTTACACTTCAGGCACGTGACTCCCTAGGCACAAGCCAAGAGGTTGGCAGTTGGCCACACGGAGTGCGACTCGTGACAAGGGCTGCCAGGGGTTTGTTTGTGTATTCAGGTCGGAAAGCGGTAAGCAGCGATAGAGGGTTAGATATACCGTTGGCTGAACATAGCTATTTTTATGAAGTTATGATGAAAGATTTATGTACCACCTCAGGGCTACGCGGTAGTGAGACCCGATACGACAATAAATGATAGAAGCAGGTCACCCCGGACTTTGCGCAAGGCTTCATGTTTTCCTAGTTTCCCGACTCGACGCTTCGTTGGAATACGTTGCCGACGCATCCTGTGTTTCTGCTGGGACGCTTGCCCATGGGGAGCGAGTCAGAGTGAGACATATCAATCGGATGTCGAATCTCGTGAGTTATGTACCTAGGTAGTCTTTCACAGATAGGAATCAGATATTGTAATTATGTTTATGGTAGATAGCATAGAGCGCGCCTTGCGTTTCGTCAAGACCATATACCTCTAGGTAGTATAGTCGGTCCCCTGGAGGAAATGGCTATCCGGTGCTTTTACTTACGTCGTCTAACGAGGAGGCTGACTTGAAAAAGATGGTCTGGAGACGGTGACAGCGAGGGTCTAGAAGTTTAACAATACTCTTTTAATTAATATATTCAATGGTGTCAAGATTATGGATTGAAAACGGGAAGAACTTAAGTAGGTATAAAGAAGATCTTCTCTGGACCGCCTTCCTAGGATATGGCTCAATAGGCGACGTTAATAAAGCACTGGACGGTCATCCTGGGAAAAGGACACTATAGGGTACGGTCTTGACGAAACCACATCAGCGGCTATGATGGTGCCTGTCAATGCCTACTAGATGATTACTCAACGTCCAGCGATTCGTTCTCCGCGGCCTACTATAGCCCGGCTGTGCCTTACTCCAGCAGGAGGAGCTCAAGGCTGTTGTGCACTGATAATGATGACCGTCTCTGAGGATCACTCTTACGGAGTACGCTTTTCCTTCTCCCGCCTGTCTTCTCGAAGAGCGCAAATGCCAGTCACCTGTCATAAGCCCATTAGGTGTCGCCCGTGCGAACACGCATTTGAAAAGGCTTTGTGGCGGACCGACTGCTTCGTGAGATAAGCGACAGCCATGGGTACGTCTTGCGAGTGCAGGCAACTAGACACGACTGAGACGCGTTTGGAAATACACCAGGGGTATATTACTTACTATATTAGTTGGGCAAAGGTGCGTATCATACGAAGCCGTAGTCTGACCTTACTTTCCCAATCCCTGGTCTGAACAGGTGTATGGTACGAGGCAATGAACTGGACACGGCCATCTCCCGACAGAGATCGGCGACCGCTTTTATCAGGACCCCCTCAAGTGAGCCAGCCTTAGCTCCAAGAATCTAGTCCAGCGGCGGGCTGTTTGGACTTATCACTGGCATCCATGGATAGTTGAAGCTCGGTTGTTCTGGCTGGTGACCTGGTCAGATCCTTTGGGAGGGCGAGCTGTCAGTCCTTCCTCGATAAGCGTTTTAAAGAAGCTAATAAATTGGATGGGGCCACGGCCCAAGGGAGTTGAACTCTGGGAGGGGCGTGGACACAGTCGAATACAAAAGTTCCTCCCCAAGAGAGAGAAGAGAAAAGCAAGGGAAGCATCCTGGCTTCTTAGATGCGCTTGATGAGCCTAGACTGCCGCCAATCTATGAACAAGCTGGATGGGCGATATCCAGAGGAGGACTGCACGGCCTGATGATGACCGGGTGGCTTCGACTGGAGAGCCCGGTGCCGAAAGGCAGCATGTTGACGCTTCCTCATTCGGCGCAGATATCAGATCCTGTTTATCCACATGCTTCGTTCTGTCGAAAGGATAGACGCGCCATGTCACTAGGGTGACATGCCCAGTGCATCGCGCAGGTTTACCAGCATGGTGCCTACATGCCGATGGGTTTATTTTCTATAGGGACGAGCCTCCTGCCACTGGGATCCAGTCAGCCGGCCCTTGTCGCCGGTCCAAGTGCTCGCAAGACGGACCAAGATCAGGTAGCGATGGTGGCTTGGTCGTGGCCAAGGGCTGTAGTGCGTTAAGCGCGCCCCACAGGTGGACACCGCAGCGGCCAGTGTCTGCCAGGCCGAGAGGGTTGGCAGAGACAGAAGGCAGATAGGCAGACTCTGGACTAGACCCAGGTGGGCATTGCTCTCATAACGGGCATCGCGAAGACGGCATGGGCGGCTGGGGCAGTGGCCGGCGGTGCGCGATGTTGACGGCATTTATGATGTTCACAGCATTTAGCGCCTGGCTAAGCGCCTGGCGGGCGAGAGGAAAAGTGTAAAAAATAAAGATGGGGCCAGGGTGGTGTCTGCTGCGGGCCTGAGGGGATCCATGAACCCACGCCTGCATAAGCGGCTCTCTCGGTGCTGGGGTGGATTGCCCACGGGCCAGGGAGGGAAAAAGGGAAGAGGAAGAGTTGTCTGTCGGTCAGAGTGAGGGAGGCAGCCGAGCACGTGCCTGTGCTTACCATGCTGTCGGATCGAATGTGCCACGTGAGGAACCAAGAGTGGATGTGAGGATCTGAGGGGGTTGAAGAATCACAGTAGATTAAATAAATGCCTGGCACATGAGGTGTATGTACACTATACTGTGTATGCATGTGGTAGATTATTTGCTCCGTAATGGCCCCGCCCAACAACCACTGCAGCGGCCCCCCCCCCCAGATCTTGTGCCCCCCACAACTGCCAATCCAGAAAACGGGGGTCCCACCGTTTCTAGAAACACTACTCCGTTCGCCAGCACTTGGTCACTCTCCACATGCTCGACGACGGCACATGTATATACTATACATAGCAGGCCACGGCCCCGTTGCCTGCTTGCCTGCTTGCCTGCTTGCTCGATTGCTCTCCTCCGCTCAAACCACCGCTTCTCCTTCATCTCTGCACCGTGATACCCCGCCATCCCTTTGTTTCGGGACCTGGACCTGATAGTTGCCCTCGTCTCCCCTTGAACCCCCCGTGACAAAGAGGGCTTCACCAACTCGCTTGCTTTCACCGGCTTTCTGCCCCCTCTCTCACAAACACATTGGCCATCAGCTCGGCCTTGTGCCTCCCTTTGGCTTGTCTCACGATCACCTGTGCTGAATCCAAAAAAAAAAAAAAAGAGAAAAAAAAAAAGAGAAAAAAAAAAGAAAAAGCCCCCAGCGGCCAGCGCAAACGGACAGCTTCGCCTTTGTGCCCCGGCCCACCAGCCCGGCCGCCTTTGAGCATCTCACCCGGCCCCGACCGCTGTGCCCATGGGTATCTTCTGCAGCATAAATCAGAATGGGCCCGAAACTGCAGAGAAAGCCCAGGCCCAAGGCCTTTACCGTCAAGTTTCGCAACCTGTGAATCAGATCCTACCTCGACCACCCACTGACGGCGACCCGGCTGACCCCCACCCCAGCAGGAAAATGGTCAGGAAGATCTCACAGAAGGCAGACCGTCATGACTGGGACACGGTAGATTCCCTGGACCATATCATCGACCTCAGACTAGGCACTGCTGGCCCCGCTGGCGACTACCACAAGAGCCGCGCCGAGCTCAAGCAGCGTGAGGCCGCGCTCGGCTTCGAGTGGAAATGCACTACCCGCGCAACGCCAAAGGAGCAGCGTGTGAATCGCATCCTCCAAAACCTCAAGCGCCATGACGACGAGAATGTCTATGCAAAGGAGCCGCCCCGCCAGGGCATCACTGGGCAATTACATCCCCGCTTCGCCGGGGACCATTTCCTGTCCAACAAGCCTCTCATCGACAGGACAAACGTCTTCAAGCTCGCCAAGCGGCTTCCCAAGGGTGCCCATCTGCACATCCACTTCAACGCCTGTCTGCTACCCCACGTCCTGCTCGAGATCGCCAGTGAGATGGACCACATGTACATCACCAGTGACGTACCCCTGCACACGACAGGAGACGATCAGCCCAACAGGTACTCACGGTGCAGGATCCAGTTCTCCATCATGGACCTCACCGCCAGCAAGGGCAGCCTGTTCGACCAAGATTACAAGGACCGCACGCCCATGAAGTTCAAGGACTTTGTTCAGGCGTTTCCAGAGCACAACAACGGGGCAGGCGCCCTGGAATGGCTGCAGGAGAAGCTGGTCTTCCGGGAGGACGAGGCACATGACCTGCCCCAGACGGTCAGCGGCGCGTGGGAAGAGTTCAACGGCCGGACCCAGATGATGAAGGGCCTCTTCAACTACGAGAGGGCATACCGCGAGTACACGCGCAGGTGCCTCGAGGACTTTGTCAGCGACAACATCCAGTACGCCGAGATACGCCCGAATTTCATGGACACAAACCAAGTCTGGACCGACGACGGGTCGCGCAAGATCGACAACATCGGCATCATGGAGATGATCATCGACGAGGTTGAGCGGTTCCAGAAGGAAAAGGCAGGCCGCGATACCTACTTTGGGGGCCTCAAGGTCATCTACTGCTGCCCCCGGTCCTACCCCAAGGAAAAGGTCGCCAACGGGCTGGCTGAGTGCCTCCGTTTCAAGCAGCGCTGGCCCGCCTGGATAGCCGGGTTCGACCTCGTGGGCGAGGAGGGCAAGGGCAAGCCGCTCAGCGCCTTCGTGCCCGAGTTCCTGCGGTTCCAAAAGGACTGCAGCGAGGCTGGCGTCGGGGAGATTCCATTCCTGTTCCACTGCGGAGAGACCCTCGAGTCCGGCTCTGAAACGGATGATAACCTCCTCGACGCGCTGCTGCTCGGTTCTCGCCGCATCGGCCACGGCTTCTCCCTTGCGCGCCATCCATATCTCATGGAGCGCATGAAGAAGGCCGGTGTATGTGTCGAGCTGTGCCCAATCTCCAATGAGGTCCTGGGCCTGACGCCGCGGGCCGGCGGGCATGCCATGTATAGCATGCTGGCTAATAATGTGCACTGCACTGTAAGCAGTGATAATGGGACCTTGTTCAAGTGAGTTTACAGTAGCCTACCTTGCCCCAACTTCCCAAACCATCACCAGATCCTGGAACAATCCTGTCGTAACAGCTCCTAACCACCCTTCACTGTAGCTCAACCCTCTCGCACGACTTCTACCAGTCCATGATCGGCAAGCCCGACATGACCCTCTTCGGCTGGAAGCAGCTCATCGAGTGGAGCCTCGATCACGCCTGCATTTCGGCCGCGGAGCAGCAGGATCTGCGGCGGGCGTGGGAGGAGCGCTGGGAGAAGTTCCTGGATGAGGCGATCGAGGAGTTTGGCGAGTTTGAAACAGAACTTGATGAGAAAAAGGGCTGATTAACATTTAATTGTGCATCGGGAGAGGGGCCTTGTTATTGTACTAAGAGCTTATACCAATTTTACGCAGCGAGACAGTACAAACAAGCACATACATATTTTTACACCGCCTACCCCCTTTCGCCCCTCCTGGTGAGCCCTAAAAGAGCCTTCTCACTCCCAGCCTGGGTTGAATAGGCTTGACCTTTTCGCGCCCTTCCAACATGGGATGTGGTCAATAGACATTGTGGCCGACTGAACCCCCATTTTCGGGTTGCTCTGTGATCCCAGAAGCCGCTGCCTAGATTGGCGCGGTCTGCAAAATAGAGGCCCGCAGTGATAGGTAGGTTGAAGAGGCATCTGAGGTTCGTAGTCTCGAGGACACCCCGGGCTGGTCAAGAACACGCTCGCGTTCCGCGGGGGTGGGATCTCGGCTGTTGAGGCGCTTCCTCACGCAACTTGATGGCGTCGAGCAGTTCATTGCGGAACACGGGGGTCTGATCTTCGAGAAGAAGGAGCTAATATAACATGGGGTGCGTTGAGTTACGACGTCTCGGACATCCTCAGTGATGGCTTTAAAGCCCTTCTCGTCTATATTGCTAATAGAGCCGTGCCTGCCGGCAGCCTAGGTACGAGGAGGTAGCCTTTCCGTAACCACCTCTGCAGAAAGGATCATAGAGGGTAGGGAGAACGGATATAGATATAGGCGACTAATTCCCGCCGCCCACACTAATTTGCTGCATATATTGATAGGTACGTTATTCATGGATCAGCCTTGTTTTCTACTACATTCGTAGTGATAGCTCAACTGAATTCAAGTGCCAAGTACTAGTATGGCAGCTGGCGGGTGTAAAGTGCTATGCCAGGACTGGTCCTCCAGGAATAAAGGTTGTAGGAATAGCACCGCTTTAAAAGACCATATATAATATGGTCTTTAGTTTAGAACTGTATCAGGACGTAATGGCTCCCTGGGTTGTGCATCCTCAGAGCGGGGATGAAGTTTTCATACTCAACTACAACCTGTATTTGGCTATAAGGAGCCGCCATGGCTTGATGCTGCCAGGGGTGTATGGTGAGAAGTTGCACCAAATGGAAGGTGCCCATTCAAGCAGGTAACCTTGTTACACAGGTAGACTTAAAGCGGACGGGTATATAGACATGACAGAGACCGATCAATATACCTACCTAGGTAATCAGTCCATGATGGCATGATTTTGTACATTTGCTGTAGACCTGAGGAGATACTTACATAGGTATAGGCGAGGCTGATAGACCAAGTGCTTAATTACGCAAGCCAAGGGACTAGTTCGGTTCTATTAGAATATTATGTCTGTCACTAGAACATGGCATGCAGCCTCCAGTTGTCGGAATCATCGCTTCGCACTATCTGGTTTGCAACCATACGATGACTTCTCCGAGTTGACCCTGCACCTGTTTACATATTATCAGCATTGGTATCAACATGAACTCAGTATCATTAGCGTTGTATTTATTGTCTAGCGCTGGTTTTGTTTTTCAGCGTTTATGACTATAAGAAGTGACCGCCTGCAACTCTTTCTTTCCTTCTTTCCTGAGCCCCCTCTGCGCCCCTCCCCGCCACAACCCAAAAGAAGAGTATTTTGATCGGATTAAAAATGAAACCAGATGATATCAGTATGGCATGGATTTCAACTTATTTACCCACCCGAGGCGTTCAGCTCTTCTGCGACCTGAGACGGAGTTGCTTCTCTAATGACGTTCGACCCAGAGCAAAACACGGCAGGCTATCAGAATTTTGTCCCTGGACGCAATCTTTTGTTTCGCTTCTGGAAGGAGGTTGACAGAAGCTGGTTGAATCGCGTTCCGTTTTGGGCATTCTTGAACAGCTGATTGTGCCAGTCCGTTGTTGAGTATCAAATCTTGTTGCCTCGGGTGTTCCAGGGTTTCGAGAATACAATGGGAGGCTGAAAGCTCACTGGCCAAGAAATATGTCTGAAACCAGGCTAGATACATGCGTTGATGTCTGGCTGGGGTTCAATGATTGGTATTCCAAGATATCGCAGGTGAGATGAGTAACCCAAGCGTTCCCAGGTCTGCCTCTCAGCTTGGTCACGCAACCATACGATGCCGAGCATCCCTGCGGTATTTGTTGCGCCTTCGCCGTCTTTACTCGTATGGGTCCGGGGGATCAAGCAGATCCAATCCCGTGTGAAAGCAGCATTGTAAGCCTTGACACCACTGAACCTTGATTGCACGGCTCTCATCGCCTTCAGTAAGCAAAGGTACGTGTCGAGGATATGTTCGGGATCTCTGTCCGCAAGACGAAGAACAAAATGATGGTACGGGACGCCCTGAATATTCGTCGTAATATCTATTGTCGTTTGAATTGTCTGCAGATGTCCGCTATCGCCAGAATATTAAACAACTTGGGGAAGAATTCACGTACCTGAACAGGACTGAGCCCGTTCCGGGAACAGGCCGAAGCAGTCGGGATATGCAAAGACTTGCATATGCTTATGACCTTGAGATGAGCCTGCTTCAACCCCGCAATTGTATATGACCATCTGGGGAGCTTTGGGGCCAAGACTCTCCATTACTGCATATGCAGCCCGTAGGTCATGGAGATCCAAGTCATCCGTCTGTGGCGCGAAAAGGCGAGTATGGAGGACGTATGCTGGCCGATAGATGCAGTACATGTTCAGTTCGAGTATGTGATGCTCGCCAATAGGAGCAACCACAAAATCAACGTCGGGGTGGAGGAATGGCCCGCCATGTCCTTGCCGCTCTGGAGCATGCGGGGGGAGAATGGGCTTCTTGCGAGACACGGGGGAGATCCGGAATTCAAACTCATGATGGTAAGCATCTGGTGTTCAAAAGGATGACCAGTGGCCTGGCAGCTTACCTTGAAGCCGTTGTCATCCATGATCTCGCCCTCGTTAGTCTCGTAGAACAGCCTTCCTTGGGTCAGGAGGCTATCAAACATTCTCAGTGCTCTTGTCCCAAGATCGCCGAGAGAACCACTAGTCGCAATATCTTGTGGGTCTTTCTCGATGGCGCTGTTACTAGACATGTTGTCTGGGGGGCTGGTCTGTTTTGAAGCTGATACTGGGTGGCTCCCCATGCAAATGTACGTGTGCCTGCGAGGAGCTGTCCAATTCTAGACTGGTATTTCATCCACGGTCTTGCTATGTACCCCTAACCCTGACCAACAACTGTGGAGCAAAGAGTGGGCATGACAGCCCGCTTGCTCTCCTCTCTGCTACATATGTCTCGGCAGCCGCCCGGGTTTTTCTTTCCCCTTCATCTTCTACCCATAACAGTCACCCATGCGACAAGTTGTAGAGGCAGACTAGACTCCACGACCATGATCAAGTCAGCCATCCAATGCGACCGAGTGCATCCGCTCGATAGGGTGGGCCTGGTCCGCCTGAGCGGGACGAGAACTAGTGCCAACGGACCCGACGACAGCCGCTCGACGATGGCCACGCCTCAGTGCATGCGTGCATGCAGTGCCACTCACACAGCCAGGCAGCCAGGACAGCCAGGATGCGCTTCCTTGTGGACCGCAAGCCCACACTGCGCCACCCCTGGGCCAGTCGTCCATGGGCCTGTTGGGCGTCGAGAGGACCCCGAGAGAAATCTTTTCTCCTGTCTCACCTTGGGCGTCAGGACGGTTGCCTCGCTCACAATACTTGCACCCATATAGCCAGCCATGGCCATCTCTTGATTGGTCTGGTCTGTCACGCCAGCGCCAAGCCACAAGCCACGAGCTAGAAGGCCCACAGGCCGGGCAGCTCCTCCATCACCTGGCAATTTATATTCTATATCTCGGACCGCACCAGCTTCATTGCAACTAGCCTAGCATCGAGAGCGGGATTCTCACTCCGAGGCAATCTCGCTCTCCCTCACTAACAACGTCACCATGGCAGACGAAAGCCCGGTGGCAACATGGTTTCCAGTCTCCAAGGAGAGCTGGGGCTTGGACGTCGTCACTCTCCTCGCCGTCATTGGCGAGTCGTCCATGGAAGACCATGCACAACCTATTACAGCTTCCGTCCTGTGTCTGCTGCCGCGTATCTTGCCTGCCCCCCAGGCTCTGCTGAAGTCCAAAAGGCCTACCCGGCTTCCCACATACAACGCCCAGATGGTGGGAGTCCATAACGGTGTTGCCCTTGACTCTGTGGGCTTCTTTGCCAACATCATACACCCGCTCGACGACCAGGCCCCTTACTCCTTCAAGGTCCTCGAGATCAAGCATAGGGACGAAGTCTGTGCGCCGCGCAAGGGGACGCCGCCCATGAGGGGCTCATGGGCCAGCAGGTTGTGGCACCGTTCCGTGCCAAAACCGAGATCCGGCCCCCTGAAGAACGGCCTTGACCGACCGCCGTCGGAACATGATACCCACAACAAGGGGCCGCGGCGCGAGGGGGCCAAGGACGTCAAGTTCGACGTCGATGTGGAAAAGGACGTCGATGTGGAAAAGGGCGACGCACCACTCGAGCCGACCATGGGCATCAAACGACGCCTTACAGCCAAGGAGAAGGTCACCGACTTCATGGCGAACCCAAGTTTGACCCTGACACCTACCGCTCGCCCCGCGGTACCTCCTGCATGGAGCAGTCCTATCCATGTCGCTACGGTTGCATCATTCGTCCTGACCATGCTCATCTTTGGTCTGACAGCGTACTGGAAGGACGGAAATGCCCTGATAGCCATCTTCATCATCTCAGTCCAGGCCTCCATCGTCGGATACGCGTCATGGTGGCGCCCGCGCCTTATGGTGCGGCCTCCTAACACCACAGATGTACCCCCCGGAGACATGATGATTAGAACGCGCGAGGGCGCCTTCATACTGGTCAAATGCACCGAGGAGGTGGCCCGTGAGCTCTACACCGGCACAGAGGACTGCGAGTACCATGTTGGCCCCAAGACCTACCGTTTCCTTATGGCCATGGGGACGATGCTGCTCATGGTGGGCGTCGTCCTGCTCGGAAACACACGCTTCGAGGCGCAGGTTCTCATCAGCGGGAGCTACATAGTACTGAATGGCGTATACTGGCTCCTCGGCATGATACCCCGGCGGCACTTTTGGGACCTGTCACGCTACGAGTGGGAGGATATGACCCCCGAAGACGCCAAATACGCGGGCGAGGACTCGGTCTCTGGCGCGGACACCAACGGAGCAGAGGGCCACCGCAGCTTCACGAGGACCCTGTGGTACGCCATCCGCGAGACCAAGAGCACCGGATGGGTCGAGCGCAGCGGCGCGGCGCCGAGCACATCCCAGTGGAAGCAGTGGCTAAGGGAGGCCGGCGAGAACGCCCGGAAGGATCGCAGCTGGCCGGCCGTAACCCGCAAGAACGAAATTATGAAGGAGAGCATCGGCGGCGCTGACTCTTCTCCTGGTGGTCCCGAGGCAGATTCTGCGGCGCAGCACGCGCCGCTCAGGGAGGTGCAGCCCGAGTCGGAGGCAGTCAAGACGGGCCACTTATAGTGAAGGCATTTAAGGAGTATTGCAGGAATGCTTGGTTTCTCGAGGCTGTGATGTTTGGTCTAATATCTTGGACGCGCGGGCTCAGTCACGAGTCGACTCGCCCGTTGAGCATAGCAAGGCGCTGTTGAATCATTTACTGGCGTTAGAAATTCCGATCCCTACAGGGAGGGCACTAAGAGAAATGCCAGCGGCAATGGACTGGCAATTGGGACGATTTTAATAGTTTTTGGGGCCTCGGAACTGCATGTGAGTGACACTTTTTTTTTTTTTTTTTTTTTTAACACGGCCGACAGCGTGTCGCCGGAAATTCTAGTCCAGCAATAAGAGAATGATCGTCTATATCGAAGAGCCGTGTCTCAGCGTGCTTATTTATCCCTTCTTCCTACGCGCTACCACGGCCCTCGCGATATTTCCCGTCTGGAAGGGGACCGCGCGCGCATGATCAGCAGCTGTCCAAACATTGTCCGCGGTAGGTGGCTCCTGACGATCAGCGCAGTCTGGCAGTCTGGCTTGCACGAAGGGCGGAATGAAGGTTTTTGTGGCTTTTCCTCCATTCTTTTTGCGCCGTCGCACTGCCCCCAGCTTTGACTGGGTGGGTTCTTGACGCTGCGGCGAACGGGTTTCTGATGAAACTCCCGGCCGATGACATGTAGCTGGTGGTCTATGCGTGCGACACTGGGCCCACGATGAACGAGTGCCTGCTGTGCCATCCATCGGCGATGCGGCCTCGGATGGCACCAGAGATCCACATGGCACAGGACAGGTGGGTAACTCTGAACTGAATCCTTCGGCCGAATGCAAGAGAACAGCAAGAATAACTCCCCAACGGATGGCATGGCACGTTCCACTTGCCCGCCTCCTGTCACCTACATATTGTAGAACAGTAACTTTGGCTCCCTCGGGCGACTTGCGATCCATAAGCAAAGACGATAACAATTGGGTGACAGGTGCCAACGACGGCTACAGCCCTGGCCCACTGTTGTTTTAGAATGGAAGCTATCCGCCCCCCCCCTCCCCCGGCTAGTATATCATAACTTTAAATTTTAGTGCTATATCCTATGGCTAAGCTTGTGCTGTGCCATTTCCACGGGCGTCAACAAACTCGCCTGGGATGCCCCTGCCAGCGGCCACCACACAGACCAAACCTTATGTGGCAGAGGCGGGGCCAAGACGGGTTCCGGGGGACTTGGCCATATCCAAGGCAGACAGCTCTTAGATACTGCCTTTGGCTAGGGTTTTGGAATCCGCCGCATCCACGCGCTTCCGGACAGGCCAGGCCTCTCACATGTTGCCCCCTACACAATCCAAGCGCACGCGCACTTCCCCGTGTGGTCGCCCGATGGTCTCGAAACGCGACAGCAACCATCTGATCAGCCTTGCGGCGCCCTCAAGGTTTACGCTTGCCAGAAGCCCCCCTGAGCTGGAACCCGCAGGGGCGTTCGTTGCACACGGCAACAGGCGGACCAAGAACCCAGGGATGGAGGGAAGATTGTATCCGTAGGGCCGAGTGAGAAAAAGAGCCTCAGGTACGCTGCCGTGCCCTGCCAGGCCGTGTGCCACGCGGCGCCACGCCTTGCCCCCTCTGTCCTACCCAGCGGCTCAGCATCATCCCGGCCGACCTCTCCCCGACGCGTATCTCCACAGTACATGTCACTCTCGCACAACTCCCTTCCAAGATCCGCTGCCGTCTATGTTTCCCGTTTAGGCTGTTTCCGCGGGCTTCATGCCGGGAGCTCGTCATGACGCTCGGCCCCCGCCCTTGCCAGGTGGCCTTGGCCTGTCTGTCCCTTGTCGGGGTCGATCGACGATGCTTCAAGCCTGTTCCTGCCTCGCCCGCCTATCTGTCCTTCGGACCTGAATATGTACCTCCACGCGCGCGGTACCGTAGTATTCCGCCCGCATCCAAGCACCCGTGGGGCCCCAAGCGCACCCTACAGCCGTCCGTTTGCTCTGCCCGGGCCTGCATCAGACGGAAACCTGGAGTTGGCGGACAAAGTTCTTGACTGTTACAAGTTCGATGTCTCCGTTGGCCCCCAAGGACAAGCCTCGAACCTTCCTGCCATATGCTGCCTTCGCAAGTCCTCCCTCGCGCCGTCGAGCGTCGTCCGACTATCTGCCATGTCAGTTCCTACATAGGGTCTATCGATTCCCGCTTGGCGGCTTGAAATACCTTCCTTCTTCTGTTACGACATTCCTTTTCACGCACAATACGGACTTTGGACTGTTATGGCCAGTCCCTAATCTTCTGCTTAAGTTGTCTATCTGCTCTACGATGTTCGTGGGCACGACCCAATAACCGCATTTTCTGTCCTAATTACTAGGTTTGATACCTGGACTTGCATGAATTCTCTTCTTCGTAACAATAATATCTGTTCGTTTCCGGAGGCGGGGCGTGATGGGGAGCGACATCTGGTCTTCGACCTCCTCAGAAGAGGAGAAATGGGTATGACACCACCTTAATCTTCTTCCCTGCCGTGTTCGACAATTTCCATTAGGCTTCTACAAGGTCTACGCAGGATCACGTTTCTCGTGCGTGCACGTATGTGGTGTGTTCTGCCGCACCCAACTTGTCACCACACACGCGTGAGAGCAGGCATGAGACTGTGGCTAACATGCAGTCCAGCAACCAACCTTCAACAAGAACGCCTCGGCGCCACTTGGCGGCAACGCCGAGGACATCCAAATCCTTTTGCTGGGCCCACCGGGTGCTGGGAAAACATCACTCCAGATGCGCTACACTCTCCGACAGTTCTCTCCTGATGCCTCAAGAGGCACTCGGCTCATGGGAGGGCATCGGCACGTAACCCTACCTGGTGGAAGACAAGCCCATCTTATCATTCACGAGGCCCCCAGCGGCCCTGGTCAACCGGCCAGCAGCGTGATGGAGCCGTTCAGCCCAGACGATATCTCACGGCAGGACACGCTTGCCTGGTCCTCCCCCCACCAGGCCGAAGCCAAACGCAAGAAGCTGCTGGAGCAGTCTGACGCCGTGATGCTTCTGTTCAACCCCTGGTCAGAGGAGTCCTTCGAGTGGGCCAACGGCAGCGTCGTCGAGGACATTATCAACACTGGCCGCAAGAAGAAACTCACGACCGACATTGTCGGCATCCTCGACGGCCTCGCTGCTGCGCTTCCTGGGCTGCCACGGTCCAAATCGGCGCGGTCGACCAAATTGTCCCAAAAGGGGCCCCCAAACATGCTAGGCCCTCCGGCTGAGAGCGGCAGCGATGCGTCTGGGCTTAGCGGGCCGGATGAGAAGAAGGGGCAGAAGAACGACCATTTCGACTACCAAGGGGAGCTGAAGCGGATCAGCATCGTGGTGGAGGGCTCTGCGCTGAAGAGGGCCGAATTCATGATCCACGAGCGTGGCTTAGATTGCACGCCGGAGCAGGGCCCGGCGCCGCAACCGCTCGTGATATCAGCCCCCCTGTCGCTCACCCAGAGGAAACTGCCGACGATCAGGGAGGTGGAGAGCAACGCGAGCCTGAGACGCGGTGCGTCGGCACAGGAACATGACAATGACGGCGCAGCCAAGAAGCGGCGCGACAGTGGCCTCAGCTTCCAGACGACGTCGAGCGCGTACAGCGAGGCATCTTCAACCGTCGTCGACGCCACGCACGGCTCGTCAGTGCGTGGGTCGAACCCGTTCACCCTGGAGGACCTAGTCGACGCACACATGTACCCTGATGCCCCGGGGCCGCCGGCGGCGCCGGAGCAGCCACCAGAGGGCCGCCCAGAGCGACGCATCGCCCTGCCGCCCCTTCCGTCACCAACAGAGGAGCTCGAGATGCCAGTCCTGGTGGTGGCATCGATGGCGGACCGCCTGGGGGACAACGGCGGCAGGCTGCCGCGGGTGGTGTCGGCGCAGCAGGGCCGGGAGCTGGCGCGCAAGTTCGGCCCCGACTGCGCCTACATCGAGGTGTCGGCCAAGTCCAACGTCAATGTCGACGAGGCATACGGGATCCTTGTCGACCAGGTAATGAGCAGGCGGGAGCTGCGGCGGCAGGGCGCGAGGCCGAGCAGCAGGGGCGAGGAGATTGTCGTCCTCGGGGAGGAGGACGTGATGGACAGGGACGAGAACGACAGGAGCCTGCCGGCCAAGGTGGTGCGCGCAAGGGTGCCGCGGAAAGAGTCGAGGTCCTGCATGCCTGCATGGTGGAACGGCCTCGTGGGCTCGCTTTTCTCGTGGGGCCCGCCAGACAAGGAGGTGGCTGCAATCACCTTCGAGGACATCGGGGCCCGCCCACCCGAGGTGGAAACCAAAGAGGACGTATGGGGTGAGCAAGTGCCTGCCAGGGGCCAGGGCAAGACGTCTCTGAACGCAATGTGGAGGCCCAAGGCGGACGACACCCGGCTGTCCACGTCGACAAGCTCGACGAGCTCGACCGTCCGCGGAGACGATACTCTCGCGGGGTTCAGCATCGTCAAGATGGATCAGCTCGACAGGACCAGGGAGCCAGGGGCCCCTGGCAATCCCGGTGCAGGCGACAAGCAGTCGCGGCCGGATGGAGCAGCCCTCGACAACAAGCAGGCCAGGCCCGACAGCATGACGCTTGGACACGGGCCCTCCAGATCCGGACACCAAACAAGGCACAGCGAGGCCATCATGGACAAGGTCTCGCGCAGGACCGGCCTGGACGGTGGCCCGCTTTCCATCGAGGAGAAAGCACTACCGCCGGGCCCGCTACCAGACGACAGCCGGCCCATGAGCGTCGACAGCTCCATTGCCCGCTCCCTCGCCAGGGACCGGTCCGCCAGGAAACAAGAGGCCGACCGCAGGCCGGCCGTGTTCCTGACCAACTACGCCCCGGCCGGCGTAGCCACCGTCAACAGCAGGAGCAGATCAAAGCCCTCGCCAGGCGCAAACAACAGCAGCAGCGGACACAGGATAGCCGTCGACCTGGACGACACCTCGTCCTCCATAATCACAACCTCGACCGCCACGACGCAGCAGCGCCGCCGCCAGCACACGAGCTTGGTGAGCGAGGCCCCGCCCTCCATCCCGCCCCTGCGCTTCGACGCCATCCGCCTCGACGACCGCCGCTTCACCCTGATGATCCGCCTCGCCGAGCAGGAGCTCGAGCAGCAGCAGGCCCGCGTGTGCAAGCTCTTCATCGACGACGCCGCCGCCGCGGCGCCGGTCAAGCGCAGTGCGTCGGTTGGCGCGAACGCCGGGCGCAAGGCGAGGGCCAGGGGCGTCGGGACAAACACCATCGGGCCGGCCAGGGCGAGGCCTAGGCCCCGGCCTGTGCCTGTGCCTGTGCCTGTGCCTGCGGCCCCGGCCCCGGCTGCGCGGGCCTCTGCTGTGGTTCCTGGTGAGAGTGCGCGCGGCAGAAGGACTGCTGGCGAGGGCGTCGTTGAGAGGCAGGCCGCGCCGGAGGAGGAGGAGCAGCAGCAGCAGCAGCAGCAGCAGCAGGCTGCCGTGCTGAGGAACACGCTTATGGTCCCCGGGGGCCAGGGTCAGCGCGAGGGGCGGCAGCGGTCTCTGGTCAGGTCTGTGGCCCCCCCCCTCAGTGCTGTCGCCGTAAGGGCCGTGCTGCCTCCTATGCCTGCCTCGCGTCCCAGGACGAGGCCCAGCTCGGAGAGGCGGCCTCCTGGGGGGCCGGCACCTATCTGGATCTAGAACCTGGCTCGGAGACTTCAGGCCCGACTTTTCATTCGGGTTGACAATGACTGCGCGTGGGCTCAACACTGGGGTCGAGTTCTCTGGGCTTGGGGTGGCTACGATATAGGGATCCCCACCCTCTCTTCTTCTACTTTGCCCCTGGTGTTGGCCACTTTTGCGGTTTTCCTATTAAGAAAAAGTTTTGTGGTGTCTATAACATTCTAATTCTTATTTATATCCGGGACACGGACTACGCCACATGTGTCCACAAAGGATGATGTGGTGGACAATCTACCTTGTGAAGGCACGACTCGCTGGGAGATTGTATCTAGGAAAGGAACAAGACCTCGGGGGAGCCTACTAGTATAGAATGTATTTAACCTCATGAGTACATGCGTTACTGCAGCCCCGGTCCGTGTCTTGTGTGTACGGTGGGAGCGGTGATGGAGATGAGGAGCCGACTGGCCTTCTGCTACGAGCCTTTGCCACCCCTTCTCCTCGAGAATGAGGCCCGACAGCCCGGTTCCTCTCTGCAGGAGGGCTTTGGAGGCTAATCCCCCAAGTGGTCTGACGTTTCGGACGCCGCCCATCTCGAATGAGCGCTCAACCTTGGGCGTCACAGCTGTCAAGCCTGGTGGATAAGGCTGACGTGGAGAAAGGCGTGACCCAAGACAAAGTAAGTATGCACTGGCATCGGTAGACAGACTCCTTGCTCCTTTTATGCAGAATGAACACAAGAGAATTGCGGCCCGGAATGCACCACAAATCCACTGAACTATCCGGATGCAAAGCCCTCCCATAGGCCTTTGAAGTGTGCACGTGAGAGAATGCTATAATCGCCAACGACCCAAGGCTTCGACGAGAGGTCCACAGAAACAGAGGTTACGTGCAGTGTTGCGTTTCAAGATTGGTTCCTGCACTGCCTAGGTATGTTGGTCTACCACCGCTCCATTGCTTGCGTATCCATACCAGTATCACGGGATAGCAATGCACACGCGAGAGAGAGCCGCCTCAGAGCCTCGACCTTGGTGCAAGTGGCATGTCAGCCTGCCACGGTCCCGGGGCTCAGCCCCCCCAGCCGCAGAGCCGCCCAAACCAGTACGACAGGCCGCCAGCCCCTGGAGCACCGCCGGCCGTGCGCTGCTCCTCGTCTGGGAAGGGCTTCGCTCCAGCTACCGAGCCGATCGAGCCGTCTCGGCTGTTGTCCGTCTTCTCCACGGCCACTGAGTTGAAGACGATGGAGAAGTCTCCTTCTTGATCGCCGAAGAAACTGAGGCAACAGCCGCGTGTCAGGGTCTTATTCGCCGAGATTTGCGTGTGCATGGGACGGGTGCGCGACACTGCAGGGTCCGCCACGTGCAGAGTACCTACCTCCTCATCATGAAGGTGATCCGCTTCACGTTCTTTAGATCCAGCGGCGCAGCATCAGGCTTGGGTCTGCCGCGGTACGTGGGTCTGAAGCTCCCAAAGGGGATCACCACCCTGGTCGAGCCAGCCGTGCCGTCGACACCATCACCACCACCCTCACCGGCGGCGGCAGCAGCAGCAGCAGCAGCAGCACCGTCCTTCCCACCCCCGACGACAAAGTCGTACTCCCAGCTGATGGTGCTCTGGTCCCTCCCGTCCGGCCGCCGCGGGAGCACCTCGTCCTTGAGGGTGAGCGTGTACGTGCGGCGGTCGGCGCGCGCCACGTCTAGCACGAGGGCGCCGTAGCCCGAGAGGTCCCAGCCGGGCACGTTGTCGGCGGTGCGCTGAGAGGCGAACCCGGCCCCGCCCAGGGCGGTGATGTCCAGATGGCCCGAGAACTCGGCCTGGGACTGCGAGGCCGGCGCCTCCGGAGAGGGAAGCACGGTCAGGTAGGACTGGGACTTGCCGCCGCGGACGCGGTCATCCGAGGCTGTGAACTGGGAGGCATCCCAGGGCCTGTGCTTGGGCAGTTTCGTTAGCTGGGCTGGCCGTCACAAGCTCCCCCCCCCCCGTGGAGTCCTCCAGCAAGCTCAGGTAGCATAACTTATGAGGTGTCGATGAGGGCCCCTGGTGCGTGTCATCCGATAAGATATCCCCGCCCATGGCGTGGGCGCATCCAAAGTCTCGTGCATCTCGTGACCAAGCCCTCCTTCGACACAAGCGGCATGATGGGCGGAGGGGCGCAGCCCTGGCCTGTGGCTTTCACCAGGCCCGCGGGCCGGGGGTGGACGGATTGGATGGATGCACAAAGGGAGCCCTATCTCGCAAGGGGAGCACCAGAATAGGAAACATAACGCGACATACGGCTGGCGAATGGGACGGATGGCCCCTGTGGTGGCTTCGGGATTTGGAATGGGGAGAGGAATCGGGAGAGTGGGTAGGAGCCGCTTACTTGTCACGCCCGAATAGATACATGTTTGAGTCTAGAGGCCGTCTGTCCTCGTCGCCCTGGGGCCTTTCGGACGTCCTTGGTCACGGTGCACGGTACGAGGTTCCGTCGCAAGCCCAGACCGACACCTCGACCAGGGTCGCGAGTGTGCGAACAGACGAAGAGGAGGCGGTGCTGGTGGTAGTGGGGTGAGAAGAGGGGGTGTTTGCCATCGAGGGTGTTAGTCAATTCTGCTGCCTGGATGTCTGGGCCCGGTTTTCCAGCCAGGGCCTTTCCGACTACTGTAGCTAACAAGAGGCGCGGATGGTGCAAGGCTGGGAAGGAGGCGAGCGGTGGAAGATCCAACTCGTACTTGTTAGTGATCTGGGGCGCGGCCCCTTGACTCCAAGACCGGGTGGGAGGTGAGGCTCGTCTGGTTGAGTGGACACGAGGATGCATTGATTACATACTAGGTCGTATCGATGGTGACGACCAACAAAGACCGGGGCCCAACTGTTGAAGGGCCACCAGAACCACAGCACTGCAATTCACCAATCATATGTCGGGCTGCGTCTACATAGTGGGTCAATGGGCTCGGACAGCTGATTGGCCAGCTTGGCGTCTGACGCGCCATGGGCTTCTGTCTGGCCGTCATCGAAGGGGATAACCCTGTGGGAACTGATACAGCTGGTCCCAGCCCTTATTCGCGACCATTCGAGGGGCACCACGTTTTCGCGACCCAGGAATACGGGCTGATCGAGGCTGCACATCTGCAGGCCATCACCCCATCGAGTGCCGCCTTTTCTGACATCTCTCATCTTGTCCACCGGAATCTGGTTTGACCCAGACGCCCGGGGTCAGCAAAGTATGGCCTACTACCGCCACCTACTCAAGTACCGGGGCATGGCAATTATCCACCAGATCTCGAGTCGATGAATGCGATCGCAGATGGCGGACACTACAACACCACGCACACTACCCGGGCCCAATAGCGAGGCTGAGGGTCGCAGAAGGATGCGGCTGAAGGCCACACGGGACGGTGGCCGCCGGGCAGTCCCCTGCAGGCCACTATCTCCAAAGCCGCAAATGCCACATAGAAAATTGCCATGCTGCACCGATGCCGCCGGGCGAATGCTACCCACCCAGCCCGCCAGCCAGGCAGCCCAGCGTCTGGGCCACTTTAATATGCTGTGTCTGTGGGGCGAATATGCAGGCAGGGGTCTTTTGCCCAACGTCCCGGCCCAGGTGGAGAAAGCCGGGTTCTTTTGGGGCTTGATCCTTCTGCTGTCTACACAGTAGAATCACGCTCTATATGCCCTGCCGTTGCTCTTATTACTGCCACGGTATCGTGTGTAGTATTGCACATGAAAGTAGGAGACGGAACCATCAGTCTGGCAGGCTGCAGACCCCGTCTCGGCCCCTGGCCCATGATCCCTCCCAATCTGCGATGCAGCAATCGGTCATGTGGCTGGCTGGACCCGCCGGTATTTCCTGTCGTGTCGCACAGACGTCACACTGACAGAAACAGTCTTTCACTCACTCGGGTCCAGGTGGCCAGTGATTGATCTTTAATGCAAGTTGCTCATCACATTGGCGATTACTGATGGTGTGGGCAGAGAGCCGACACGTGTGGCTCATCCGGGCACTCGTCCCCATCCCCAGCCCACGCGGGTCATGCCGTACCACACGCAGAGCGACACGACCACTGCTGGCAGCCACACAATCGCAGTTCCACACATCAGAGAAGGGTCTGGTCTCGAGCAGATCAGCAGTATACCCATGCTTTCATCCATGCCCAGGCCAGTGCTGGTGCCCCTCCTCCTCGGCCCTCCTCTCGCCAAGCAGCCATGCCTGGTAATCCGGTAATGTACCTCTCGGCTCACATATCACAACAACACATCCATACCACGCCCACCACCTTGTCCGTGATGCCGCCCCTCCTAGCCCACCAGATTCCGCACAGCGCCTCACGGAGCGCCTCGCGAACTCTTTCCAAACCCCTCCCTCCATGGGACCGGCCGACCGTCTCTGTGCCCAGCCTTTCTGCTGGCCTCCACTGAAGCTATTGCGCCCTTGGTGCCCCTTTCTCCCCCCCCNCCCCCACCCTCGCTTCCTGTTCCTGTTCCTGTTCCGGTGCCAACATGGCGCTCCTGTGCTCCTTTCCAGAAGAGAGGAACGCACCAAGATGACAGAGCTGCTCCGACAGACTGCTGGAGGTCCCCGCCAAGGGAGGCCCTTCGGACTTTTACTAGAGGTGGGAGTGTAATTGGGTCCGAGGGGCGGCGAAGGATCCGCGAGGCTCCGCAGATCACTTGTCCACAGGCTCCTCAGCCCCCCTGGGATCGGCTGCGCGGGTGTGCTGGGACCCCACCCACATCGAAGAGGAAGAGGGGCAGAAGATAACTGGCCCTCACACCTGGAACAAGGCAGGCCAAATACTACACCGAGGCCGACAGGTACCAGCGGGGCCCTCTCTGGCCTGCGTGCGCAGAGCCTCAATCCGGGACGGGGGGATCCTCCCTTCCTGCACTCATTCACTCACGCGCGCGCGCACACACACACATAGAGAGGGGGAAGGGGGGGGGGAGAGACAGAGAGAGAGACAGAGAGAGAGACAGAGAGAGAGAGACAGAGAGAGAGACAGAGAGAGAGACAGAGAGAGAGACAGAGAGACAGAGAGAGAGACAGAGAGAGAGACCCAGCAGTTGATACACAGACACAGAGACAGACACACTCACACACCTAGCACTCTGCCTGCCGCTCCCCCACCCCAACAACGTGTGCTTAATCTCTACGCTCGGCGCTGAAATGAACATGTCGAGAAAAGAGCTAGGACGAGCCGGGCCACCAGGTCGCAAGACGCGAAAGGTCGGAACTTGCCTCCCCTAGAAGCCCCTCCCCTCGTGTTCTCTGCTGCACGGTGACGGATGCCGCTACAGGGCGTTGTGCTCAACTCGTGCACAATTAACTATGCAGTGCAGCTGGTGGGGTACTTGCCAGAGCACCGCTCAGGAGCAAGGCTCTAGCCGGCGGCCCCAGAAGCCGAGAGCCCGCCCCGGGCGGGGCCCTCCTTATCGGCCCTGGTTCAGTCCCTGCTGCAGCGGTCGGGTGCGAAATAAGTGGGGACGCACCTTCGACTGGAAACCCGGGGGCCAACGGGCCATGGCAGACCTTGCGCCGTCGTCATTTCTTGGGCTCCTGGCGACCGCCAGACCACGCACGCACGTATCCAGGCTGGCATCATGGGCGAGCCGCATGTGACTCGGAGAATCATATATTAATTCTTCTCCGGGGCCGAAACATGTGCCGCGGTAGTAGATCATTGTTTAGGTTCCGTACGGGAGCCCGGGGAGGGGGCGGGACAGGTAGAGGGGTGTGAGTGTGTGAGTGAGGGCCCAGCCGGCTGCACCGGCCTCTGGATGGGAAGAAATTCATAGCAGGCCATCCTGCATGTCTGGATCTTGGGGTCAACACAGTGGACTTATAGATGTCATGCCTCAGGCCACATATCCCACTGTTCCTGGTTCACGAGTCCGTCCCAATAGGTAACGAGACACGAGATGCACGTAAGACAAGCTTGTCAACTTGACAGCTGCTACGCAAGCCCCGTGTCCGGCGCCGGTGGCAGACCCACCTCGTGGCAGGTATGAGAAGTGGCGCACAAAAGGAGAGAGAAAGACAGGAGAAGGGGCCGTGGCGGATTATGTGAGACGGGAGATGAAGACGGGCAACGGGCAAGCCAAAACGACACGGACGGGATCCACTCCGCGCCGCGGGAGACGACGAACAAGACACGAGATGAACCCGCTGTGTCGGGTCCGGGGCTACTGCACACACCAGACTAATACTAATACTAAACCATCGTGCTGACGCCGGGCCCGGGGGGTCTCGTCAACCCCTCTCAGCCCTACGGGGTTGTCTGATCTGTTTCTTCTTCTTTCGCGTTGCCTAAGGTGAGTGAAGGTGAGCGAAGGTAGAATGTAGGGAGGGGCCTTTTCCCATTCCAAGCCCACGCCCAAAATCTGTCTCTCACGCGCACGCGCGCGCACACACACACACACACACACACATTTCCACCAGGCTTCTCTCCGCTCAGAACTAGCGCCAGACCCCAGTCCCTTGGCGGAAATAAGAGATTCATAACCCCGGGGCACAAGAGATAGAGTCTCGTGTGTTTGCCATCAAGTTCGCTAGGAGCACGCTACCAGGGACCAGGGTTACGCACGCAGCTGGAGTTAAGGAGTTAAGGTTGTTCCCGCCCAGCATGGTCGATTCGCCACCGTCACGGCTTGTGTTGAAAGACGCTTCTTATTTCAGGGACAATGGTCGGATTGGACTCGTAGATTGATTGGAAAGAGAAAGATCCCCCCATCTGTGCACAGCAGTGGGGCCTCCTCGTAGCAACATCTTGAAAGTAGAAAAGAAACACTCCACGCCAGAAACTCCGGCCCCAAGCAAGCCCACAGGCGGGCGTGATCCCTTGATGCCCAAAATAACCACGCTAATCCTTTTAATCCAAAAAAGCTCGCTTCTCTGTGTGTTTACCTAGCTTGCCCCTCCTGGCCGTCAGGTGTCAGACCAGCGCACGAGCCGACGGGCGTAACGCCTGAACTCCGCGGGAAGCCAAGAGGCACCTCCCGGCCTCTCCTGCTCCACCGCCGCATCCAAACATGCGCTCTCCAAGATAGATAAAATAGGACAACAAGACGAGGGAGATGGCCGTCCAATCATGAAATTGAAAATAACGTCCAAAGAAAAAAAAAGGTATAGACACAAAAAAGGAATTCGTAAAAACAGGTGTATCCATTTCTCATGCCATTTGCAATTGCTTGCGTCTGTCTCTAACTCTTTTCATGGCGAACCCATGGACAGGGGAGTCACTGGGTACGCACACCAATCCGCCTCCGAATTGTTGTCCGAGTGGTCAAAGCTGTGTGACAGAGCTGGGGTCTGTAGGTGTGACTGTCGTATTAGCCTTTTGCTCTTCGGCTGTTGAAAGCGTTGTCTTTTCTCTAATATGATGGTGGTGGTGGTGGTGATGACATGATGTTCTTCTGCTTCTTCTCTCTAATTTTCTTTTTTCTTCTCGCCGTTTATGGGACGTATACATCGATCTCTCAACTCCGAGACGGGGAAGGAGGATAGCGAGGGCGGTAAGAAACAGGCGCCGCAAGAGGGCCGGTAGATGTACCAGCCATCGCGCTGCCGAAGGGAGGGAGAGTGGCGGAAGGGAGAGGACTGTGCTGATGGTTTTGGATGTGGCGCAAGGAACTCACATGAGGATTTGAATCGTAGGGCGAGGGGTTCAAGTGACCACCAAGCGTGTAGTCGCCGTAGTTGGAAAACGACGACATCGACTCATTCCCCCCGTTGAGGTTGGGCGCCTTGAACGCATCCGCAAAGTGTGTCATTGGCGGCAGCGTCGGTGCGTTTGTCGACACCATGCTGAACTGGTAAGGGCCAGTTGCTGGGATTGTCTGCTGCTGTGGGCTCCCGTATGGCTGCATGATCATGCCGTTGTCGCTGGGAGGTGAGTACGTGTGCTGGTAAGAAGCAAACGGCGGCGGGCTGCTTGCTGGCGGGCTTGGCGAGGGGAAGAAGTGGTCCTCTGGGTTCATGGGCGGCGTGAAGGGGTGCTGTGGCACTCCGGACTGCGACGGGGGCTGCAGGGACGGGTGGCCGGGCGGTGGTGGTGGTGAGGACTGGCGGCGCTGTGACTTCTTGGATGACTTTGGCGACTTCTTGCTGCTCGTGCTGTTGCCCTTGGTCCCGTCGGAGCCCGCGCGCCTCTCAAGGTCGGCCATGCGCTCCTTGATCTTCTTGCCTGCAGTTGGGGGTTAGCCACGCTTCAGACGGGCGCGGTGAGGGGCGACCTACGGTAGTTGCGCTGGGCAATCCTGTTCTGTATCCGCCTGCGCTCAGCAAGATCCGAGACCTTTGTCCAGTCCTCGTCGGGATGTGCCGAGCTGCTGAAGGCGCTGCTGGTGCTTGGGTACTGTCGCACCGAGATGTGCTGGGGGTGTTCTGCTGGCCAGCCCGCGTACTGGTGGACGGCGAGGTGATGGTCAGGCGCCATGACGGGAAACATGTGGTGAGCTTCTGTGGACATTGTTGCGAACACCTCGTGGGGCAGGCGAGGCTAGGGCAGGCGAGGCTGAGGGTATATGATAGTGGGCGATGGCGGCAAGGTTCCAAGCTGTTGACGTTATGCGCCGGGTGTTTGGCTTCTGTTATAAGAGACCTTGAGGTGTGAAAGACAACTGAGGATGGTTGTTTCTCTGGAGTTGGTCATGAGGATCGAAAGAAGGCTCGGGATGGAAGAAGGCGTTGAGAGGGATCTCGAGCTATAAGTATTGTTCGGGCGGGATGAGCACAAGGCGAGGTGCAGGTGGTGGTGGTGGGCTTGGGCTTCTGGGCGACCCCATGCCATGTCAAGGCCCATGTGGGCTGGCGCACCCACGGTGGGCAGCATCCCTGCGAGAAGGATCAAACTGTCTGTGGTGTGTGCAGTACGTACTACTCGGGCACAGGTACGTACTTCATTGGTGGTTGACTGAAGAAGCCGAAGGATCGAGACGAGAGACCAGACGAGACGCAAGACGGGAGACGGGAGACGAGAGAAGACGAAATACGACAGCGCTCAGAGAGCAAAGCCCGCCGAAGGAAGAGAGCCATGACGGAGCAACCCTGGGGCCCTGGACGCCGGTACGCCGGTACCTCATCCTCGTCCCTTGGAACGCCAGCCCGCAGCAAGCCCTGGGGCTACAGGGGGGCGGAGCTCAGGGTGCTTTGGATGTGTGGGTACCTGGGTAGGTCGACTGTGTAGGACGAGAGCACTCGAGGTACTCGGTAGTGTACAAGTGTACATGAGACCCCTGCCCCATCCTCAATGGCGACGCCCATACCCCTGTCCCCCCCCAAAGGGCTAGTCTGCCAAAGTATACACACCACACTACACAGGGAGTGGTACATCGGCACCCCTGCACGGCCCAGGACAGTGGGTCTCCCCAGCAGGAGGGTATTCTGGGACAAGACAGATGCAGGAAGGGCCTTTTGGATCGGATACGTACCTGCAGTACCTGGCTACTTCGGCAGGCCTGTCTCATCGAGGGCTGGCCTGCTATTTGAGGTCGTTACGAACCAAGACAAAGCGCGCTCGGCAGGACGTGAACTAATGCATGGAACGTAGCTACCAGCTCAGTAGCGGCATTGGGGACGGACGAGAAGGACGGGGCATCTGTACGGGGCAGACGGGGCATACGGGCAAGGAGAGGCAGTGGTAGGTAGTGTATGCATGGGCCATACTCGGGACCAGCTGCTGGCTTGCTTGCTGGCTGGCTGGCTGAGAGACTGTCCGAGTTGAAGAGTGATAGATCGACACACGCCTGTTGAATTAGGCTACAACATATCGCACCGCGTGTGTCTGTGCCTGTGTCCTCGGACCCGGAGGCTGCCGCGGCCAAGGCCGACTTTTGCAGTGGGCCAAGCATGCTCCACACGGCAGCACTGGGCTCTTGGGACGCATCCTGATTGGGTTATCAAGTGCGAGCAAGAGATGGGGGACTGGGGCTGGGACGGGGACGGGGAGCGGAGGGAAGGAAGATGGGATCTACACTGCAGGCGGGCAGGCAAACTCATACCGTGACCATAGACCACCTCAGCGACTTGCACGAGGTGGGGCAGTGGCATGCCATCGGTTGTGGGTTCCCACTGTGAATCACCGGGCAAGGACGGCAGCAGGGCGTACACAGGGAAGGAAGTTGCGGGAGCCCTGGGCGCTGCGCTAGCCTGGTTCGTGGGGTGGTGGTTTGCGCGCAGACCATCGTGCCTCTTGGGCAAGCGCAGGGGAGGGGGTATGTGCACATGTGGCTAGGTACCGTGTGTGGGTCTGTCTTGACAAAACGGCCACAGGAAACGGTGGACGGATGGTCCTTTTGCTCTTGTCCTGATGTACTACCACCGTCACACAGTATTGCAGTGCACTCGGTCCTCTGCTAATTTGGCTGCGGCCCATCTTGCGCAACAATCACATTTGCAAATATGCAACCTCCTCCTCCGTCTCTGCAACGCATCCACACCTGACATCGGCGCGACTTGTGCGGGCCCGGCTCGATTCGACTCGACGGCTCATCGAGATGGCCGCACCGAGCTCGACTCCCTCGGTCTGGTGCCTTGTCGCCGTCAAGTCCGTTGACATAGTAGTATCAACCTGTCAGTCCTGCGCCCTATGCCCGCCACCGACCCACGACGAATGGCCGCCGCCAGCCGTGCCGGCCCACTGATGAGGCTAGACCACCCGCCGCGCTCCTGTGCCGCACCCAGGCATACCTTGACCTTGTTTCATGGCTCCTCGAGGACTAGGGACTGCATATCATCGACCAGGCACCCGTATTTGAACGCACACGACTGGCCCGCCTCGCTTGGTAAGCTAAGCACACAGGCAGTCAGGCTCTCTACCCCACACCGCTGCGCTGCGCTGCTCTGCGCTGCTCTGCTCTGCTCTGCTCTGAACCGCCTGGCATTCTCGTCACCATCCCTGGAAGTAGACAAACTCTACAGTGTCCGGCCAGGTTGGCGTAGTATCCTGCCGCGCTCTGCCGTGGGCGACATTCCGAGTGCCACTGCGCATGATCCACCAACACTCCAAGTATGTCGCGGCTCGACCCGAACACATGGCCTATGATCTCATCTGCGATCTCCGAGGCTTGCGTCGCTGCCACCACAGGAGCACCCTGCGCGATGGCTGTGGATAAGACTGCACGCAAATTCTCAGGCTTCCTTTGAGCTGTGCACCACATGGAGCATTGGGAGACGCAACTCGCATGCTGGGCGTGATGCATCTCGTCAAAGCTGGAATTCGTTGTTCGATTCCCACAGCTGCAAACCCAGCATGGATCCCCCCAGCGGCCGCTCGTAAACGGCCGAAGCAAATCCGTCCAGCTTAGCCTCAACCTTAAGAGCCAGCCGGCCCGCCAATCCCTACATGGTATAGCAAACGGGCAGTGGCCTCCATGCTAGCCGGGAATGCGCCGAAGCCGCCAAAGCCCCCGAAAGCGGCAGCAACGGGAGCCGTCTCACTCTGGCTCCTGATCAAGAACACCGCCAAGCCGGGGCCCCTGGCGTTGGCAGTGAGCCGAGAGGCGCGGACGACACCAGCCCATGGCTATGGCAGCAGGTCGCTGCGGGGTTAAGACACTTTCCAAAGAAAGAAAAAAGGGCACATTGCATGTCAAATCGCGCTGCGGTCCACGGTGGCATTGGCAGATGCCGCCTCAGCCGTCTGTTGGAGTTTACTGGTAAATCCGTGCGTGTGTGTTCTGGCCCATTTGCCATCATGCAGGTCAGCGGCGCCGCGGCCGTTATACACGCCCATGGCCGCCAGGGGTACTGCATGGGATTCCAGCCCTATCCTCCCGTGCTCAACTGCTCAAGCGGGAGGATTTTGGTGGACAGTTGGGGGCCGTTTGAACTGTGCTGTCTGGATTCATGAGGGAAAGCGATGCATAGCTCCCTGGTTTTGGGCTCCTCACAGTTGGGCCCCGCTCCGGTCGCCGCTGCAGACACACAAAACCCGCCGCCCATCTTCCCCAACGGATCGGCAATGGTTGCTGTCGCACCAGGACAAGTCACAAGGCGCTCAAGATTGAGCATGGAGCGCAGCACGGCCTGGCACCCTCGTCCAAGGCCCAACGGTGTGTCACGGACCTGCGTGGGCATGGGGTATTATTTCCTGTTGGAACGCTGCCATTTCCGACGTCGAGGTCCTTTTGCTCAACATCAAACCCGTCACGCCTTTCATACTGCTTGATAACCTTGAGATCCTACCTACATCGGTGTTTGGTCGAGTCCCCTTGTACTCCGTACAGCCGCCCACATCAGGACATGGGATGTCAGCCTGCATGTCAAGGGCACAGGGTGGTAGGTGAGGGCTGGCAGGCTGCAGCATTTGATCTGCACTGAGCACCCTCATCACCTTAACTCCACGTGCTGAATCATGCTGCTATTCTCGGATCCCTGCACTTACAAAGCTGAATGGGGGCCCATCATTGGCCGTGCTGTACGACTCCTGCAGGGCTAGAGCAGCTACCCTGCCATCAGAAGACACCTCTTGAGTCCTTGACCGCAACATCGGGCGCGGATTTGGTCGACTTGTCGAGTCTTGATGCGCATGCACAACCTCCCTGGACGTCAGAGCTGCGGCAGCATCATGCCCGCTACTTTGCCAGTGTGTGGTGCAGAGCAGAGTCTCAAACCATCTGTGGCAGAATCTTGTGTCCCGGCACACAGGTACGATACCAAACCCGACGGTGTGGGTCGTGTGCTGTAAGCTGGTGTGGCACCGCTTGCTCTGCACAGATCCCGCCCACCCTGCGCCGAAATATCCCTTGTTGGGAGAGCCCTCGTGGGTGACCCAGATGGGAATTACGCGAGAACTCTCTCCCTGCCCTACGGCGCCTCACCTTTGCAGCACTTGCTGCTCAGTCAGCACCTTGTCTATCGCTAGGCCCGGCTCACCCTTGCCCAAACGGGTAGCTGGGATCTTGACACTTTTGGGGAGTGCGGGCTTCGGTCTTGTCTCTCCCGCGTTGGATCAATCGAGGCTTCCCAGCAACCAAGTGCCGCATCCTCGAGCACGAGTCAAAGACAGAGCCCGAACGTTCGAGACCCGGCAGGATGGCACTCCTGGACCTTAATCTTGGTTGAATACCAAGACCAAGGCCCAATGACAACCACCACCCCGGCGCCGGAGCTCGACTGCCTGACGTTGAGACACTGGAGCACAACGTCACATCGGCCCTGAGGGCCTTTTGTCTTTTGTTTGCACGCCTGTCGAGGCTGTTAGTGTAAGCACATGTCGCAATGGCGATCCTTGGGCATGGGCCAGGCCGGTACATCTGTGCAGTCCTTTGGCCCCCAACCTCCGCTTTGTCAACCAACACCCCTGCAGAAGAGCTGGCCCACCCAGAATCCTTCCACTATCATGTCCGCCGCGCCGCGCCCTGCGGACCTCACGAGGCCGTTCACATATGTGGCGGGTGCGCCAATCAGAGGCCAGCAAATACGACCCCGATGCACCCAGACCCCTCCCGACGGGAATACTTGGCACGAGCCCACCAGCAAGAGTGGGCACGGGAATGTACGGTCCCTTTGGTTTATAGTATACGGTGCCATTCGGTCGGTCCATCTATGGCCCGCCTCCATTACACCCACCACCGTCTTGCTCTCCCCACCGACAAAGACCCCTCTTGCGTCAGGGCAGCTCAGAGGATCCTCAGCCTCGTCCATGACTGAGGTCTACCCCAAGCGACACAGTTCCGAAGGCCTCGGGCCACAGGCCGATCACAGCCACGGTCCACCACCGGTTCAGCAGGAGCAGAGGGACGTGGACAACGCCGTCAACTGTCGGCCGCCGCGTCGTAGAGGCGGCTCAGAGAGGCCGGCCTCGTTAGGACAAGTGATCCTGTCCCCAACCAAAAAGGCATTCGTTATCGCTGCATTGGCTTGATTTGTCGCATCCTGGCTAACGCTCTGTCGGACCGAAACAGTTGAGGTGGTCGGTGTGATGGATGTGGTACTGCGTGATGACACAGCTCCAACCCCATTGTCTTTGCATGATACAAACCTTGACCAGCATGGTCAAGCTAATGTGATCTCTGCGCAAATGCGCACGGTTACTGTCACCACTTTGCTCCTCACATGCAACAAGGCATCTATATTTTGCCCGTACCAAAATACTCTGCCCACCTAGCTCTGGCCGCCTGTTCCCTTGGTGGTCTACTGAGTGGCCAGCCTCCACCAATGGGAATGAAAGGACGAGTGCCCTGCTATTTCTGGAGGTCCTACGCGCCCACGGCGGACTCCCCCCAACCGTGGTGTATCGAGGGCAGACCCGGACCAGAGCAACCACTAACAGCACCAAGGAGATCAGCATGGTTGACAGCCGGCCAAAGTATACAGAATCGTACCGGGCCAAAAATATAAGGTCACAAATAGCCTTGCTTAGCGCAACCAGATGCGGGAGTGAGTCAAAAAAAGACCACACGATGATGCACACCCACCTAGCTCCCCTCGACGGCCCGTAGGTGGAGGAGCTCAGGGGGCACGAGATTTGTACTGGCAGCTGCAACAGACTGACAAGACAGTCGGCAGCGCGGTCTGGGTGGCTACATGCCTACCCTTCTTCGAAACGGTGCACGCCGTCCCTCGCGCGCGCGTTGCTCGGCAGAGGTGTCTTAGGGCTGACCACAACTCCACATGGCACATGGCTCCCCTCCTCCGCAACGCAGCTCATGCGTCCAGTCAAGGGCTTTACCTGTCCGCCGGTATGATCCACCCCCATTCCAGGTGTCTGGATGGGCAAAGTACACGGGCAGGACGGGGTTCGAGGCGTATTCTGCAGCCCCGGAACCTGCCAATGCTCACAGCCTATGATGTAGCGCCCTCCCCTTGACCGTGATAGAAACCGTTCTGGGACGGGAAGGGAGGGGAGGCGCAGAAATGACTAGACCTCATCCTCTGCCCTACACGCGTAACCACCACCTCAACGACGACCACCTCTGGCAAAGCCCATAAAGCTAACCTGTCCTTGACACCGCAGGATGAAACTGTGCTACCCACACAGACATGTGCACCCCGCCATCAAACCGGCCCGACCTATCCGCCACCGCCTTTTCTCTGCCTCGCGACCACGGCTGGTGGAGTACATACGGTCTCGTGGTCGCGGGACGCGTCAGTGATTCGGCAACTGCGGCGGTACCTGACAGTCTGTTGAGTGCGGCACAGGCCAAACTGTGTCTGTGTGAATCGTGACCTTGACCACCACGATCGTCGCGGGCAAAAAGAGGTCGCCACAGCGCGGGCACATGTCTGGCACACCAGCGCGGCTCGAGGGGCCTCGCATGTCACTCGAATCTCGCAACCTGCGCAGACACAACGGAGGAAGACGCGTCTCAACGACTAGACCCGGCTCTAATCTGCGCCTTGGGGGCCAAAGGTATTCCCCCCCTTTCGCCTATTCTTCGAGAAGGCATCTCAGAGAGTCTTGCATGGCGCACCTGAGCGGCACAGCGACGATGAAGACGTGGCGCCCGCATCCCCCCTGGTCTCAAGAAACATGGGTATTTTCAGAGAAACTACTGCAGAGCACTTGCGCACAGGTAGGCGCCATCTCAGGGGACATCATGTGAGGTGCGACTTCTCCCCGGTGAACCCTCATTCTCGTTTCGCCGGCGAGGATTGGTAAAGGTGGAATGGTCTGGTCGCACTGCATGATTTGCGGGCAGACACTCGCGTGGTATGAAGCGGAGGAGGTATGGGTGGCTGGCGCGCATGCTGCATGCATATTGTGCAGGACGGACGCCTATGTAGCCCAAGGGGGTATTGCTCTATGTTTGGATCACGGTGAGAACCAGAGGAGGAGGGAAGGGGGAGCTAGATTCACCGCAACACACACAGGAAGAGGCTCCGCAGCTATAGCAGGCAACCGGATTCATGCCCACATCACAGTTCGTTCCTGCGGGGGATACGAACAGGAAGGGCAAGCAGAACGGCCGCCCTAGTCGTGGTGGTTGGTCCCAGGGGCGGGCCACTGCCCCCGGCGACGCATGCGAGATGACTGCGCTGCCCTCCCCCCCTCCCGCTTCGGGGATCCTGAGCACAAAACAGCAGATCTGTAACAGAGTGAAGGTGATCTCCGCAGGATGGGGGACCATGCCCTGTCCACCTCTTCGGGAGAAATTAAAATGAGGGGAATGGTAAGAGGGGGCCAAAAGCCACGTTGTGGGAATAATTAACATGACAAGGGAGGGGACACCCATTCTTGGGGGCCACGATCGAGGGCGCACTCATGCTCGCATCTCCTCCATTCCCCCCCCACCCCCTTCTCCTACAGCTCATAGGGTCGCTTGCTTCCTCCAGCAAACAAAAGAAGAAAAAAATTAGGGAGGAGGGCCGATCTGAGATTTGAGGTACATCTACTGCACTGGAGGGCATTTGCATTGCATGCTTTCAAAGTACGCGCGCACGCGCACGCGCACACAAATACTTCGCTTCGCACCGCACCGCACCGCACCGCAACAAAGGATCTGGGTAGCCAACTGCTTTTTGGGCAAGACACTTGGTTGCCGAACGACCTCAGATCTGGGGCCAGCCACGCCTGCATATGCCACAGGGTTTGTGGTTCGGCCTGCCAGTTGTTGTGCAGAGTCAACAGCACATATACGGGAGGGTCTAAAGCTTGATATTCGTCTGAATTTCTCATATTGTGAGCATGGGACGCCGGGATCCTGGTAATAAGAGCAAAGATGAAGGAAAAAAACCGACAAAGCAGGAAAAGGACAGCCACAAAACACTATCCCAACTATGGCTAGCCCGGGTTGCCGACACCCACCAGACGGGAAGCGGGGGAAAAGATATCTAGCAAAGAAGACAGAAAAAGCAAGGCCGTCATCTTCCTTCGGTAGATATCCGAAAATACAGCATGTAGACTACCTCGAAGAGAGGAGCCAGCGTGACAGCAGGGGCAAAGGTTGAGTGGTAGATGTGATAGGATATCGCGCTCTACCAGACAAAACCCGCTGGCTGGGATCACTGGAATGGCATTTCCAGCTCCGTGCCCAATCAAATAGCACAAACCCGACCAAACACACAAATCCTCCTTCGCTCAGCACAAGTGCGCAGGCGCAGGGCACAGCGGACGAGCCCCGGGCGGGCCCTCTTGCGGGCGCGGAGCCAGCCCTGCCTACCTACACAGTACCTAGGTAGCTAGCTGAACGAGAGATTACAAGGAGCCTCCCTGGCGGGTTTGCAAAGTGCAGCTCGTGCGCAGGGGGCTGTGCCGCTCGGAAACACAAGCAAGGCCTGGGGCGATTATTCCCGGCCCTGATCTGTCACTCACTCACCCACACCCTCTCTCCGTCTCCCGCTCGCGCCCGCTCGCGATGCCTAAACTTAAATTTACAGCGATATGTTGAGGGCTGGACATCCCCAGAGGCTATTCGTTCAGCCGGAGAACCGACATACCAGCCATGCGGCACCGCTGTGGCACTGCCTACTGCCGGCTGAGCTGTGCGCTCGGTCCTGTCTGGGAATGGAAATGTCTGTACCCCAAGCAGCTGGATGGGGAAAGCCGTGATGGCTCGGCTCAGCCAGCCCAGCTGCCCAGATCACCTCCCACAAGCCGGACCGAGTAGTATGTAGAATGCATCTGCATGAGCCATACTCCCCAGATGAGGGGACGCCGGTCGGTAAATTATTTGTTGGTTCAGCCCAGAGCCGGGTGGCCAGCCAGCCAGCCAGATAGACGAGTGGGCTTGAGGTGCGCAGATAGAGTGGTGAGTAAGTGAGGTCCCCGAGAGACAGCTGCATTTACGCCCATCCATGGATGCAACACACAAGATTGCGACAATAGTAGGACTGTAGGGGCTGCTGGACGTGCGAGAATATGCCCTTGACGCCAAAGCACCAAGCCCGAGGGCTGTGGACCGATCCGGCGACAGGCAGGGTGAACTAGCGTTTAGCCCGGGCACTGTAGCGTACCGTAGTATCTACCCTAACAGTCCGACTGCCGCCACGCCTTTTGGTTGGTTACACAAGGTGGAGTAGTGTGTGGACAAAAGATCCCCGTCGGCACCGTAAACTCAAAAAGTGTAAAACGGCCAGTGCGCCGAGTTTTTGCTGCAGACCCTGGGCCGGCTGTGCGAGCGTTTCTCCCAGGTATTTCTGGACAATGGATTGGGGATCTCGGATCCTCCGCGGCCGCCCGAGATTAGCTCCCAGAGGACGGCTGCAGACATGAGGCCGTGGTTCATGAGGGCGGTGTCAAAGATTTGATCCCTCAAATGCGCTCGCGGGACTGTTGAGTCGGACCTGTCGAGAGCGCTTCCCAGGGAATCTGAGGCCCAAGACGAGTCTGGTTTGTTGCTTTCAAGGTGATGCTGGAAGCACCTTGGCGCTCAGGTCACGCATGTGCCCGTTGTCAGACGTCTAATTGACTTTCGCCAAATTTCGTAGTTACATGGGCCCTGTAAGGCTAAGGCTGGCTCGCTTTGGGGGCCAATGATAAGGATAACGCATGTCCTCGTGGGTAGGCCGTCCTGGGAGGAGAAGATGATGGCGTAGCCGCTAAGAAGTGCAACGTGTACCTTGGTCGCCACGCAGGTATGTATTTACGGATTAGCTCCGCGTGCCGGCCTTGTAATCCGACCGACCCTGGGTTACCGGATTAGAAATTGCGATCCGCGCCAGCCAAGATGGGGTGAGAGGAATTCCAGGCGACGTCGTCCAAGGTGGGCAGGTTGTCTGCAGACGGCAGGGCGTACCCAAAGGGCGGAGTTGGTGCTTGGAAGGATTGCCGCATGGGTCCACTTCGGGAAACCATGGCCATGGCGATGATGCTGCCGAGGACGAGGCAGTGCTGATCACTGGCAGGTGCAAGTGCTGTACCGCAGGGCATGGCCTTTTTCGCGATCAAAAGAGAACGGAGTGGAGGTTCGATCGGCATCGCCGCGTGGTGCAGCAGCCTTACTGACAGCGGATGGGATTGGACGGGAACCGTAGGGCTGAAGATGGGCCCCACACCCCAGACAGACCCGACAGAGGGGAACAGATCAGCACGTAGCGAGCCGGCTGTGGAGAGGACGCCGGACCAGGCATGCCTGTCAGTCAGGTGGCCCGCTGCTTGCTTGTTTGTGGCACAAGACGCATTCACTTCCTGCATCGTGCCACGCAGGCAGGCAGGCAGGCGGCGACCTGTCGCAGAGCCCATGGCAACGGCTCCCAAGGGCTGGGCGATTTGGACCGGCCCTCCCAGAGCGGGACGGTGCAGGGCAGGGCAGGGCAGAGCAAAACCCAGGCGTCCCCCCCGTATCGGGATCGGTGATGATGGATGCGCAGGGATGAGTCAGTGCTGGCCAGGAACTCGACCGTCGCCCTTGGGGTTGCACGGCGCACGGCCCTGTCTGGCGGAGAGATGGCTGATCTTTGCCCTGGCCGTGGGGAGTTGCTGACACAGTCGTGCATGCGAGCAATGGCGAAAAAGGTCGGCAGCAGAGACAGGCAGTCGGAGGGGCCAAGCTCGGTACGATCCGGCGTTTGAACCCTAGGACGGCAGCGAATCAGAGACCCAAGTGCCAATGGGATGGCCGTTGGCAAAGGCCGATCCCACATGCCAACCTGTGCTGGCTCGACTGCATGGCAGTCGCAGCTGTCATATGGCATCGTGATATTACAAGGCTTGGAAACTCGACATCAGGCGTGGCACGGCTGGGCGGCCCTTGGTAAATCCCGACACGGGTCGGAGCTTGAGCCGGCGCATGTGTAGGCGGCGAGGACGGACTGAGGCAGGGCAAGGCGAGGCGAGGCAAGCGACATGGCGCGAAACAGCGGAGAGACAGGCCCGCTGCATGACTGATGCGCTGTCGCCGTCACTGTCCGTCATAGTCACCTCTGCTGCGTGCGGGCATGCGTGAGCGAGGGCGTGCGGACAGTGCCGGCAGCAGGGCAGGATGGCGGCAGGACAGGAGGAGGCTCGCGGGGCGGTGTTGGCCGAAGGGGGAGCGGATGAGGAAGATGCGACATGGATGTGACATGCGACATGCGGCATGGGCAGTGGATGGCAGCTTTGGCGGGACGGCGAGATGGCGATGTGTGCTGTCGACTCGAGATGTGTGCATACGCAGTGTGGTGGTTGTGGTTCGGGTGATTGATGTGATGGCCACGCACGGGTCCGTGGTCCGCTCTTTCGTGGTGGGGTCCAGATCAGACACACCCAGAAAGGGCGGGCAAGGGCGCACGCATGCCTTCCGCTGCTCCCCAGCGCGTGCGTACATATGCTATGCATGTGTACACCACATATGCTATGCATGTGTACACCACATATACTATGCATGTGTACACCACATATGCATTTGTACACGAGGTACATATCAATCTGATGTACCGGGTATCGCGGTACCGTGCGGGCTGGGCGCGAGGTGCACGGGCCAGCCGTGGCAGGGGATCGTCGACCCAGCCTGCTGGGCAGCGGACGGCACTCGGGCTGTCGAGGTATCTGTGCCCGGGAATACTATGCCAGGTACATTGGCACGTACCACGGGCCCACTGCATCACTCACTCACCTTGCCAACTGAAATTCAGATTGCGTACCTAACGACATAATCAGCACAAAGTCTCGGCTTGTTTGTTTCAACTGCAACATGCAACCCCGACAGGGTCCCGACAGGGTCCTTTTGTTGCCGTCCTTACTAGTAGCTATGTATGTACATATTAATTAGCCACTGCAAGACTCACCCCACCGTCACCGTCCACTGGGACATGGGGCACGCGACACGGGCCCCTCCGCGTCCTCGCTCCTTGCTCCCGCCCTTGCTTCACCTGCGTCTGTCATTCGATGCATTCACCAGCCCAGCATGCTGTCTCTCAACCATCGTCATGACCAACCCCCCCCCCCCCCCCCAAAAAGAAGAGGAAAAAACCAAGAACCCCAGGCTGTGTTTTCAGCACGCTAACCTGGCTACCTAGGGCACCGCCATCATCTCTTGCATGGAATCGGCGGAATTGGACACCTGGGATGAATAATTCCGTCAATCTTCGGTCGGCCTGAGTCACCATCCGAGGGCCATGCGGCTCGATGTCGCTCCGTCCCCGTCGTCAACTCTGCACTAGCGCCGGGGGGGGAAGGGGGGGGGGGCTCAGCCAGCTGTCGCTTGACCGGCCATGCTGCCAATCCTCCGCGTTTTCAGGTCGCCCAACTGGCGTGAAAGGAACCTGGCCTGGTCCCTGATAGATACTCAAATGTACCGCACGCGGAATCCCTCTACACGAGCTGTCGCATCGGACGACGAGACGGCGAGCTTGGCCTGCAGGGTTCAACACCGATTTATTACATCATCCCGCGGGCATCTGCAAGCCGTGTCTAGCTCCGGCCCTTTTCGAGCTGAACCTCGTCTACGTCTCGCATCCTCTCGGTCCCGACGCCCATCCCCGTGCTTGACACATCCGCCCCCCCCCGGCGCCGTCACGCTGCATGGCGTCATCTCCGCTGCCAATATTGAGGTAATGCCTCCTACCCATGAGTCCCAAAGTGTCTCTTTTGGGCATGCAAGCGGGTACGAAGAATCCCCTACCCTCAGCTGATGTGCACGAGAGCCTCTCCCCACCTGCATTCCCGTCCGCCCGTTCGAGCCGGCGTTTCTTGGAACCTCGCCTCGGAAACCACTCTCAGCTATCACGATCAAAGAAGGCCTTCAGGCCGCCGGCCCCAGAGCGCCTGCGTGATGCCTTTTCCAGCCCATGTTCGCATTCCCAACATCAGACCACAGGAGCTACCCAGCCCCAGTCAGCCGCTCCTCTGGTCGCCGAAAGGCATGCTCCCAAGGATAGAATAGGTCGGGCCAGCCAGGCATGGACCGGGGCGACCACCGACGCGACATCAAAGGTATCAGCTCCTCTGGTGACAACACCCTCCTGCCCGGCCTTGGAACCATCGTCTGGTCGCGATAGGGTGCCATTCCTTGGCCGACTCTCGGTGCCCAGGGCGCCATCCGATTCTGTATCGTAATGGAGGCTGGTTGCCAGGGGCCAGCGGCTTCACTCAGCATCGTGCAACCCGTGCCAACCTGCTGGGCGGGGCAGATGGCTGTAAGCCCCCCCGCCGTCTGCTGTCGCACAAGTTTACACATGACCCCTCTTACTGGCCTCGGTGGAGACCATTTGGGATCCAAGGAGGCTCTGCGACCTGGTCCCGTAGGCACAACCGCATCCCTATGGAATGCGCAGGGCGGTCAGGCTACCACTGCCACCAGCTGTGTCGCACACGGGGCTACGGCGGCACCTCATGCAGCGGCGGCAAGGTGCACAACGCAGCCAGAAACAGGCAATCAAGTCGAGAAGCATGTGTGCCACATCATGTCTCAGCCTGCTGAGTCGCACTTCTCACCCTCGCGCATGCCCCAGCATTCCTGGCGGGCCGTCGCAAGTAGGCGTGCGGCTCTGCGGTGCACAGCGCAGAGCCGCCCTCTCGCGCACCCTGCCTGCCTGCCTGCCTGTCTGCCTGTCTGCCTGCCTGTCTATCTGCCTGCCTGTCTGTCTCCATTTGTTACCTGGTTGCCCATCTCACAGAGCAGCTTTCCCCTCCTCAACCGAGTCTCGCACACCGCACCGCCCGCTCGCCGATCACCAAAGTCATCCTCGTCATCTCGCTCTCTCATGCCCTGAGACCTAATTGGTTTCCAGCGCACCGGACCTCACCGTTTGGCTGTTCTGCCCCCTAGGTGTCAGCACTCTATCCTACCTCGTAGGGCTGAAGGACACTCTCCCTCCCAAGCGGGGGAGCGGAGATCGCCTTGACACAAACGGCGTGCTGACTGCTTCCTGCTGCCAAGGAAAGGCGGTCATCTAACCCACATGTGTGGTGCTCCGGCTTCCTCTCGGGCCTGGGGGGGAGAAAAGAATAGGAGTGCGGGACAGGGGAGCTCACTGTAGGTACCTTGGGTAAGCAAGCGCTGTCATCGCCGAAATCTGTACCATGTCTGGCCTCCATCTTGCTTCTTTGTGCTTACCCTGCATCTTCAGCAACATCATCACTGTTGCTGTTGCGTAACAACAGCCCGCGAAACCCCCCTTGGCGAGGCGGTAAGAGTGTCTCATCTCTATCATATCGCCTCATCACCTTATTCGAACGTACGGCGAAAGGTGTGCTCGGGGCTTCCGAGGTAACGTGATCTTTTATAGCCACGGTTGGGAATTACTCCCAGTCGCATCCAGCGATAACTTTTTTTTTTTTCATTTATATGAGCAGGGGCTGGTCGCCAGTTAGGGTGAACACGGACAAAAAAAAAAAAAAAAGGGTGGGGAGGACCCGCAAGCAGCGCCTTGCAGATGGTGGAGCAAGTCGTCCTGCAGCAGTGATGACTCATTCCAGACGGACAATGTGTGATCTTGAGCGGAACTTTCCCAAAGCCATTGTGTCTTTCACTGTCAGATACCTTCGTACGGAATCACTCGGACAAGCCAACTTCCTGTAACGTTGCCATTAACCGCATGCAGACTTCACCGACGGACGTGCCCGCCACAAGGGTAAATTACTCCAATTGATCTCCCAAGAGGTATTGATTAGAATTGTGTGTGTGGTTTGGGACACTGGCTCCTGCTGCCGCAGATGGGGCTGTGCCTGTGCATGCCACCGTGTGCGAGCACCAAGCAGCAAACCGGACTTCGCGGAGACAACTCATTGTGATTATATCGGTGGATAGCAGAGCGGTCGGAACCTTACAGGCGATGAGAATCCCCCCCCGGCCCTCTGCCTTGTTGCCTCGCATGACCGGGTACCTTTTATAGGGCGATGAGTTACCATGGCCCTTGCGTGCTTGGTAGCTTGGGGAGCGCACAGCAAGCCTTGAGGACGACCTGAGCTTGGCTCGCACAAGAGATTGCGCGTGAATGTAGGCCACGAGGTGGACTCGTCGTCAGCTTTGTAATTCCATGCGCAGATGCCGCGGAGGCGATATTCAATAGTCACTCCGAAGTCCGTTGCCAACACGTCACGGAGCAGTTCCCAGTGTGGCGATTACGGGATGCCCCAGGCCCAGATCGCACTTTCAGTCGATGTTGTTGATCACATCTGAATCGCACGCGAACCCAAGTGTCTGTGACGGCCTTGTTCGGCCACAGAAGGTATTAATAGAGGCCACTTTTCCAATGAGCCAAGTCCCGCCTTGAGTCCCGCCCTGCATAACTATGTGAGATCTGTACATAGTGATTGTGGTGCAAAATTAAATAGATTCTGCTTAGAGCGAATAGCTACGCAGTCCCGTTAATATTACTCTTTGGCAATAACCTATTTCTGGTCGTCTAGACAATATACCTATCTTTTCTTTTATGGTGAGACTTCGACCTGGCCATATCTAGATACCCCACAGGCTGCGGGCCCCAGAGGCAGTTATTCCTAGGAAAGGGATGGATCATTTCCGAAAAGACTAAAAAAAAACGTCATCTCATGCATCAACCGCTGGAAGGCTGTGGACCTGAATTGCCTCCTCGAGACAGTCTTGAGGATTGGAACCTCGGAACACGAGTTCAATCCACTGAGAAACTCTGAGCCAGTCTATACATCTGCTTGGGCATACAGAGGGCATGGTACCTCATGTTTTACCAGTTATACATAGGTTCCCATCCACCTGATTGGTACTGCCCCTTTTCCCAAGGGTTCTTAAAGGACATACAAGGAGCGCGATTCAGTGACCGGAAACGCGGCGAGCTGAGCTCTCTTTAGTTTCAAAAATTGAAAGCATGTGAACATTATGACCGTTCGTGGTGAGCCCTGAACATCTACGATTACAAAAATTCCGGATCAAGGCCCCATCCAGCTATCCAGAGGCAATCTACCTATCTCGCAAGCTCCTATCTTCAACTTTCTACCTGTTATATGAAGGGCTATAAACCTTAGAAATAGCCTCCAGGATTCATACCGTCTTCTAACAGTAAAGGGGCAACCAGCTAGCCGTAAAAGTCAGTTGCCGTACTAGTAGTAACATATATATCATATATTAGTCTTGCGAGATCAAGTTTAAATTAAAGTGACTGGTAACTTCAACTTATGACATGCTTCACTAGTACCTTCTCCTCTCTATTTTGGGCGTGTCTAGGATACTTAGACACTGAAGCTAGAGCGCTCGGAGAATATAGCTGAACCTGCTATATGACAAGGTATCGAGCATCAGTGACCAACACAAAGGAAGATAACTCTGCAGGTAAATGTTCCGCCTTGGTCTAGGGCTAAGTAAAGTCAAAGGTGTATTTTCCATCCCCTATAATCATCAGCGCCATGCAAAATGCTAAAAGTTGACCCCATGGCATCGACGCGAGGCTGATCCCTCTGCAAGGTCCAGCAGTTGTGGTGGGGAACGAATCTCCCCGTTTGGAAGCATGTGATGCGGTGGTTCAAGACCGTCGGGGCCCCTACCATGGTGGATTCCGTCGCACCTGCTGACAAGAGAGGCTTCCTCCTTGGGTCAGCAGAGAAGACGATGTTGCTGGCGAGTGAGTGGAGGCATCCAAAGACTTGACAATGCTGGCCTCGCGTGTCCCAGCGCCCGTCCAAGCGCTCAGCCGTCTTTGTTTCCCATAAGAAGTCCACACTGGACCCCAAAGATGTGGGACTCCCGGATCCCTGCCTGACTGAATCCGAAACTTTTTTGCGCACGTAGGATTCGATCGAGCCCCAGCTTAGCACTGAAGTCATGCCTTCACATTGGCCCAGGAGCCTGCCGGCAACGCCGTCTAACCAGAATTTCTCGCATCCTCTTGAACAATTGCTCGAAGCTGGCTTTAGTCATCGAACTTGATCCCCTGATGGGCGTTCACGTCGATGAAGCCGCCACGGTAGCTACCTCTCTTCTTTTTGTTCTTCTCCTTGGTGAAGCCCTTGCCACGGGTGACGATCAGGTCCTCGTGGGCCTTGCGGCCCCAGTCATGCGCGTTGTCGGTGAACGCGTTGGAGCGGAACCTGTCGTCGACCTTGATGTCCTTGCGGATGCGGGAGAAGGGCTCATTGGGAACCTTCCTCTCCGCGGCCGCATCCTTCTTGCCACCGCGGTTGTTTTTCTTTGTTGCGGCGGCGGCCGGGTTTGGGGGCAGAGGGGGGAAGGTCTCCGGCGAGGTCTTGCCCATGGTTACGGAGGAGTCGGAGCCGTTGGTGGCGGGCTTGGGGCCCTTGTCGTCGGAGTCAGAGCCAGAGGGCGAGGACGAGGACGAGGACGAGGACGAGGACGAGGGTCCAGAATCGGGGAGCTTAGTGGCAGCGGCTTTCTTGAGCTGCTCGGACTCGTCGTCGGAGTCGGAGTCGCTGTCGCCGTCGCTGCTGGAGCCCGAGGACGAGTCTGAACTGGAACCAGAGTCAGATTCAGAGTCAGAGTCAGAGCTCCCCTCGACCTTGTGCTTCTTGAGTTTTGGCTTCTCATCCTCGGAGCTGGAGGAATCGGAGTCTCTCGAAGAAGAGCTGGAGTCGGAATCGGAAGCAGAATCGGAGGAATCGCTCTCGGAAGCAGCCTTGCGCTTCAGCGGATTGGGGCCGGCAGGCTTGGCTGTCGATAATGCACCAAGACCTGGCCTGGCAGCACCGTCGTCGTCTTCGTCGCTTGAGGAATCGGACGAAGAATCGGAATCGCTTTCGGAGGAGGATGAGTCGGACGACTCGGCCTTGGTGACGGGTGGCCCTCCAGTTTTCTTCGTCTTCTTCGCCTTCTTGCTATCATCCTCGCTGTCGCTGGCGCTTTCGCTGTCACTGTCGCTGGAGGAGCTCGAGCTAGAGGAGCTGTCTGAGCCGTCGGCGGCCACGTCCTTCATGTCCACATCGCCCTCGGCGTCGCTGTCGCTGTCGGAGCTGTCGGCCGCGGAAGCGCTCTGGGACTTGCTCCAGGCCTCGAAAACGGCGACGAGGGTCTGTCCGTCGGGTCGTGTACCCTTAGCGGGTCTGACCCAGCCCTTCTCGGTGCGCTGTTGCTTAAAGGCGGCGTGGGCGTCGTCGAACTGGTTGGAGGAGAGGAAGCTCTCGACGAGGTCCAGAAGCTGGGAAGGTGGGGCCGGGGTGGCATTCTTGTGCGCCTTCTTGGCGGGCTTGGTAGCCTTCGTCTTGTCGACAGACTTGTCCTTGGATTTGGGCGCCATGGCTGTGTTGTTGGGTGTGGTGGTGAGCCGGACGAGGGAGGAGGATGTCGGCGATCCCGTGGTTCGGGCGGTGTTGTTTGAGAAGAGCCAAGCTGGTGGACCAGAAGACATCAATGGCGGATCTCGAGCACCACGTTTGCTGTGATTTAGCGGCCTGAAGAACTTTGTCAAGAAAATCTGTCGCCTGGCGCAAGTGAAGCCTTTGACGGAGCTATCAATTCAACCACTGAAAAAAAATTGTGGGCTTATCGGTAGGAGGGAGCTGATAAGACCATCTAAAGTACCGCGGTACCTCTTGCTGCTCCCAATTGGGTACCCCAGCAGCCCAGCAAGCCATCTATGCTATGCACCCACGAACCTTAAAACATTTGCCCGTTTTCAAGTCATACAATACTCAATTAAGTTGAGCAAGGTACCATGATTTTTTTTTTTAAGGAGAATTGCACACCCCATCTCAGTCAATAAACAGTTTCGCCCTTATATTCAGGCACGCCCGACTCATTCGTTGTTTGATTTCTCACGAGACCTGTTTCTCCCTTCTCCACTACCTAATTACATATGTTGTGCCTTTCACACCATGCGTCCTCGTCCGATGGCCAGGGTTATAGGTCGCCACCTACCAGCAAAGGGCAACATCCAGCAGCATCAGCTTGTCACAGACCAGCCTCCCAGCTGCGCTTCTCTACATCAAATTCCCTCGAGTAGTCCCCAAAAAACTTAAACAGCCGGTGTATCATGTTTTGATACTGAAGAGTCCACCTGAACCTCTCGTACAGGGCTTTGGTGTACTCCCAATACTCGGGGTAGTACCCTGCCATCTCCCAGTCCACGATACCCGTCACCCTCCAGCCCAGGCTGCCACCCTGCTGGGCCACCTTATCAACGAGAATGTTCCTCGGGTTCAGGTCCGCGTGTGTGAAAAATATGCGGTGTCCCGTACGGGCCGGGTCGTCGGGGTAGCGCAGCATCTGGTTGAAGGCGGCCTCGTCTGCGAATGGCCCGATGGGGTTTCCAAGCCTCATGCGCCCGTCTCTGCACGCGCCCCCTAGAGTGTCGCATATGGCATGGGTGGTGCCGGTGGCCTGGGGGATGGCCCGCAGTTGCGCAATATGTGATTGCATCTGGGCTTCGATCCCGGCGGCATCGTTGTCCGAGAGGACTTGGTAACAGCGCGACAGCGGTACACCTGGGATACGGCTCATGAGGAGATAACCTTCCTCCAGGGCGAGCTCGTCTTTTGAATGCGTGGGGGCTGTGACGAAGTCCAGCGGCTTCGGCACCGGGATCGAAGTATACCGTCGAACCATGCGAAGCGCGTTGACTTCGTTGCAAAGGTTATCCAGGTCCACCGCGCACTTGAGGTAGAGCCCAAACGGGAGTCTCTGGACGGTGTCGCATTGGGGCTCGATGAAGCGCTGCGCAGCCTGTCTCAGTGTCCTATAGGCCAGAATGCGGACCTGTGCAGGGACAACGAGCCAGGCGGCAAGGCAGATGTTAAGCAAGGGCTGCACAAGTGAGCTGATCCCTGGCCAAAAACTGGGAGCAACTGCTGCCAGTCGTGGTTTGGCCTCCGAGGCGTCGGACGTGGGCAGGACTGGCAGAGAGGTGCCGCGTTGCGCGAGCTGATCCGAAAGCTCGATGAGCTGCACGCTCCTGCAGAGCCGCGCGTGAGTGCCGACGAAGCGCGCATCTACTTTCTGGGTCCCAGCACGAGAGTGATCCCCAAGTAGTGGGTATGAGCCGTCGAATTGAATAGGATCCTCGGGTCCAATAGGCATGTGGACGGCCTCGAACTCTATCATGGATGGCTGTAACCTGTTGAGCCTGAGGACGCCGCGAGAGAAGGCGCGTGCCGCTGACTTGGAGACGAGCCAGTGGGTGTGGTAAGGGCTTGTAAATTCAGGGTGCTCGCAATATGAGAGCCACCAGTCACGATACCCAGGGCCGAAAAAGGCATCAAGCATATCGAATATGTTATCCCTGGCAGGATTGACCCAGCGGGAGGGGACAGGGAGGATGGGTTGAACGACGAGTGGGTCCCAAAGGTGGCCAGGACTTCCAGTAATGCAGCACTTGGATCCATCGCGGCGGATAATAGCTTGCCTTGCGACAGCATCTGGCGCAGGCGGGGGACTTCCGTGCTTGGTGACTGGAACGGCGGGTAAAGTCATTAGCATGGCACTCAGCAAGCAATCACCAGCCCGAGCCAGGCAACTTGCAGGATTCAACAACATAGGTCCAATCGTCTACTAGAGAGAGTAGAGACGCACGACGTGCCTGTCCGTCGTTGCTGTGTCCGGCGCCGCACCTCGCCAACACAAATTTGGCCGCGAAGGGGGGGTCTAGAGCCTCAGTGACAAAGGATCCAAGCAGTGCGCCTGAAGGATGCGGCAACCCGGTCGCTTCGATGAGTGATAATACCTCATTTACCTCTGGGTGTACGGATCCCATATTCAAGGAACGAGGTCCGCTTTGACACGCGAAGAGACGTGGAGGGAGGAGGCGGTAGCCGAGTATGCTCTAAGCATGCTTGTGAAATGAGCTTGGGGCGCACGGCTGCTGAGACGTCGACTTGGTTCGAATTGTGCTGTCGGCTATAATAGGCAAACATGAATCAGATATGGATTCCTCTTCAGGAAGCTCAAAGGGAAGCAAGGAAGCGCTCCACCAGGGACGCGAAATTTTGGTGGCTGTTAGTACTTAATGCGGGCTCGCTGCCCGGGGTGGCCCGTTGCCCGGGGACCGACTCCACGACTTATTGATAAGATCAAAACTGCTAGGGCACCCCGGTCGACATCCTATGTATTCATCCAAGCTTATTGATAGTGTATTTGCCTGTCAAAAATAGAATCAAGGCCTTAGGCCGAATGAGGTCGAAGGGATCAAACGGGTCAAACGAAGGACACCAGAGAACCTTGGTCGACCCGCAAGGTGATCGATCATCTCGAGACAAGGGAAGGAATAATACGAAATACTAGTAGGCTTTGGAGGCTGTGTTAAGCCACGCAGTGACGTTTCGAACCTTTCCTTTGCTGGGTAGAGAGGATGTCAAGCCACACTGAGCTCCGCTATGATGCTTCAAAGTTGTTAGAAAAACATAGTTGTGTTGCAGGAAGAGATGTAGGGTCTTTGGGCTACATATATTGCAATTCCTACGCCAGCTCATCCCTTTCAGCCTCGACGCCTCGGATCTTTAAGCATTATATGGACCTGAATGTGTTGAACAGAATGCCGCCCCTAACCCTGAAACCAAGCGTGTCCTGCGCTTATAAAAGCTTCTTTCATTTGTTTTGTTCTTTTCTAGAAACTTAGACCTTAAGGCGAGTTTACTTCTATGAATTTAGAGTGCTTAGGATATATAGCTGTTCTATAGTTATGAGCCCGGTTTGCAAACTTAAACTTCTTCTTAGTAATATCTTAGTTATATATTTTTAAGTATAACTCATCCCAACCTATAAGATATCATTCTTAGCGGATTCCAAGCTTGCAATAACCATCTAGTATAAGGATATATACTCTTTTCTAATATAGTATATAGTTCTCCAAATGCACTACTTGCTTAGGGGCGTTTGGAATGAATTAAATCTAGATAAGCCTGATTTTATTAATTCTGGTGAGGCAGGATTACTTGAACTATTAGAGTGGGCCCAAGAATATGATATGAGATAATAACTCCTTTATGAGACCCGTTTAAAGCTTTTTAAAGATTAACTATCTAGAGATAAGCTTATGGAAGGCGAAATGAAGCCTAGTTTCCCGCTATAGCTTCTAATAAATAAGCTTTAGAAGAAGTATAACCTATATCTCTAAACTAAACTTCTTTAAGGCTTAAAATATAAGACTTAAGTATTTTAAAAATAAAAGATTTAGGAATGAATATAAAAAATAGTTTCTACTAATATCCTTACTCCTTATCTTATTAGAGTAGAGGAAGTAAGCTCTCTTTTTATTTAATAGATCCTTAGAAGTATTAAAAAGGACTTCTTGCTTATAAGTGCAAGCATAAAGAATACTATTAAGACTTAGTATAAGTAGTATCTTGTAAAAGCATGAAAACCAGGAGTTAAGCTATAGGCCTGGTACTATAACTTTATCCGCTACTACTTCTAAGCGTGAATGCTTAAAATCTTGGAGATGAATGGGTTTTAAGGAGCAGATAATTTCCTTTAAGCTATCTCTTTTCGGCTAGCTTCAGGCTGGGCATAAGCTAAACGCCAGGATCTTATTAAATAAGATATACTTAGGGATCTACTATTAAGCCTTAATAACCTTTTAAAGGGCTTTACTGCCCTCCTTTACTATAATAAGCTAGTAAATAGCTTAGGGGGAGCTATAGTTTTCATGATATTAGTTGGAAACTACCTTCCTAACTCAGGAGAAAAAGGGGGCATTATAAACCCTATATTAAACCTAAGATTAAGAGGGGAGAAGAATGCTTGAAAAAGGATTTCCTACCCATATAGGAAGATTAACTAATTTAAGTATATTTGGAAACTAGTTAAGTATTAAATCCTTATTGATGCTTATAATAAGGAGAAACACCCTAACTTAAAGCACTCCCTAACTAAGGAATAATGCTTAGAAATTAGAAATTAACTAAATATTAATAAATATAAGGAGGTTTAAGAGGAATTAGAGCATAAGGGAATCCTGAAATAGGATGGGAACTAGAGGAGAAATTAGTTAGAACTTGCTTTCCTAGGCTTAATTATAGCCTAACCCTCTTTCTAAAAATCAATCTTTACTATCTCTTTTATTTAATATATACTCTTTTTACTCTTTCTAAACTTATTATTAAATTTGCTACTTAATTTTAATTATATAACCTCTACTTCTTAAAAACATAATCCACATATTAATTAACCCTTAATAACTCCTAACTATCCAGTATGCGCCTGGAATATATATAATAATAGGAGGAGCAAGATACCCTCTATTAAGTAGTTATGTTCTTAATACTTATAGAGCAATCTATCTAGTTAACTCAATTAATTTCCTTATTCCAGGCTTATTTAGACTAAATATAGATTATAATATAATTAAAGTAGGGACTTCCTCTTTGGAAATTATAAGGTATAGAACTAAATGCTTTAAAAACAAGATTTATAGCGCAAAAGGGAAGAATACTAAAGCTTTCATTTTGAAAAATATAGCAGTTATTAAGCATTTTTATATTAATATTATTCTTAAAGCTCTTCTTTAGAAAGCAGGCATATAGTACTACAGCAGTAATACTACTCTGCGTTTCAGAATGATTAACCAGAGCGTGCCTATAGCAGACCTCAAGCGGGCATACAATTTAGTCTTTCTTAAATATAAGCCACTCTCCTTCTCCTATTTTAAAGCTCCTTTAATCCTATATAGTAATATAAGAATAGTTGCTTCTTAAGTGCTTGCAATTAGGAGAAATAGATTATTTAAATGTTCCTAGGATAAAGTGCTAAATAGATTTAATAATGCTTAAATATAGCACATTAGATCTAGTTACTTGGGAGCGGAAGTGTTAAACGGAACCGCTCAGCAGGGCGTTGGTACTCCGTGCAAGGAGTTACCCTAGACTTCGTTGTAAGGAGTTACCCTAGACTTCCTAGCAAGGAGTTACCCTAGACTTGCGAGTCAGGCGATTTTCGCTAAGTACGCCCAGTGCGTGCGCGACGCAAGATGAGTTTGGTGGCCGTGAGTCGATTATTTTGGCCTGCATTTGCACCTTAATTCAGACCTCTGCATTACCCTTATTTCTTACCCAAAAAGTATATGACTTAGTGCATTGGATAGCCTGATTTCTGAAGTTTGTATGTACTTAATTTGGGCATTGCTAGGGCTATGGTTGGCTGGCTGCTTGGAACCAAAGATGGTGTGTTGGAAGGGCGAATTTTCCGGCATTTGCAAATTTGCACCAGAGCCGACCGCAGCGTGCCCAGGGGTGAGACGACGTCGGAGGGTATATAAGGAGGGCTTACAGAAGCCCAACTTAATTCAATACAAAGTTGTCCAGACCATTGTCAATTGTCCGAATTCGCCTCAGAGCACTACACTGCGACCCTGCCGAAACACACGCTGAACTGAATGCTATTTTATAGCACATATTCATCAGAGGTTTAAATTGTAATAGTCGTTATAACCTATAGTAAAGAGGGGCTTAAATAATCTACAAAGAATGGTTAATTCAAAACTATAGTTGCCTAGGTAGTAGTAAGGAGGGAGTAGTAAAGCTGTAACCCTATGTTGTGGCTAAAATAGAGGCTGCTGGGCTGATAAGATAAGCCGCTGCAGGGACCAACCAGTTGGTCCAGCGGGCTTATCAGCCCACAGCCCTAACGCCTTTTTTGTTTCCTACTTATACCTTTTTAAACTCCTGCTTTATGAAGCCGTTAGACCTACTTTAAAACTTCGTCAGCCGGACTGGTAACCCTGATAACCCGTACTGCGCCCATAATTCCTGTACTAAAGGCCCATGGGTAGTCACCCGGGACCCGTGGGTAATTTTATCCCTGCAATTGCCACTGGTCCTCGGGTACCCATCGGGTATTACCCACGCCTGGGTATTTGCTCGGCCTAGTGGCGAGCAAGTTGTGTTAGAAATAGTAGCATGCCAGTGGGCGGGCACGTTAGTAAGGGTTTTAATATATCAGAGTTGCTGGGCTGAAAGTATAAAATTCGATTTTGTCGCAGAAGGGCTTTCTGGTCCAGCGGGGCCGGGGTCGGCCGGACCGTCTCCACTTCACGTGCAGTCACCTACTTACACGACCTCAAGTGTGGGTCTAAAACCACTGTGTTGTTGCCGCTGACGTCCCTCCATTCATACAAGTCATTATTTTGAGATATTAGTAAAACCGCCAACTCGTCACATTTCGGTTGAACACTCTGTGTGCTGGCTTTCGCTAATAATCATGGGGGCGTATAACACTCTTCGACAGACTGGCCTTGTTGCAAGACCTTCGCGAGCTCGGCAATGGCTTCTCACTGCGAACAGCCTAGCGCGTCGTAAGCAAGCAGGACGAGAGTCTTTTGCAACAACATGTGCCATGGCTTCTTCAACGGACAGAGAGAACACAATCGGCTTCATTGGCCTGGGTGCCATGGGCCACCACATGGTAAAATACTACGACCTACATTGGTGCTGTGCTCTATGTCTAACTGATCCGAGTAGCTGAGCAACCTGATCTCAAAATACAGGCAGCCGGGGGGCGGTCACAAGGTTGGCTTTGCATTGTGTGATGTTAACCAGGCGGCGGTCGACAGTGTGATTAAGCGCCACGGCACAGGAAACACTGATGTATCTCTGGTGCGCTGCAAATGTAAGTTTAATCTGTAGTTAACACAGGTTCGGGTACACTAGGTTGCGACCGGCTCACGACTTTACAGCACCATATCATGTGGCACAGAAAGCTTCTACCATTATCAGCATGGTGCCTACGGGGAAGCACGTCCTAGAGGTCTACGTGGGCGAAGGAGAGAGTGTCCTTAATGCCCTCAAGCCTATGACCCAGGATCAGCGCGCGATGACCCTCTGCATCGACCAGTCCACCATCGAGCAAAGTGTCAGCAAGTCGGTCGCTTTGCAGTTAAGGGAAGCCGGCGCAGATCTGGTGGACGCTCCAGTTTCAGGAGGTAAGTTGAGGGGTGTCAGTGCCTTCATGACGATGAGCTAAGCTCACGAGTGCACAGGTGTCGTAGGTGCAGAGAAAGGCACTCTGGCAATCATGGTCGGCGGGTCCAAGACGTCCTTCGATCGATCTGTTTCTGTGCTCCAGTCAATGGCTCGCAAGGTTACATACTGCGGTGATCTCGGTGCTGGACTTGCCGCCAAGATCTCGAATAAGTACAACGCCCGCCACTTACCAACAAATATGGTTACTAACCGCGCCATATGATGCAGCCTTCTTCTCGGAATTACTATGCTTGGCCTAAGGTAAAATAAGGATGAGCCAATCATATTCTGGTCTCAGCTGCTGATGTGCTTTAGTGAGGCAATGCTCCTCGGCAAGAGGCTCGGCGTTGATCCTCAAGTCCTCGCGGACATTATCAACAACTCTACCGGGCGCTGCTGGTCGAGTGAGGTAGGATTTCCAGCCACCCATTATTATTGTATTGTATTGACTGAGATATATGTCCAGATCAATCACCCAGTCCCTCAGGTAAATGCTGGAGACCTGAGCCCTCCGGCCCACCGTAACTATGAGGGTGGCTTTGTCACTAAGTTGGCTCACAAGGATCTTGCTCTCGCAGTTTCAGCCGCTGAAGAGGCAAATGTCCCCCTCGCTGTGGGGCGATGCGTTGAGGAGACATATAGGCCATTGGCTAGTTCAAAGGAGTTTGGCAACCGGGACTTCAGTGTGATCTATCAGGCCCTCGATTCTCAGTGCTCCTCAGCGTGGAACCCTAAGCTCTAGGGCACATTGCTTGTAGCAATGTAGCTTTATAAAAAGATAAACAACTTCGCAGTTCATTTACCTTCAAGATGAGTTATTCTCCCACCGAGTCCTAGTGACACACATTTGATGCTTTAGTTTTGGTAATTCCAGCTGGTGTGCTATTCATGACGAAGATTCGCGGCCCCCGTGAAGATTTACTCTTCATCTGTCGTATTGACATTTCAAAGCAAAGCAAAGTCAATAGGGCCAAACAAACCACCCCATGAATTAGGCATCATGCTCTCTGATGCCTGCCCAGTCATGATCACATCTTCGCCAAGTTGATTAGACATCGTATTGTAGTCAACCACGCCCCAGATTGCTTCTTCCTCGGCGGATGTAAGATTCAGAGCTTGCATCAAACCATTGAATTGACTGCCTGAAAAGCCATCATAGACTATTCTTCGAAGTGACGAAGCCTATCGAAGAACGTTAGCACGCAAGCTAGTAGAGATCGTCAAGTCGAGCACACTACCATTGTCCTGACATTACTCCAGTGCTGACCGACAATGTCCAAATACAGGAACGCCTCCTCAAGCAGAATTCGGGCTTGTTCGGAGGCGATTGGATCAGGGTCGTAAGTTCGCAAAGCAATTATGGACCCCGCGACGGTCACTGCATAGCCGCTCGACGAAGAGTGGAATGAGCAGCCGAATTTGCTTGCCTCTCGGATAAGGGCCATCATCTGCTGCGCATGAAGCCAGGCTAGGTCGGATGACCGTTTGATAAAACTGATGGGCGCAAGGTTTCGACATGTGTTGATGCGTCGCCGCAGTAGGAATGGATGGTTGAGGAGACAATAACAAAGGTGGAACAGGGCTCGGGAGAAGATGATGGGCCCTGTCAACTGGCTATCCACTACACCTTCTGCCGAGATGTGTGGTTCGAGCATTTCGTTCACTGGCCTCTGGATCTCCAAGTACGCCTCGAAATGGAGAAGGTCAGATTCGATACCCGCAAAGTCAGAGCCAGGATCCCATGGGGGGTGAGGGCCTCGGATGTTGAAGTCCTGGAGCACATACTGCGCGCACCGTCCCAGCACGTGTGCAATAGCGATAGCCTGGGCAACATAACCTTGCCGTTGTGCAACCGAGAGAGTTCGGTTCGTCATCTCATCCAAGGACTGCGTTTTTGCCCATAGCCCCTCTCTCCATATTGACTCTTCACATGGCAGCTGCACGTGGCAAGACGCATCGACAATAGCTGGAGGTCGGCCGCGGCCGCAGGAGACCAATCGATCCAAGAGGTAGACCGACCAGAAAACACGTCGCTGCTCTTCCTTTTCTGCAAACGAAAGATTCGCTGTGTTTTCCAGCATCAGCCCGCAGTCCTGCGCCATCCTAACAGCTAGTCCAACTTTGACCCAAGCTGAACCATGACGCGACCGACCGGCTATTTATACAAATAAAAGTTGTTAGGGAACAGCCATCGTGATGGTAGTTTGTGTAGTTTGGGAGGTCTTTGTACCTGTAAAGTCAAACAAGCCCAGCAAGGCGACAGTTTGAACGGCAGATACCTCTGCCACCTTGCCAACAGTAAAACAGTCTGACACGATCAACTTCCAAGATCTGTTCGCATATTCAACAGACATCTCTAGCGCACGACCAGCAAAGTACGGGTGTGAACAGAAGCGAACAGCAGTAGCCATCACAGCTAGGACCAGATGCCTCGGAATGGCATGCTCGGCCAAGCGTCGTCTGAAGTTCTGTTCGTGAAAGAACGAGTAGGGTTGGTTTTGGCAGAAAGTGAAGTAAGCATCGATGATTTCCATGAACACGCCCTCCGGGGGCCCGAATTCCCAAGTAATGCTGTCACCCCTCTGCGACTGTCCAAATCTGTTGCGTGGCTCTGAGTTTGGAAGTCCTGCCCCTGGGCTGCTCTCAGTGTGCCCAAAGGGCGTCGGCGTGGGTAACCCTATGCTGCCATGATTGCTACCATCCAATAATAAGACGACGCATCTCTCGATACTATCGCGATGGTCAGTCTGGTTCTAACGCGGCTCTAAGCCCTAAAGCCTACCGTTCAAGACTCGATTCCATATGCTCCATCTTGGCCTCAAGCGTCGCCATCTTGCTAATGATTTCTGCCGTCTAAGGAAACAACGTGGGACGCGTCAATAAAATTTTGTAAACCAGAAAGAAGCAGGTAGTCCATGCCTGTTTACCACTTGGTCCAGACGTTCCCCTTAACGTGTCGGGTCCTTGTTCACTGGCTGGCCGAACAGTCTGCTGTCTCGAAGTCTGCGGACGAGAGGACTCGATAGGATATACGCAATCTTGTCCCATTAGAGCCATGATCACCAAGCTGGAAATGGCGGGTGACTATCACTTACCGATGCCGAGCCTTTGGCACTGTCCACAGACAGGTCGGTCCCCCGTGCACCGGCATTTTTTCCGCCTTCCGCGATCAGTTCAGACCAGGCGCAGAACGAGAAGGATCCAAACTGCGTACCTACACTCCAGGCAGGCTTGGGCGATGCGCTGCACCGGGAAATAGGCCTCGACTTTACTCTCCATCATTCCGATAACGAATGCTCGACCATGGCATGAAGTCAGTGAGTTGATTTCCGCCGGGCAGCCGGCTATGGCCCGGATTAGAGAAGCGGGGTCAATCTAGCTAGCCTAGAGCGGCCATACCCGCCAGCATTACCTGAGTCGCACCAGAGGGGCAACTTATAAAAAGAACTATTTTACTATTACGTATATGAGTTATCCTAAGTAAATCATTAAACTATGATTTTATTTGAAGTATTTTATATAATTATTATAATTAGTTTTTTCTTCTTAAATTAATCTATAAATATTAATTATAATAGTAATTATTAAACCTAAAAATTAAAAGCTAATATTTTAAATTATTATTTATATTTAGCAAAATATATAACTATATATTTTAGTTGTGTTTTAATAATAGTTATATAAAACGAATTAAATTATGATTTAATTTTATTAAATATTAATTTTTTTTAATAATTATGCTTTAAAAATAAAACTTTATTATCTAATGAAGCATAGTTACCTATATTATCTAGGAGTTAATCCTTCTTTATTAAAACCCTCTAGACCTTCCCCCTTATATAAAAGGTAGTGCTAACTTAACTTCAATTAATACATTGTTATGAACCACCAGGCGATTAGCGGCTAACTACCGCAGAAGACAACCCCGCAGGTCAGGAGCTAGCTCTAGAAAAGGTCGTCCCACCTGATCCAATTAGTAACGCCACCTTATCAGGGTTAGGGTTAGGGACCCATTAGAATCAATAGAATCTATATCAACTCCATTAAGCAACACCCAGTCGATAGCATCACCATTAATCCTATTAAGCCACTAAAGAGTCGGAATATATATATATAGATATAATTATTACCATAGTAGATAGCTCTTATAGTACAGACTCTTCAGTCGTTAATCTAAGTATTCAACCTCAATATTAGATAGCCTTATAGCTAGTAATCATTATTAATCAATAATATTACTTAATAACCACCTAATAATATATTCTAAATATAAATCCTTAATCTTTTAGAGTTAATATACATAAAAGCCGTCTAATTATTACATTTTAATAAATCTTATTTATATATTGCTATACGGACTTTAAGTAATATTATATATGGAACCCTTTATGATGTTGGACTCCGAAATAACTACTCCCACTTGCAACCTCCTGCACAAGCTCGGCAATATAGCTAATCAGCCAGCGGCTAATCCTTAAGTGCAAGAGTTAGCTAATAAGATAGCCTAATTCTATGCCCTTGTAAACAAGCAAGCTTAATAAAATTAGGAAATAGAATAACTTTAAGAGAAAATTACTACCCTTTAAGCAGGAGCTAATATTATTAATACTCTAATCTAGATAAAGGAATATATTAAACTTAATATTCCAGCCCTATATAATAGAACTACTGGATAGCTTTAGGTATACCTAATGCAGGTTAAGGCCTACTAGCGCTTCTATAGGTTAGATATATAGCCTAGTGAGAAAAGAGTTATATATATATTCTCTTTCCTTAAAGGAAGAGCCTTAGCTTGGTTTAAACCCTATTTAACTAACTTTATTAATACGGAATTATTTAAAGCTTATAAGCTTAAAATATAGTAAATTTTCAGCAGCCATAAAGGCTATAAGACTGCCCTTAGGTTTTTATTTTAGGATCTAAATAAAGAATAATAGGCAGAAAGAGACCTAGTAAATTGGAAATACTATAACTTAGTAATTAATTAAACTATAGAGTTCTAATGAATTTATGCTAAAATTAACTATACTAATAATATAAAGAAAGTTATATTTTACTATAGATTGAAAACCAAAATAAAGGATAAATTTGGTAAAATTATAGATTAACTTAATGATTTTCTAAACTATATAGAAATAGCTATTTGGATTAATGATAAACTCCATAAATAATACTTAAAAAAAAGAAATGAACTTCCAAATAACCCCTATTCTATAAATATAAACTAAGTATAGGAAAGAAGTATTAGAAACCAAGCACTTAATAGGAATAGTATATAGGCCCTATAAAGCTAGATATTGCTTAGTATAAAAATAAGAAAAATATTAAGTGCTATAACTATAATGAGATAGGATACTTCACTTTAGAATATAGGGCTCTAAAGAAAAATAAAGACTGGAAGATAGTACCTAAAGGAACCGAATAAGCTAGTAAAGCTACCCGTTAGGCCAATATGGCTACTTATAAGGCATAAGGACTACCTAGGTCCAAACCATAATAGGAACTTGCCAATAAGTACTCTGATGAATTTGTGCTATAGAATAGCATTCAGTTCAGCGTGTGTGTGTTTCGGCAGGGTCGCAGTATGGTGCTCTGAGGCGAATTGGGACGATTGACAATGGTCTGGACAACTTTGTATTGAATTAAGTTGGGCTTCTGTAAGCCCTCCTTATATACCCTCCGACGTCGTCTCACCCCTGGGCACGCTGCGGTAGGCTCTGGTGCAAATTTGCAAATGCCGGAAAATTCGCCCTTCCAACACACCATCTTTGGTTCCAAGCAACCAGCCAACCATAGCCCTAGCAATGCCCAAATTAAGTACATACAAACTTCAGAAATCAGGCTATCTAATGCACTAAGTTATATACCTTTTGGGTAAGAAATAAGGGTAATGCAGAGGTCTGAATTAAGGTGCAAATGCAGGCCAAAATAATCGACTCACGGCCACCAAACTCATCTTGCGTCACGCACGCACTGGGCGTACTTAGCGAAAATCGCCTGACTCGCAAGTCTAGGGTAACTCCTTGCTAGAAAGTCTAGGGTAACTCCTTACAACGAAGTCTAGGGTAACTCCTTGCACGGAGTACCAACGCCCTGCTGAGCGGTTCCGTTTAACAATAAGATATGAATATGTNTAAGGCATAAGGACTACCTAGGTCCAAACCATAATAGGAACTTGCCAATAAGTACTCTGATGAATTTGTGCTATAGAATAGCATTCAGTTCAGCGTGTGTGTGTTTCGGCAGGGTCGCAGTATGGTGCTCTGAGGCGAATTGGGACGATTGACAATGGTCTGGACAACTTTGTATTGAATTAAGTTGGGCTTCTGTAAGCCCTCCTTATATACCCTCCGACGTCGTCTCACCCCTGGGCACGCTGCGGTAGGCTCTGGTGCAAATTTGCAAATGCCGGAAAATTCGCCCTTCCAACACACCATCTTTGGTTCCAAGCAACCAGCCAACCATAGCCCTAGCAATGCCCAAATTAAGTATATATAAACTTTAGAAATCAAGCTATCTAATGCACTAAGTTATATACTTTTTGGGTAAGAAATAAGGGTAATGCAGAGGTCTGAATTAAGGTGCAAATGCAGGCCAAAATAATCGACTCACGGCCACCAAACTCATCTTGCGTCACGCACGCACTGGGCGTACTTAGCGAAAATCGCCTGACTCGCAAGTCTAGGGTAACTCCTTGCTAGAAAGTCTAGGGTAACTCCTTACAACGAAGTCTAGGGTAACTCCTTACACGGAGTACCAACGCCCTGCTGAGCGGTTCCGTTTAACAATAAGATATGAATATGTACTCACTCTTTATGTAAAATATAACTAATAAAGTTATATAATATAAGCCAAATTAGCAGTATGAGAAGACATTTCCTATTACTTGGAAGTAGGGATACCCATGGTTTCTCACAAATATTAATAAGAATAATGACACCCCTATTCTCTTCCTTATGGAAGTTAAACTATAGCAGCTATATAAATGATTTGGGCACCTATCTATTAATCATCTTTCCCAGTTGTTAATAGGTGCAAGCTATAATATTAATTCCTTAGCATTAGAGGCTATTACTAAGTTCTATTACTACTACTAAATGCACTCTCTTATACCCTAAAGATTCAAGTTTAACCTCGGTGATAATATTGACTTTAACTATATGGTTATTATAAATGTAATATACTTAATAGGCCTTCCTATACTACACATTATTAACTTAGCTACTTCCTTCTAAGCCGGATAATTCTTACCTTCTCTTTCTACTAAAGATATATAGAAAGCCCTATAAAATTACTAGATTAATACATATATAGGTCCTCTAGACCGCCTTATATCTAATATAGGGACTAACTTTACTTCCAGTGAGTTTAAGAGCATAGCATATATTATAGGGATTACATATAAATAGATACCTATAGAAGCACATTAGTTAATCAGTAAAGTAGAGCAATATTACACTTCTTTATATAGGGCTTTTAATATCTTATACACCAAGTTATTAACTATATTTACTAAAGAAGCTATACTATAAATAAGCTTTGTAGTAGTTAATAATATAGTTAGCCCGGATGGCCTTATGCTAACTCTCCTAGTGTTTGGAGCATACCTATATATAACGGAAGACTCTGCCCCTATACCATCTACTCTAAGGAGAGCTGAGGCAGTATAGAAGGTAATAAAGGAGATTAGGAAAATTAATACAGTATATAAAATTAATAAAGCATTATATATAAAGAACGGCCTAGATATATTAGGAATCTCAAGCCTTCCACTCTAGAGTAAAGTATGCGTATAGCAAGAAAAGACTGGGTAGTAAGGCCTATATAAACTACTCTCTATTAATAACTATAATATAATAATTAACCTACTAAATGGACCAGTTATTTTCTAATTAACCCTTATATAGCTATACTATTGGGATAAAGAAGGATCTATTAATCTGCTGAACCCTGATAATATCCCTAAGGAGCTAGTATGCTTTAAGCTAGACCTTATATTAGCTATCCCTAACCCGGTAGTCCCTTAATAATAAGAATGGCTATAGGGAACTAAGAGCAAGCAGAAGGCGGTTGTTACTAGAGATGATGATAATAACAACCCTGCTGCCAATAATAATAATAATAAGGTAAAAGATAAGATTATCGCCCATATATTTCTTACCCAATATAAAATCAAGAACTATAAACTTACTCTAAAGCTCCGCTAGAATAGCATTATTACCACCCTAGGCAACCCCTTTGTTAAACGGAACCGCTCAGCAGGGCGTTGGTACTCCGTGCAAGGAGTTACCCTAGACTTTGTTGTAAGGAGTTACCCTAGACTTCCTAGCAAGGAGTTACCCTAGACTTGCGAGTCAGGCGATTTTCGCTAAGTACGCCCAGTGCGTGCGTGACGCAAGATGAGTTTGGTGGCCGTGAGTCGATTATTTTGGCCTGCATTTGCACCTTAATTCAGACCTCTGCATTACCCTTATTTCTTACCCAAAAAGTATATGACTTAGTGCATTGGATAGCCTGATTTCTGAAGTTTGTATGTACTTAATTTGGGCATTGCTAGGGCTATGGTTGGCTGGCTGCTTGGAACCAAAGATGGTGTGTTGGAAGGGCGAATTTTCCGGCATTTGCAAATTTGCACCAGAGCCGACCGCAGCGTGCCCAGGGGTGAGACGACGTCGGAGGGTATATAAGGAGGGCTTACAGAAGCCCAACTTAATTCAATACAAAGTTGTCCAGACCATTGTCAATCGTCCCAATTCGCCTCAGAGCACCATACTGCGACCCTGCCGAAACACACACACGCTGAACTGAATGCTATTCTATAGCACAAATTCATCAGAGTACTTATTGGCAAGTTCCTATTATGGTTTGGACCTAGGTAGTCCTTATGCCTTATAAGNCTTATAAGGCATAAGGACTACCTAGGTCCAAACCATAATAGGAACTTGCCAATAAGTACTCTGATGAATTTGTGCTATAGAATAGCATTCAGTTCAGCGTGTGTGTGTTTCGGCAGGGTCGCAGTATGGTGCTCTGAGGCGAATTGGGACGATTGACAATGGTCTGGACAACTTTGTATTGAATTAAGTTGGGCTTCTGTAAGCCCTCCTTATATACCCTCCGACGTCGTCTCACCCCTGGGCACGCTGCGGTCGGCTCTGGTGCAAATTTGCAAATGCCGGAAAATTCGCCCTTCCAACACACCATCTTTGGTTCCAAGCAGCCAGCCAACCATAGCCCTAGCAATGCCCAAATTAAGTACATACAAACTTCAGAAATCAGGCTATCCAATGCACTAAGTCATATACTTTTTGGGTAAGAAATAAGGGTAATGCAGAGGTCTGAATTAAGGTGCAAATGCAGGCCAAAATAATCGACTCACGGCCACCAAACTCATCTTGCGTCACGCACGCACTGGGCGTACTTAGCGAAAATCGCCTGACTCGCAAGTCTAGGGTAACTCCTTGCTAGAAAGTCTAGGGTAACTCCTTACAACGAAGTCTAGGGTAACTCCTTGCACGGAGTACCAACGCCCTGCTGAGCGGTTCCGTTTAACAACATATGCTCTTAATAATAGTATACCTATAAATAAATGGATAAATGGAATGAATCAACTAAATTATAGAATAATACCTTTAATACTATATTAACTAATTATAGGATAATTAGGTTAAACTGCTACCACTAGAACAATTTGCTTATAATAGCGCAACTACCAGCATAACTAAATAGTTACGTTTCTTTACACTTTATAGATATAAACCTTAGGGATATTATAAATTACTGCTGGATAATACCCTAGCAGAATCGATGGAATAAAAAGCAATATAAATTAGATAAATCTAAAAGGATATCTAAGTAGAACTTTCTTTTATATAGGAATTAATAATAAAATATGCAAATCAGAAAAGAATTAAGAGACCAATTCTTAAGGAGGGAGATAAGGTTTATCTTCTTTACTAAGATATAAAAACTAAAAAACCTAGCAACAAACTTAACTATAAGAAAATCAGCCCCTTTAAAATTTTAAAAAAACTTTTAAATATTCAATATAAACTTTCATTACCTAAAGAAATAAAATAATACCTAATTTTTTATATCTTACTCTTATTACTAGCACCCAAAAACATAGAACTTAAAATATAGATTAAAACCCTTAATAAATATAATAAAGAATATAAAGTAGAAAACATTATAGACTCAAGATAGCACTAAGGAATAATAGAGTACCTTATTAAATCCAAAGGCTATAATTCTAGTAAGAATATATAGGAACTAGCCTAAATTTTAACCTACTATTATAATAAACTTAAGAGGTACTATGCATAAACCACCATAAAACATCCCCAGGAGCCAGGAACGCGGCCTAAGAGCCCCATATATAATAAAACATAATAAACCCTAGTCTTTACAGCTAAAACAAGAGAAACAACTAACAAGAGACTAGTTATAATAAGAATAACTAAGGCCAGTAACTAGTTAACTCCTTAGAAAAACACACTAATACCAGTCACCCTATCCAACCAATACCCCAAATACTGATTACACCTAAAAACTACCTAAATAGATACTAGTATCTGCACCTCACGCTCTAACAAGTACTAATCATAAGAAAACAAGATTAGAACGATATAGCATAACCAGTAGACCAAAAAGCAGCCAGAAACCAGAACCAGTTAGATAGCATTAATATATATCTTATTCCCAGTAATAAGAATTAGGCACTAAATAAGCTACCTATAAGCACACCCCATTTATTACTAATACCCATAAATTCAGACCAACTAATACCATTGCCCATTAAGGAACTCTAATCAAAAATACTAACCTTACCTTTAGAATGCAGCCAAGCCTCTTGCACCACCATTCCACTAGCCTCCTCTATAGAACTCCTTCATGCAGCCTTAGCGGATTATATAGCAATCCGCGCCCACTGTACTTCAGCCTCCTCCTTCTTCACACACTCCAACTCCTCCACATTATTAATACCCTAATAAACCGCATGCATTATCTTCTTATACTATATCCGCTTCTATTTACAAAGGCATAGGATCCTTACGTTCAGCCGCTAGGCCTCCTCCTCTATAGCCTCCAGCTCCTCCTCTAGCTAATGGTATATTAGGGTAACCTTATTTAACTAATTAGGAGGAAGACCTTAGATATTATAATCAGATAAATTAAGATAAATATAAGTCTAATAGCAGGTAAACTCTAAATCCACAACCTTATACTCCTTAGCTACGTTATATTCTTTATAGTAGGAATAAGGCATAGGGATAATGCTACCCTTTAAGGCAATAGCGAAAAGAAGAGCAGCCTTATGCTTAGCAATAGAGAAAGACTTTTTGGGATAAGACTTAGTAACCCTACTGAATATAATAAATTAGGAAGGCATAAATAAAACTATAGATAAAACCAGAATTACTTATGGAAACACTTTTAAGGATAAAAGAAGCAAGGAGGGAGATAGTATTATAAACCACCAGGCGATTGGCAGCTAACTACTGCAGAAGATAACCCCGCAGGTTGGGAGCCGGCTCCTAAAAAGGTTGTCCTACCTAATCCAATCAGTAACACCACCTTATCAGGGTTAGGGTTAGGAGCCCACCAGAATCAATGGAATCTGTATTAAATCCATTAAGCAACACCCAGTCGATAGCATCACCATCAATCCTATCAAGCCACTAAAGAGTCGGAACATATATACAGATATAGTCATTACTATAGTAGATAGCTCTTATAGTATAGACTCTTCAGTCGTTAATCTAAGTATTCAACCACAGTATTAGATAGCCTTATAGCTAGTGATCATTATTAGTTAACAATATTGCTCAATAACCGCCTAACAACGTATTCCGAACATAAATCCTTAATCTTTCAGGGTTAATGTACTCGGAAGCCCTGTGATCATTACATATATTAAGAAAAGCTGCCTTATCCCTATATCCCCTTTTATAATTTTTAACATATTTTAAATATAAATAATATTAGTTTATTTATATAAATTTAAAACTCTTTCATTCGTAATATGTTTCAGAATTAATAACCAGGAGTTGAAATATATGAGATTATATGAGAACGCCGCGCTGAATCACGGGGTGCGCCGAAAGTGGCCACCCACGTTAAAGGAGGAAATATTAGTGCCTCCGTTCTCGGTGGTAGGGGGTGGGTTTAGCTGACAGATCGCTGGAGCTGTGTAATGATCAGAGGGTTTCCGAGTACATTAAACCTGAAAAGATCAAGGGTTTATGTTCGGAATACGTTGTTAGGCGGTTGTTGAGCAATATCGTTGACTGATAATGATCACTAGCTGTGAGGCTATCCAATACTGGGATTGAATACTTAGATTGACGACTGAAGAGTCTGTTCCATGAAAACTATCTACTGTGGTGATGACCATGTCCGTATATATGTTCCGACTCTTCAGTGGCTCGCAGACTCGCATACCAAGCCATCGAGCCATTGCACCAGGCTCGATACTTCATCCTTCGAGCGGGCTCGCATGGCTCGCAATCGAGCGTTGCGAGCCAGACCCTAACCCTGATAAGGTGGCGTCACTGATTGGATCAGGCGGGACGACCTTTTCGGGAGCCGTTTCCCGTCCTGCGGGGTTGTCTTCTGCGGTAGTCAGCCGCCAATGCGTGTTGGCTCATAACAAGCTGCTGCTACATCTGATCCGGACCGTCTCCACATTACCTCCCTTACGGCCCCTTCAGTTCGACACTTCAGTCGATAAGCCAACCACACGTTTCGCTTGCGTAAGAAAATTTTCTAGCTCTTCATGACCAGGAAGCCTTGTCTGAACAATAAGAACGAAGAAGAGGAACGGCGTTGACAGCTTTTTGCATCTTGGTTACCTTACCCTTCCTCCATCTTTGTTTTGTTGCCNATTGACAATGGTCTGGACAACTTTGTATTGAATTAAGTTGGGCTTCTGTAAGCCCTCCTTATATACCCTCCGACGTCGTCTCACCCCTGGGCACGCTGCGGTCGGCTCTGGTGCAAATTTGCAAATGCCGGAAAATTCGCCCTTCCAACACACCATCTTTGGTTCCAAGCAACTAGCCAACCACAGCCCTAGCAATGCCCAAATTAAGTACATACAAACTTCAGAAATCAGGCTATCCAATGCACTAAGTCATATACTTTTTGGGTAAGAAATAAGGGTAATGCAGAGGTCTGAATTAAGGTGCAAATGCAGGCCAAAATAATCGACTCACGGCCACCAAACTCATCTTGCGTCACGCACGCACTGGGCGTACTTAGCGAAAATCGCCTGACTCGCAAGTCTAGGGTAACTCCTTGCTAGAAAGTCTAGGGTAACTCCTTACAACGAAGTCTAGGGTAACTCCTTGCACGGAGTACCAACGCCCTGCTGAGCGGTTCCGTTTAACATAATAGAGTATAGAAAATTTAGTGTAGGTAGTAGAATGTTATTAATTGATTCTAAATGTAGCTAGTAGTAATAATAAATTTCGCTAAGATAAGGAGTATATGCTAACGGGGGGGCCCACATTCGCCGCACCCCCTGTTCTGCCGCGGCTCCACACCCGCAACGCGTCAAGGGACCCCCCATAGAAAAACTTAAATATCTCAACGAGGAATTTGTTTCTGGTCACCAAACTTCTTCTGCACGTTAATTAGACCATTATGAAGCAATACTAAGAAGCTGATATTCATAACGCCCTTAATGCAATAGCAGACGGGATGCTAATTCGGCTGGCTTCTCGGCTATGGCATATCCCAGACCGCACTCTTCATTATCACCATATAGGCGTCCCCAGCTATCATCAAGCTATAGACCCTTAGAGGTTTCTTAATGACTATCAGGAGGCTCAATTAGCACTATATATTATCCATTAAAGCAGCTTAGGGCTGGGGCTAATGTGATATAAAACCAGAGCCCTTGCAGCCCGCCTTGCCTTCCCTAATGAGAATCGCCCTCCCCTGGGGAGGAAGTGGCTGAGGGCATTCCTCTCCCGGCACCCTAAACTTCAAAGTCGAAAGAATCAACTAATTAAGGCTCGTTAGCTAAGGGTAACAACAAAGGCAAATATTCAGACTTGGTTTAACCTCCTCCAATTGCCTATAGTCAAGTCTATTATCCCTTGCAACTGCTGGAATACTAATGAGGGAGGACTAATGGAAGGGCATTCTGAGAGCGTACTAACCCTTGGCTATTCGCATAATAGCCCTATTAGCCAATTAAACTATAATTCAAGAGCGTGGACCTCCTATATTAAGTATATTAATGCTCTAGGGAAGCATCTTAACCCATTAATTATATTCAAAGGAAAGAGCATTTAATAGTAGTAGTTTTCTATTATCCTTGAGGATTTTAACGGCTGGCAATTCATGGTAATAAAGAGGGGGTGGATAGAGGAAAAAATTGCTATTAAGTAAGTGAAGAGAGTCTTTATTCCTTAAATGAAGCTAAAGGATTCTAATAAGTGGTGATTATTAGTTATTAACAGGCACTATAGCCATAAAATGATTAATTTTATATAGGAATGCTTTTTAAATCAAATATATATACTCTTCTCACTAGCATATACCTCCTATATACTCTAGCTCCTTAATATTGGGGTCTTTATACTACTTAAAGCCTCCTTTAGGAAGCACTTGTATACTCTTAGGCAATTTGATTCCTTAACCGCAATAATAAGATAATGGTTTCTTTATTGCTATTAGAGGGCACGTAAAGAGGCAATTATAAAGGCAAATATTCATTCTGGGTGGAAAGCAATGGGTTTTTAGCCCATCTCCCGGCTAAGGGCCCTAAGAAGTAATTATATCCTTGAAAACTACCTGAATTAGCTGTAATTAGTTAATTTGAGTGGTCTGAATAGCTTTATTGGAGTATATAGAATACCTGAGTATATTTTTTAGCCACTAGGGCCTAATTTTGCTACCCTAATGAGGTCCTAAGAGGTGCGCCGGCTTATAGCTGATTATAAGCATTAGAAACACTTAAGCCCTATATAACAATGACTCCTTAGAAAAATTCTCAAAGCATATGACCAGAAAGAGATAGAGTTAATAATGACCTTACGAAAAAACCAGCAGCTGGAGAGTCAAATTAAGGCCAGCAGGAAGACCAATAGGAAGAAGGTTATAATGTAATGATCAGAGGGTTTTCCGAGCGTGTTTAGACCTGAAAGATCAAGGGTTTATATTCGGAATATATTATTAGGCGGTAGTTAAGCAATATTATTAACTAATAATAATTACTAGCTATAAGGCTATCCAATGCTAGGATTAAATACTTAGATTAACGACTGAAGAGTCTATTCTATGAAAACTATCTACTATAGTAATAACTATATCCATATATATGTTCTAACTCTTTAGTGGCTTGCAGGCTTGCATATCGAGCCATTAAGCTATTGCACGAGGCTTAATACTTCATCCTTCAAGCGGGCTTGTATGGCTTGCAATCAAGCGTTGCGAGCCAGACCCTAACCCTAATAAGGTAGCGTTACTAATTGGATCAGGCGGGACGACCTTTTCGGGAGCCGTTTCCCGTCCTGCGGGGTTGTCTTCTGCGGTAGTCAGCCGCCAATGCGTGTTGGCTCATAACAAGCTGCTGCTACATCTGATCCGGACCGTCTCCACATTACCTCCCTTACGGCCCCTTCAGTTCGACACTTCAGTCGATAAGCCAACCACACGTTTCGCTTGCGTAAGAAAATTTTCTAGCTCTTCATGACCAGGAAGCCTTGTCTGAACAATAAGAACGAAGAAGAGGAACGGCGTTGACAGCTTTTTGCATCTTGGTTACCTTACCCTTCCTCCATCTTTGTTTTGTTGCCTGAGAGCTGGTAAATTGGAATTCCAGTGTCTAAATTCCTGGGTCATCAAGACCACCAGTCGGCGACACAGGACTCCAGAAATCACCACAATAGCACTTCCCTGGTTTGTAGCTCTTGACAGGCGACACGAGATCTCTTTCCGAGGCCTCGTATAGCCACACAAGTCCTTACAAGCGCAAAATTCCCGACCTCTGAGAACTGACATGGCCCTCAACCTCGCAGCGACGCCTCCACGATGCACGAGCGGTCGCCGTTGATTATCCCCCCCGAGAAAGCCAGCAAGATAGAATGGGACTCTTTTCACGACTCCAACTACGGCAATGTCGTCTGGCAAACGCTCCTTTCAAACCACTCAGACTCTCTATGCGCAGGCATCGCGAGCTGTCCGTCTAATGGCACGCTCGCCCTCCATCAGCACACTCAGGCTGAGATGTATTACGTGCTTTCGGGGACCGGCCAGGTGGAGATCGACGGAGTTAGACATCATGTTTCGGAAGGTTGTATGCTGTGGATTCCCGCAGACGTAATGCATGGTGTCTTTTGCGGACCAGATGAGTCGCTGAGGTGGCTTTATGTCTTTGCGGAGGGAAAATTCGAAAACATCAAATACCGGTTCAAAGTCGTATCAGCATCAAGTCGGTAGCGTAAAATCGAGTTTTGGGGGTTGATTGAGGAGGTGTCTTCCGAGCTCGAAAAATTTGGCAAGGCTTAAAAGTTGTCTGTATGTGTGGTAGCGATTGATATCTCGGACCCAAACGATCTCGGCCACTGCAAGCTTCACATTATGTGTCAGGGAGGCGCAGCTCTGCCAGAGAAGAAAAGCGCCAGTTACCTCGACTTGGCAGCCACATCATGATATCCAAGATACTTCTCGCCTGCTGGCCCGCCTTGCCCGCCTACATTAACACGCTAGGGCAAGGTGTCATACATCCGCACTCAGGGTGCGCTCAATGCCCGGACTCGGTGGTCAGACATGCTACACATTCAGCCGGAATCCACACACGGCATGGCATACATAGTCGCCACAATGTTCGTGGGTTCCTAGTGTAAGCCCTGTCGCCAGGGTCAGGTGGCCAGGCCCGGCTCTTGGGCGGACCGGACCCACTATCGGGACCACAGAATTGCCCGTTTCTGCTGAACAACCGAACGCATATGGGCCACTTTACTTACTGCTTTTGTATTAGACCTAAAGCTCGATAATCGATACATCAGGGTACAAGCATATAGTCGTGCTTGTCCATCCCGCTCACCTTGGCCTGGACGCTCGGCCAAAGGCAATACAAAGGGCAGTCTCCTTGTGAGCTCACCACTACAGAGGTACAGGTTCTTATTGCACCTTCTATTTCCCTCGCGCGACCTCTAAAAACGGCAATGCCACGTACAGTTTCAAGTGACGAGGTCTATGGTCCAGGGACTTGGATCGACACCGAGGCCCTTCCAGTGCCTCAAGATGCACGGCGACTTCTCAAGATCCTCGCGGACGCGACGCCAGGTTTCACCAAAGATCAGGCAGCTCTAGATGCCGTAGCGTTCACAGGTTCTCCCAAGACAATCACGCCGGGTCCCTTGAAGTCATCCGTCATCGCCGGCGCCTTGCACGCCATGAGCGGCATCGTTGCCAACGAGCTCCTTGATTTAAGGGACGGCCAGAGCTCCAGCCGGAGTGTATCCGTGGACACAGACCATGCTGCATTTTGGCTAGGAAGTGTGGGGATGAGCAAGCGTAATGGCCAAACAGTCCGGGAACTTGCAAAGGAGGGCAAGCTGGCTGCCATCTTTCCCAAAGACCTTGAGGGTGGCATCTTTGGTACTCCGCTTAGGCTACGAGCCACCGCCAACTATCAGACGAAGGATGACGGTGTCTGGTTTCAACTGCACGGATCTCTAGGTGCAGACCCTGTGCTGGAGACAATCGACTTGGATCCATCACGACAGTGTGCCAGCAATGATGAAGCGTACAAAGTCATTGCCGAGAACGTTCGCAAGTTTGGAGCGCATGAACTCGAGATGATGCACTTGGTCCAAGGACTTTGTGGAAGCATCTGCTACACCCCGGCTGGCTGGGAGCAAACCCGCATGGCCAAAGACTTGTCCAAGCATCCCCTGATCAACTATCAGCGGCAGTCACACGCGACGTTTACACCGGCGATCCCTTTACCGGTATCTACCGATAAGCGGCCCCTGGCGGGCATTAAGGTCGTGGAACTTGTTCGTATCATCGCAGGCCCTGTTATCGGGACAACACTGGCAGCCCTCGGAGCGGACGTCATCCGTGTCAACTGCAGTCGGCTCGCCGACTTCAATGTAAGCCCGCAATACGTTCTCCCATAACCCGATGCTTTTCTAACAGCGGCTTGTCATTTCCCATGCGCTCTATGTTCCGCGTAGAAGGCTAACCACTCGTCGCAGTCACTTCAACTCTCACTCAACGCCGGCGTTCGAACCATGGATGTTGATCTAGCAAAGGACGAAGATATAAGGCACTTGCTCAAACTCATCGAAGACGCTGACGTCTTGATTCAAGGCTACCGGCCAGGAGTGATTGCCCGAAAGGGTCTCAGCCTTGAGAGTCTCCTAGAGATAGCCGGTAAGAGGGGCAAGGGTATCGTGTACGTGGAGGAGAACTGCTATGGCCCGGATGGGCCTATGGCTGAGCGACCTGGATGGCAGCAAATCGCCGATGCCGCATCTGGCTGCTCCTATGTTGTGGGGCGAAGTCTGGGCTATACTGACGGAACGTGCGTTCTGCCCGCTCTGCCCGTGCCGGATATGCTCACAGGCTTGATCGGTGCTATTGGTACGATGATGGCCATCAGGGATCGTGCACGTCAAGGTGGCTCCTACCACGTCTTCGCCTCTCTGATGGCCGCTGCAACTCTTCATCTGAAACCCGAGGTGGGACTGTACAGCCGGGAGGTGGTGGAGGAGTGCAACCAAACGTTCGGATGGGACGAGACTGGCCCAGATCTCTTTGTGCTTGAGCTATTGGATGTAGTACTGAAGGGATGGAGGCAAACGATGCCAAAGTTTTCTAGGCCAGACTCGCCTTATGTGTCAACCCTGAAGGGTGACTGGGGTGAGTTCGAGGTGCTCAAGCCGGTCGTGCAACTGAGTGACCCAAACACCTCACCATACTTCCAATCCGCACCTGAGCCTAACTGTTATCGAAATAGTGATTCAATAGCTTGGCACTAGATGAAATATACGTATTTTTATGGGTGCTTAAGAGATGTAGCATGATACTGACGACGCCTGGTGAAAAGGTCGTCGCGTATCAGCGCTGCCACCTCGAGTCAGATTAAACCTCGCTGTGTTAGGCGAGCTAGAATCTTATTTTAAAACTAAGATTTTATTTTTAAGCTTAATATCTACTTAATAGTTGAGATCGGAGATTCGCACCCCCAAAAACAGAGGGCGCACCCCCTGTGCAAATACATTTACATGCACCACCCAATTTATATATACAACATTAATTTAACTACATTTGCTATCCTCATCACCATAATATCACCACACTCCTATAGGCACCCAATCGCTCAAACCCATAGTATTTTCCCCACGCATCTAGTCTACGGCCACTATGATCTCATCGAGAATCTCCTCCTCGCTGTCCTCATCGCCAGCAACATCGTCATCGCTAAGGACCTCTCCAACTAACTAGTATACCTTCGGCAACCCGTTAATGCTTCTTGCTGCCCCCATAAACCGCTTCTTCACTGCCAAAGAAGCCGTCGCTATAAGTATTATAATCTTTATCACCTAGCGTTTTCGCTTCAAAGGCTAATACTTTCCTTACTTTATCAGCCCTGCCGTTAGCTGCTGGTCTCAGCGGATAGCTATCTGCTAAGCATTGCTGCTACAGGTGTCCTCCTTATCCAGAGACTAGAGGGTCTCATTATTCCACTTAAAAGCTAAGTTAACCCTCTGCACGGAAGCCATTATCACCCTCATTTTATTACTAGCCCTGCTGCCTAGACTAATAGTGGTGGCAGCAGTCTTCTTACCTATAATAGCCTTTCTATATAACTTGAAGATGCTATCTTCATCTGCTACAAATATAGTAATATCTTAAGGTCTTCCCTTTATAGCGGTAACCTTCTTTAGCGAGAGTACCATAAGGAGCGGGTTCGCAACTAAGAGGTTATAATCAAGATAGTATATAGCGTAAATATCGCCCTTCTCAAGAGGAAGACCAGCCTGCTCTTTATTAGCCATACAACTAGCGCAAATTAAGCCGTATTAAGTACTAATAGGGCATTTACAGCTTAAAGCCATATATCCTCCTCATAACATATCACTATAAAGCATATATAGCACCTACTGAAAACGGGCCCAGAGGGGAGAGTGAAAGGACAAAACCTCCACACACACAAAAAGGCACACGTTCTGCTAGAGCCCTGATCAAGCAACCACCCCAAGAGGAGCGTGGAAGGCAAGAAGAGGAGCCCCTGACGCGATAGGAGAGTTATAAGGGGAATAGAGGGTATTAAAAAGGAGAGGCAGAAAAAGAGGGCATAAGAAATAGTTTTATAGTACACATGTATATATCTAATAGATATAAATTCACAGGGTATAAAAAAAGATTGATTCTCTAGGACTAGAAATTTCTCAAAAGTAATGCAGGAAGGCCCCTTCTTATAGCCTTAGAGGGAGGGGGGGGGGATGCTAAGGCTGGTTTTCTTCCGGATTCTGAAATATGCTGGTTCCCCTAGACCCTGGAATACACCCCTCTCTAGACCATTATAAAGAATAAGTAATGGTCTGCCTGAAATAACTAAAATTACTTTCCTCCTCTAATTAGATAAGCTACTTGAATTCAGCTTTATTAGACCCTTTATAGCTCTTGATTCCTGGCCTGCTTATCCCTACTCTCATTCTGCTATAGCACGCTTGGTCTGTAATCCTTCTCCTCTCGCTTAGCTGCCTTTTTATAAGCTTAGGATTAATGGCTATTACTAATTGCCGGTATGAGAACCTAGTAATTTGCTTCCTTAGTCCCTACCTACTTGCTTGCATTCTAGTTATACTCCTAAATCATTATAATTCTTATTGCGGTGGGTAATAGGCAATATAATAGCGGTATAGCCAGAATAAAGGATAGAGATGATAATGAAGACCTTAAGATACCTGATCGCTTAGAGGTTATCCTACCTATATTTATATTTCCTCCTAGGGATATATTCCTAATGCTTGCCTCCAATATTTACTATAAGAGAAGTTTAATAGGGTTACCCTATAGCATTCCGGCCCTACTTTGATTAGGCATCTATAGAGCAGTTCTTGCTTTACTTAGTATCTTAAGACTATCTTCTCTATATATTTATGCTTTATCTGCCTGAGGTAGAGGCTCAGGTATCTTAAATGGGTCCTTATAAAGTCTAAGCCTAGATATTATGATTAGATTCTTTATGGCCACACCAGGTGTCTTAGATATTAGGATAGGTAGCTGGTTCTTTAAGCTATTAGGGGTAATAGGAGTTTTGCTCAACCTGGAAGTCTAAATGTTAATAGGCCTTAAAAGATTAGCCTTATTAAATCTTGCTATAAGGAAGCCCAGCAGATTTTATCCTAGTTCTAATCCTATACCGAGTATAGCATAATATTTAATCTCCCCCTTATTCATCCCTAAGATATTAGCTTAAGAGTACATAATATTCTTTCCTGCTATAAGCCTCTTATACTTATTATAGCTAATAACTAGAGTATTCTAGATGCCCCTAATTAGACGCCCTAATTTATTAATTTCCAATCAGATAGCAAAATCCTAAATAAGAGCTAAGGCTTTCTTAGCGGGCAAGCTAGAAGGGGCGGATTCAAGCAGCCTGGTTTTAATTTAGTCTCCGAATTCCCAGCCATTCTTTCCATGATTTTCTTGGAAGAAAAAGGCAACATAGGTAGCCATAAGGAGTCTATAGGCAGTTAATCCTAGCTACAGCGTGACCTTCACTTGAATTACTATGTATGCCTATTTTAAGAATTCTTTAGGTAGCCTAAGGGTAAGGAAGTATATAATGCAATCCCTTATATAGGGGTATATCTTATTATGAGTTCTCCAATCAGGATGAGTATTAATTATACTGAGTTGTTTAGTATCCCTATTAAAGATGCTTAATACCTAATGGCCTGGGGTATATATAACTTAGATAATGAACCTCTAGCTATCCTTTAGTAAGTAGTATCTCCATAATTTAGGGGGTTCTCTATTAATATTATAGGTTATGGGCACTATAAAGATTAGGTTGCTAAAATTAATTAGCTGCTAATTAATAAGCCCTAGAATATGATTAGTATATAGGCATGCCTCTTGAGCCAGGAGACCTTTTGCATTATAAAGGGTTATAAGGAAGTTACTATAGTGAGNAATCAGCTGCTAATTAATAAGCCCTAGAATATAATTAGTATGTAGGCATACCTCTTAAGCTAGGAGACCTTCAATATTATAAAGGGTTATAAGGAAGTTACTATAGTGAGTGCCAAATAGGTTCTTCTACCTAGGGAGGTCTCTAAACTAAAGATAGGGATTAACGCCCTTAAAATATATATCCACTACCTGCTACATATAATCACTATACCCCCATTTTTAGTTCTAAAAGAATGGTAGTTATACCGAAAGGTCTGATATATTAAAAGCTTGGGAGAGTGCTAACCCATTATTAAGGTTTCTAGTTTTCAATAGGTCTTTTATTAGGTTTATACTAGCTTTACAATCCTAGTTTCCTTAATTGCAAACATTATATGGGTTGGGAAATCTTAGCTGCTATATGGAGTTAATATTATAAAAATTTATAATAAAGGGCAATGCTAAAAGTTGCGCTTTAAGGCTAACCTAATTAGAAGGGTCTGGGTACTTAATAGTAGTTATGAGGGCATTAGGATCGTTCATGGGGCTAACTTAGCCCTTTGGACTATTAATAGCCGTAAATTAGATTAATAAGGATCCCTTCTTCTTTCCTTTACCTTCCTTTATTATTTGCTAGCTTAAAGAAAACATCTTTCTGATTAGTTGGACTGGGGAAAAGGGTGCTAAGGTAAGGAGAAATTAAGTAATAAAGGGGAGGTAATGAGTTTTAAGGGTAGAGGTTATTAGTTATAGTAGCTTTTAAGTCTTAATAATGTAAGTTATGCTGCGCTAATTAGAGATCAGCTGAGGTGTGGTGATTATGGAAGAAGTGGTTGGGTTGGAGGTTGTGGTAGAAAGGTGAGCTTTTATTAGAAGGGGAGCCTTAAGATGGGTGAATCACTTGAGCTAGTGAATCACTCAACTTCCTTCCCTTTTCTGCTAGGTAGCAACCTTTACTACTTTAAATGCTTCTAATAAGAGCTCCCCTCTCTAACTTTTTATATTTAAAGTTGCTTTTCCCCTACTAATCCTTTTCTTTAACTTCCCCCTAATAGCATTATTAACTATTAATCATTAATCTNTGCTATATAGGGTCAATATTATTAAAATTCATAATAAAGGGTAATGCTGAAAGTTATGCTTTAAGGCTAACCTAATCAGAAGGGTCTGGGTACTCAATAGTAGGCATAGGGGCATTAGGATCATTCATGGGGCTAACTTAGCCTTTTAGACTGTTAATAGCTATAAACTGGATCAATAGGGATTCTTTTTTCTTTCCCTTACATTTCTTTATTATTTACTAGCTTAAGGAAGATATCTTTCTGATTAGTCGGACTGGGGAAAAGGGTGCTAAGGTAAGGAGAAATTAGGTAATAGAGGGGAGGTAATGAGTTTTAAGGGTAGAGGTTAATGGTTGCAGCAGCTTTTGAGTCTTGATGATGCAAGTTATACTATACTGATTAGAGATTAGCTGAGGTGTGATGGTTGTGAAAGAAGTGGTTGGGTTGGAGGTTATGGCAGAAAGGTGGGCTTTTATTAGAAGGGGAGCCTTAAGATGGGTGAATCACTTGAGCTAGTGAATTACTCAACTTCCTTCCCTTTTCTGCTAGGTAGCAACCTTTGTTGCTTTAAATGCTTCTAATAAGAGCTCCCCTCTCCAACTTTTTATATTTAAAGTTGCTTTTCCCCTACTAATCCTTTTCTTCAACTTCCCCCTAATAGTATTATTAACTATTAATTATTAATCTCATTATTAAACTGTTAAGCCTCTCTAATCAGATGAGCTTTACTATTACTATATCTTCTCCTTTTTAATCAAGATAAGAAGAGAAGGGAAAGGGTAAGGAGCAATTACCTCCTATTATTAGGGTCTTCAAAATATATAATCCTCCTCCTATTGAAAACGGGCCCAGAGGGAGAGCAAGAGGACAAAACCTCCATACACACAAAAAGGCACACATTCTGCCAGAGCCCTGATCAAGCAACCACCCCAAGAGGAGCGTGGAAGGCAAGAAGAGGAGCCCCTAATGCAATAGGAGAGTTATAAGAGGAATAAAGGGTATTAAGGAGGAAAGTCAGAAAAAAAGGGCACAAGAAATAATTTCATAGTATATATGTATATATTAGATAGGTATAAATTCATAGGGTATAAAAAGATTGATTCTTTAGGACTAGAAATTTCCTAAAAGCAATATAGGAAGGCCCCTTCTTATAGTCTTGGAGGGAGGGGGGGATGCTAAGGCTGGTTTTCCTTTAGATTCCGAAATATACCGGTTCCCCTAGACCCTAGAATACACTCCTCTCCGGATCATTATAAAGAATAAGCAATAGTCCGCCCGAAATAACTAAAATTACTTTCCTCCTCTGATTAGATAAGCTACCTGAATTTAGCTTTATTAGACCCTTTATAGCTCTTAATTCCTGGCCTGCTTATCCCTACTCTTATTCTGCTATAGCATGCTTGGTCTGTAATTCTTCTCCTCTTGCTTAGCCGCTTTTTTGTAAGCCTAGGATTGATGGCTATTACTGATTGCTGATATAGGAACCTAGTAATTTGCTTCTTTAGTCCCCACCCACTTGCTTGCATTCTAGTTATGCTTTTGAATTAATATAATTCTTATTGGGGTAAGCAATAGGTAATGTGGTAGCGGTGTAGCTGGAATAGAGAATAGAGATAATAATAAAGACCTTAAGATACCTGATTACTTAGGGGTTATCCCACCTATATTTATATTTCCTTCTAGAAATATATTCCTAATGCTTGTCTGATGAATTTGTGCTATAGAATAGCATTCAGTTCAGCGTGTGTGTTTCGGCAGGGTCGCAGTATGGTGCTCTGAGGCGAATTGGGACGATTGACAATGGTCTGGACAACTTTGTATTGAATTAAGTTGGGCTTCTGTAAGCCCTCCTTATATACCCTCCGACCCTGTCTCACCCCTGGGCACGCTGCGGTAGGCTCTGGTGCAAATTTGCAAATGCCGGAGAATTCGCCCTTCCAACACACCATCTTTGGTTCCAAGCCACCAGCCAACCATAGCCCTGGTAATGCCCAAATTAAGTACATACAAACTTCAGAAATCAAGCTATCTAATGCACTAAGTTATATACTTTTTGGGTAAGAAATAAGGGTAATGCAGAGGTCTGAATTAAGGTGCAAATGCAGGCCAAAATAATCGACTCACGGCCACCAAACTCATCTTGCGTCGCGCACGCACTAGGCGTACTCAGCGAAAATCGCCTGACTCGCAAGAAGTCTAGGGTAACTCCTTACTAGAAGTCTAGGGTAACTCCTTACAAGAAGTCTAGGGTAACTCCTTGCAGGAAGTGCCAACGCCCTGCTGAGCGGTTCCGTTTAACA
>NQMI01000003.1:857001-901224 GCA_002270565.1 Stenocarpella maydis | reverse complement strand
GCTAATAAGGTTTCTTTAGCCACTATAAAGTTCCTTAGCTTTTAGGCCTGGATTCCCTATTTTATTTATAAAGTTATCAGCTACTTTCGGGAAGTAAATCTCCATACTTCTAACACCATTTGATTCCAATTAGAGCTATAGCGCCCTCTCGCTCTTAATAGAGGATTTTGCTATTATGCAAAGGCTAGATTTACCCTCTTGAGTTGCCTATAGTTAACCTAGTAGCAATAGGAGCAGGTATGTGCGAGGCTGGTCTGATCTCTATACTAAGCTAACTTTATTACTTTGGCTATATCTTAGACCCCCTCCTAATATACTTAATTTAGTAGTAAAGTATGGAACCTCTAGCCTAGCCACACATTCCTGGACAAGCTACTAAGGGATTTATATCCTTAGGTCTTAGAAGTTTATTCCGATTAGATTTAATAGCATTTAATTAGGGCTCATTTTCTTAAAAGGGATATAAAGGATTAGTATTAAGAAGGTTTGGTAGATCCCAACCGCCTATATTACTTGAAACTCTCTTACCCTTAGATATAGCACCTAAAGGTTCAGTATACTAATTCCCTAATATAGGTAAACTAAGTATAATGGAGCCCTAGTTTAACTAATTAGGCCCCTCTTTAGTTTTCCCTTTTAAATTATTATTATAATATCTGGTTACCTTATTAAATACTATATCTGAGATATCATCTAATATTATATGATATTAGGTTAGGCGATAGTAGTACTAGATATTGCGTGCTTCTATAGGGAGTCAAAGAGGTTCCTGCCCTACCAACTACTATCTTTCTGATTGGTAAGCTTGGAGCTTCCGCTGGTATTAGCACCCCCTTGCGGTCAGGATGGCTGGCATTAATAGTATAAGAGTATTCTAAATATTTATATTGTCCTCTCCTCTAGTTGCTTATGGTTAAATAGCTCCTGCCTACTACTATAGTAAGACTTTATAGTATTTAATATAACCCTCTATATTAATACCATTTACTCTAATTATACCTCATTATTCCTATATGTATCTTAGTGAATTTTAAATAGTACTTAATACCTTTACTTCTTCTGGATACACTTGGTAGAGAGAAACATTCAATACCCTTAGATAGCACTTATATCTTGCTTCTTTAGAAAGCAGCTTTAATGTAGAGAAATATTTGACTTTACTATTACCATAAGGGACTAATTAGGACCTATTCACTCCTATATGCATCTTAGCAGACCCCAAATAGCACTTACACTTTTGCCTTCTCCTAAAACTCCTAGTAGAAAGAAACATTCAACACCTTTAGATAGCACTCATACTAGGCCTTCTCCTAAGAACATAAAGGTGGAGAGAAACATTTGCCTCCATTATTACCACAAGGGACTAATTAGGACCCATATCCTTTATTTACCTAATAAAGGATATTCATTTTACTCCCCCATCCACTAGAGGTTCTCCCTCTAGGGGAAGGGAACAGAATATAAATAAAGTAAGGGGGCTCTTATTAAAGAAAGGTCCATCTTAAGGACGCCAATCTCCTTAGGAACCTGCCCCCACCCCATCTAGGACCTTTAATTAGGAGCATTATGCTCTTATACTACTTATTTAGGCGGCTTCTCAGCCTATTATACCTTTAATACCCTTTGGAAATACTACCCTTTAGGCCTTACTATTTATACTTTAGTTAACTCTATAATTTAATAGAACTAATATTATTAAAGTTATTAATTTAGTGGAGATTATTGCTAACTAGTTCTAGTATCCATTAGACCAGATACTTAGCTTATTCCTCCAGATTTACGCTACCTTAAGCCTAGTTAATGATGTTCATATAATCACTATAGGAGAGCATAATTGGGTTAGTTAGAAGGGCCAGCTAATGGCCCACTACTAAATCCATAATGCTGCCTCTTATGCTGATCCATCTGAGGTAATTAATACTATCCGGAGGAATAACCCTACTGAAGATCTGGAAGCCTGGAAGCACTAGATTGCAACTTGTAATTAGGTACTGGATTCCACTAATAACAGTCTGATCTTACCAACCTGGCCGTTCTATTAAATCTTGCCGTTAACCCTAAAAAAGATATTAGCCACTAAAAGCATATCTAATAAGGAGGCTAGAACCTATAACTAGAGAACTTTTAAGATAGAACTCCTTTCTCTAATTAATAAGGAACTTAAGTACTCCTATTAGGATAATTATAATAATATAAAAGGGGCTGGTCTTATAACTCGCTATCCCCCTCCTATTTAGCTTATAAAGACACCTTACTTATAGCCTTAATCTGCCTTAAGGACTATAGAATTATCAGTATAAACCCCCTCTTACTCTAATCAGCTGGGATATAAGATAATCTAGAAGAATATCCAGTTTAATAAAGACTCTTCAGTAAATAACTTAACCCATAAGTTTACTTAAATGGAGATTAAGTTTATAATTAAGAATAACCTTATAGAAAGCCTGCAGCCTATATTAAATGAACTTAATATAAATCAAGCATATATTAATAAATTACTCAGCTATAATTAAAGTTAGGCTTACTTAGGACTTAATAGCCCTAGTGTAATTATATCCTTAAACTTACTAAAAGCTAATTATAATTAGGAGAATAGTTTTATTAATGGATACTCTAAAGATTATGGGTGGAATGTATTTAAGCTAGCCTATTAATGGAATAGTAAGATTAGAAAGTGCTATAGATATAGCACTTCTTCTAATTATAGGGCCTACTAATGCTCCAAATTGCTAGAACTTATTAAGCTTAGCCTAGTCTGATCTCCTAGGTAGGAAAGTAACTTAGTATTCCTTAGCTCTTAAGAGAATATCTATAAAGGTAGGTCTAACTAGCTTGATCTTATAGCCCTAGCTTTCTATAAGGATATAGAACATTATGGTATTAAGAAGTTTGCTAGAGGCTATCTGGAATTTTTACTTTTAAAAGGAAGGATAGACTTACCTTACGTTTAGAGATATTAGTCTCTAATTACTAACCGCCCTAAACTTAAGGGCAATATATCTCTTAGGGAATTAAAGAAGATTTAGGACCCTAATCTGGGAACTAAAGTAAATTCCCTCTCTATAATATTAATTCCTAAACCCAAACTATTTTTTATTAGTAATAAAACCCAATATATAGAAACTTTAGTGCCCTTAATTACTATAAATGTTCTTAAAAGGAAGAAAATAAATAGAGATAACCCTAATCAGGATATTAATAATATAATATTTAATACTAGGCTAGACTTAGAACTAGTTATTAACTCCAACCTAAGATTATAAATGATTTCTAATAAAGAGGAGGTAATGCTAGAAATATAGTAAGGGACTTCTACTATAGCTGGGGAGGGGAAAAGTAAAATAAAGAGTAATTCAATTAGTCTAAGTAAGACCAAAAAATCAACTAAAGCTAAACCCAAATAAGGACCCCTAATCCCCCAGACCCCTAAAGCTAAGGCTATGAATGCCATCCTTGCTACCTTGATTAAAATGCTGATTTCAGATATTCTCGCGCTTGATGAGACTAATGCTATTCTAATTAGAGAGCTCCTTACTTGCAGGAATAATACCTCTCTTAATAAGTAGCCTTTTAAGCCAGTCCCGGATAGGGATATATCTTAAGCTATAGGTCCAGGACTCAGTATAGTCTCTGCTTTATCTAAAATTAGATGTTGAAAACGGGCTCAAAAGAGGAGAGAGCGAGAGGACAAAACCTCCACACATACAAAAAGGCACACATTCTGCCAGAGCCCTAATCAAGCAACCACCCCAAGAGGAGCGTGGAAGATAAGAAGAGGAGCCCCTAATATAATAGGAGAGTTATAAGGGGAATAGAGAGTGCCAAAAAGGAGAGGCAGAAAAAGAGGGCATAAGAAATAATTTCATAATATATATATACATATCTAATAGATATAAATTTATAGGGTATAAAAAGATTAATTCTTTAGGACTAGAAATTTCTTAAAAGCAATATAGGAAGGCCCCTTCTTATANGGGGGGGGGGAATGCCAAGGCTGGTTTTCCTCCAGATTCCGAAACATGCCGGTTCCCCTAGACCCCGGAACACACCCCTCTCCGGACCATTATAAAGAACAAGCAATAGTCCGCCCGAAACAACTAAAATCACTTTCCTTCTCTAATCAGATAAGCCACCTAAATTCAGCTCTATTAGACCCTTTATAGCTCTTAATTCCTGGCCCGCTTATCCCTACTCTCGTTCTGCTATAGCACGCTCGGTTTATAATTCTTCTCCTCTCGCTTAGCCGCCTTTTTATAAGCCCAGGATTAATGGCTGTTACTAATTGCCGGTATGGGAACCCAGCAATTTGCTTCCTCAGTCCCCACCCACTTGCTTACATTCTGGTTGTGCTCCTAAATCATTATAATTCTCATTGCAGCAAGTGATGGGCGATATGGTGGCGATATAGCCAGAATAAAGGACAGAGATAATAATGAAGACCTTAAGATACCCGATTGCTCAGGGGTCATCCCACCTATATTCACGTTTCCTCCTGGGGATATATTCCTGATGCTTGCCTCCGATATCTGCCGCGAGAGAAGTTTAATAGGGTCACCCTGCGGCGTTCCGGCCCTACTCCGATTAGGCATCTATAAAGCAGTTCTTACTTCACTCAGTATCCCAAGACCATCTTCTTTATATATCTATGCCCCATCTGCTTAAGGCAGAGGCTTAGGTGTCTTAGACGGGTCCTTATGAAGTTCAAGCCCAGATATTATGATTAGATCCTTTATAGCCATATTAGGTGTCTTAGATATCAGGATAGGTGGCTGGTTTTTTAAGCTATCAGGGGCAACAGGAGTTTTACTCAATCTGGAAGTCCGGATATTAGTAGGCCTTAAAAGATCAGCCTTATTAAATCTCACTATAAGGAAGCCCAGCAGATTTTATTCCAGTTCTAATCCTATACTGGGTATAGCATAATACTTGGTCTCCCCCTTATTTATCCCTAAAATATCAGCTTAAGAGTATATAATATTCTTTCCTGCTATAAGCCTCTCATACTTATTATAGCTAATAATTAGAGTATTCTAGATGCCCCTGATTAGATGCCTAGATCTATTAATTTCCAATTAGATAGTAAAACTCTAAATAAGAGCTAAGGCTTTCTTAACGGGCAAGCTAAAAGGGGTGGATTTAAGCAGCCTAATCTTAATCTAATCTTTAAACTCCCAGCTATTCTTTCCATAATTCTCCTAGAAAAAGAAGGCAATATAGGTGGCCATAAGAAGTCTATAGGCAGTTGATCCCAGCTATAGCATAACCTTTACCTGAATTACTATACATACTTATTTTAAGAATCCTTCAGGTAGCCTAAGGGTAAGGAAGTATGTAATATAGTCCCTTATATAGGGGTATATCCTATTATAAGTTCTTCAATTAGGATAAGTATTAATTATACCGAGTTGTTCAATATCCCTATTAAAGATACTCAATACCTAATAGCCTAGGGTATGCATAACTTGGATAATAAACCTCTAGCTATCCTTTAGTGAGTAGTATCTCTATAATCTAGGGGGTTCTCCATTAATATTATAGGTTATAGGCACCATAAAGACTAGGTTGCTAAAATCAATTAGCTACTAATTAATAAGCCCCAGAATATAATTAGTATGCAGGCATACCTCTTAAGCTAGGAGATCTTCTGCATTATAAAGAGTCATAAGGAAGTTGCTATAGTGAGTGGTAAACAGGTTCTTCTGCCTAGGGGGGTCTTTAAACTAAGGATAGGGATTAACGCCCTTAAAATATATATCTACCACCCGCTATATATAATTACTATGCCCCCATTTTTAGTTCTAAAAGAATAGTGGTTATACCAAAAGGTCTAATATATTAAAAGCTTAGGAGAGTGCTAACTTATTATTAAGGATTCTAATTTTAAATAGGTCTTTTATTAGGTTTATATTAGCTCTATAATCCTAGTTTCCTTAATTGCAGATATTATATAGGTTGGGAAATCTTAGCTGCTATATAGGGTTAATATCATTAAAATTTATAATAAAGGGCAATGCTAAAAGTCATGCTTTGAGGCCAACCTAATTAGAAGGGTCTGGGTACTCAATAGTAGGCANGTAGCAGCCACCTGAAAGGGCTTCTGGTTTCTCCTCCCTAGCCCACACATTACTTGCAACCCATTAAGAGTAATATATACAAAAAGGAACCCCCTTAATCGCTTAAAAGTCAAATTTATATCCAAAGATAAAGGCATCCCTAAAAGGATATTATAGGTAGTATTATATATTTTATTATCTATAATAAAGAAAATAGCCCTTATCCTATTATAGCTAATATATACTTACTCCTTAGTTACTCTAATTAATATAAGTAATACTTTATTATAAACTATAGAGTTTATATCCTAGAGTAAAGTATAGGATAACTTATTCCAGTAGTAATAAGATAAAGAAAGATTTATCTTAGCACCTATATTTAGTAGGGGCTGGGAGGATCTTATAGCTCTCTGAAGCAATCCTAATATTTAAATAAGCAGATCTATAGCAACTATAATTTACTATATTAGCAGTTTAAGATAATATCAAATTTACCTCATACCTAATAATATACATCTAATTAGAGCTTAAGTATTGCTTATATCCAATTTTAGATAAAGCAGAGATTATACTAAGTCCCAGACCTATAGCTTAAGGTATATCCCTATCTGGGACTAACTCAAAAGGCCACTTATTAAGAGAGGTATTATCCCTGCAAGTAAGGAGCTCTCTAATTAGAATAGCATTAGTCTTACTAAGCGCAAGAATATCTGAAATCAGCATTTTGATTAAAGTAGTAAGGATGGCATCCATAGCCTTAGCTTTAGGAGTCTAGGGGATTAGAGGTCCTTATTTAGGCTTAGTTTTAGTTAACTTTTCAGTCTTACTTAGACCAATTAGATTACCCTTTGTTTTACTTTTCCCCTCTCTAGCTATAGTAGAAGTCCCTTACTATATTTCTAGTACTACCTCCTCTTTATTAGAAATTATTCTTTAGTTCCCTAAGAGATATATTACTCTTAAGTTTAAGGCAATTAGCAATTAAAGACTAATATCTCTAAATATAAGATAAGCTCATCCTTTCTTTTTAAAGTAAAAATTCTAAATAACTTCTAACAAACTTCTTAATATTATAATATTCTATATCCCTATAGAAAGCTATAGCTATAGGATTAAGCTAATTAAACCTACCTTTATAAATATCCTCTTAAGAGTTAAGAAATAGTAAGGTCTAAAGGGTAGCATTTCTAAAGGGCATTAAAGGTATAATAGGCTAAGAAGTTGCCTAAATAGGTAGTATAGGAGCATAATGCTTCTAATCTAAGGTTTTAAATGGGGTGGGGGTAGATTCCCAAGGAGACTAGCATCCTTAAGGTGGACCTTTCTTTAATAAGAGCCCCTTTATCTTATTTATATCCTACTCCCTTCCCCTAGAGGGCAAACCTCTAGTAGATAGGGGAGTAGAATGAATATTTCCTATTGGAAAAATAGAAGATATAGGTCCTAATTTATCTCTCACTATAATAATAGAGGCAAATATTCCTCTACACTAGCGCTATAGCTAAAGAGGCAAGGTATAAGTGCTATTTGAGATTATTAAATGTTTCTCTATAATAAGCATATCTAGGAGAAGTAAAGGTATAAGTGCTATTCGGGGTCCGCAGAAATGCATATAGGATAGGTTAGGTCCTAATTACTCCCTTATGGTAATAGTAAAGTTAAATATTTCTTAATACTAAAGGTCCTTTAGGAGAGGCAAGATATAAGTGCTATCCGAAGGTATTAAATGTTTCTCTATACTAGGTGTGTCTGGAAGAAATAAGGGTATAAGTGCTATCTGAAGTTTATTAAGACATATATAGGAATAACTAGGTATAATTAGAGTGAAAGGTATTAGTATAGAAGGTTATATTAAGTATCATGAAGTCTTACTGTGGGCAAAGGCGGGAGCTACTCAACTGCTAGTCTCACAGGAGAGAACAACATAGATACCCAGAATACCCTCATGCTGCTAACGCCAGCCATCCTAACCGCAGGGGGTGCCAACACCAGCGGAAGCTCCAAGCTTACCAATCAGAAGGACAGCAATCAGTAGGGCAGGAACCTCTTCAACTCCCTACAGAAGCATACAACATCCAGCACCACTATCACCCAACCCAACATTATATAATATTAAACGATATCTCAAATATAGTATTCAATAGGGTAACCAGACATTATAATAATAACTCAAAAGGGAAAACTAAAGAGGAGCCTAATTAGTTAAACCAGGGCTCTATTACACCCAGTTTACCCATATTAGGGAATTAACATACCAAGCCTTTAGGTACTACATCTAAGGGCAAGAGAGTTTCAGGTAATATAGGCGGTTAAGATCCACTAAACCTTCTTAATACCAGTCCTTTATATCCCTTCTAAAGAAATAAGCCCTAATCAGATACCATTAAATCTAATTAAAATAAATTTCTAAGGCCTAAGGATATAAATCCCTTAGTAGCTTTTCTAGGAATATATAGCTAAGCCAGAGGTTCTATACTTTACTACTAAATTAAGTATGCCGGGAGGGGGTCTAAGATATAGCCAAGGTAATAAAGTCAGCTTAATATAGAGATCAGACCAGCCTTATACATACCTGCTCCTATCGCCACTAGGTCAACTATAGGCAACTCAGGAGGGTAAATCTAGCCTTCACATAATAGCAAAATCCTCTATCAAGAGTAAGAGGGCGCTATAGCTCTAATCAGAATCAAATAGTATTAGAAGTATAGAGATTCACTCCCCTAAAGTGGCTAATAACCTTATAAATAAAATAGGGAATCCAGGCCTAAAAGCTAAAGAACTTTATAATAGCTAAAGAAACCTTATTAGCTAAAGAAACCCATATTTAATTTATAGGGCAGATATTAGTAAAAATGCGCCTAGAGGGAGAGCGAGAGGATAAAACCTCCTTACATATAAAAAGGCATACATTCTGCCAGAGCCCTAATCAAGCAACCACCCCAAGAGGAGCATAGAAGGCAAGAAGAGAAGCCCCTAACACAATAGGAGAGTTATAAAGGGAATAAAGAGTGCCAAAAAGGAGAGGCAGAAAATGAGGGCATAAGAAATAGTTTCACAGTACATACATATATATCAGATAGATATAAATTCACAGGGTATAAAAAAATTGATTCTCTAGGACTAGAAATTTCTTAAAAGCAACGCAGGAAGGCCCCTTCTTATAGTCTTGGAGGGGGGGGGGATGCCAAGGCTGGTTTTCCTCCGGATTCCGAAACATGCCGGTTCCCCTAGACCCCGGAACACTAACTGCACTTGATTGCTTGTTTCTAATTGAATTTATTAATTTAAGGGGGTTAGGATGGGTATAGGAGGGCCCATAAATATTAAGGCTTTAGTAAGATAGTTCTTTTTTAGTACTAGTTATATCTCTAATTTTCGCATTATTCTCATACTAACTTCCGTATTTAAATTTAATACATTAGCATTTTATAATAATTATATATTTTTTATATATCATAGAAAACATTATTTTTAGTAATTTAAGTTATTCAAAGATTTAAAAACATTAATATAAAATTTATCATAATATATAAAACTATTTAAAGTTTTATATTTTATAAATAATATTATAGTATAAAATGAATTAATAATAAAATTATAAGGAATTATATATTAATGCTTATAAATTTAACTAAAGTATGGAGTAAATGTTTATTAGATATATTATTAATTAAAATACTTAAGGATTTCCCCTATGACTTTTTAATATTGAAGATATAGTTAACTTCTTATATTAGTATTATATAATATTAAGCCAATAGGTAGATATTAGGCTTGAGGCTTTATAAATATATACTTTAGTTTAGAGATTAGGTTTAATTATTCTTACAATTATTAGAGGGCCTTTGATAAAGACCTAAAGGTTATTAGAAATTAGTTTAGGCTCTTTTATAATATAATAGTTAAATATTGAAATTATTGATAATAATCTTTACAACTTTAATTAAACTGGTTTTGTAATAAATATGATTACTATATTAATAATAGTGATATACAAGAATAGGCTTAAAAAGGCTACATTTATTTAAGTTAGTATTTATAAATAAAGAATAGCTATTAAATATATTGATACAATAAGGTAGTATATTCAACTGTTTATTATTATTTAAGCTACTTATTACCTATTAAGCTAACCTATAAACTTAAGTTTTCCGAACTTTTAGGTGATTCATCTTATTTCAAGTAAATAAATAAACAATAAGACTAATTTAGAATAAGTTTTATATTTTAATAAGCATATATAACTTAGGAGAGATATGGATTATTAGATATTAATTATAAATAGCTATAACAGCTATGTATTAGCTACGTTTAATTAATACTATAAGGAGAATAAGATTATTACTATCTAGATATTATTATATTCTTTTTATTTAATTAAGCTATTAAATATCATATTATATTTACCTTTTAAGAATATATATAATAGGAAAATTGGTAACTTTATTTAAACTTTCATTAATTATATTATTAAGTATAAGTCCTTTATTATATTTAAATAAGCTTATAATAAGACCTTTATAAAAGACAATATTAAAGCTATATTTAAGGGAGCTAGAATCCTGCCTTAGGACCTAGATTCTTTTTTAAACTTAATATCTACTTAAGAACTGTAGTACTGTCTATTTTTATTTCTCCCTAGTAAGAAGAATTCTAAATACTCTTCAATACTTAATAAGTTAATAAGTAACTAAGTTTTATTAAAGGTAGGAGTTTTACTTATTAGGGTAGCTTCCGTATACTAATTATAAAGGTTGGTAACTAGCTATTAAAGGGTTTATAAATAATAATATATAAGATTATAATGTTAAAGGAATAAATTTATATACTTAAGAAGCCTAATATAGTATTCATTAAATGCTAGAAGGCTAAAAGAACTTAAGTATAGCTTAAAAAGGCACTCAATATTAAGGAATCTTAGGTAATAATTAAAGAAAAGGAAAAGGGAAAGTAGTTAGTTAGTAAAACTAGTAGTAATACTAAGGAGGCAGTCTATAATGAATTAGGTAAATAATGCTATAGCAACTATAGTAAGGCTGGATATACTGTAAAAATGTATAGGAAAGAGAAAGAAGGGTTTGATAAATTATATTCTAACTATATGATAGTAAATCCATCCTAGTTAGTACTAATTAATATAAATATATATATATATATTAGCAGTCTACAGCGGATTAAGGTTTTAAGAGTAAAGTTAGTAATAATTAGTGTAGAATGTAATTTCTTTACTAAAAGTTAGCCTATTTGGATTAGTAATCTAGCACTATTAATACCTATACATTAATAAAATTAATTAGAATTAAGTAATTAAGTATAGTCAGTACTAATTAGTGCTAACTTTTATTAATTATTTAGCCCTGGATGGTTACTAGGGTCAATGGAAGTTGGTGAATATTGCAAAATTGATTTACTTACCGATACGGTCCACTCACTAGTAAACCACGTTAAATCTTTCAAATAATATTCTGATGAATTTGTGCTATAGAATAGCATTCAGTTCAGCGTGTGTTTCGGCAGGGTCGCAGTATGGTGCTCTGAGGCGAATTCGGACGATTGACAATGGTCTGGACAACTTTGTATTGAATTAAGTTGGGCTTCTGTAAGCCCTCCTTATATACCCTCCGACGTCGTCTCACCCCTGGGCACGCTGCGGTAGGCTCTGGTGCAAATTTGCAAATGCCGGAAAATTCGCCCTTCCAACACACCATCTTTGGTTCCAAGCAACTAGCCAACCATAGCCCTAGCAATGCCCAAATTAAGTACATATAAACTTCAGAAATCAAGCTATCTAATGAACTAAGTTATATACTTTTTAGATAAGAAATAAGGGTAATGCAGAGGTCTAAATTAAGGTGCAAATGCAGACCAAAATAATCGACTCACGGCCACCAAACTCATCTTGCGTCGCGCACACACTGGGCATACTTAGCGAAAATCGCCTGACTCGCAAGTCTAGGGTAACTCCTTGCAAGAAGTCTAGGGTAACTGCTTGCACGAAGTGCCAACGCCCTGCTGAGCGGTTCCGTTTAACAAGGTTTAATTGGCTTGCTAAGATCTTTTTTATTAATATAAAGTAAGGCACTTAAATTAAATAGCTATTTAATTAGCTTAACCTTTATAAGAACCTATATAAATCTAAGGAGTTACTAATTTATGTCGAATATATATATTCTATTATTAGCTATGGATGGGCGTGTAGGGGTGTGTAGAAGGGTTTTTGGTGGGTGTGCTCCTAAAGTAAAAAGGGGTTTTTAGAAAGTTAGCGCTGCGGCGCACCATAGCAACGGTCAGATCAAACGTCCAACTCATGCCTGGAACTCTGGGAGGTGTAGTCGGCAGCTGCCGGCACCCCTCAGGAATGCGCTAGTCAGATGATTTACTGCCAAGTGGCCTCTTTGGTTCCTCCGATTCGACCGGCCGGAAGGCGTAACTGAAGCGCCGAGCCAATTAAAGCATCGGATTCATTTCTTGGGAGACTATAGCATACGGGATGATTCCAGACATGGGAGAGAAAGTGAAGCAGTGCCCCAACTACTGCGCCTGGTGAGCACGGATTAACGCCCGCCCGGCTATACAGAAGCTGTTGAAGGATAAGCAGAACGCGCTTTCTGCAGGGCATGAACAGGGCATGTGTGTATCTGACTTCCTTCAACAGTCTACGAGAACTAAATCCTCTATGACCAAGATCGTTCAGTGTGACTGCCCCTCGATATTGCTTTGAAATTACTTGAACAGTTGCTTGGGAGTAACTGCACAGTGCTTGATGAGCTTGGATGGTGGATATGTACTTCGTGCGTGTTTGCTCTGTTCATGCGCTTCCTCATTCGGAAGGCAATTGCATGAAGTTCAGCATAATCCATTGTAGGTTAATTCAGCATTTAGAGTCCTGGTCCAATCCAGCAGCCCCAGGATTCAGCTAGCTACAGCCATTGGTGGTGCAGCTTCATCTTACTTTCGAGCAGAGATTCCATGCTGCTAGGAAGCCCCCTCCGGCCCTCGGATAACCGCGGGCTCCGGCCATACTGTAGTGCCATCGCATGTTAAGATAGCGCGAAGTAGGAGGTTGTACGGAACGAGTTCAATCGCCTACGGATGTTGTATTAATTGAAATGTTTCGCAAGGCATCCGATCTTGCAATTTGCACAATACAAGGAACTCCCAGAAACTTTGCGATACTTTATTGATCTTTTGAGGAGAAATTTTCACTTTAGACAGCAACCTGACATCATGCTTGAGGACAGCAACCCGATCGTCTGGAACCCTTCCCAGTACGATCTGACGAACTCACCACTCGCGAAGTTCCGAGACCACGTCAACTCCAAGTACCACCTATCCTTGACAACGTATGGAGAGCTTCACAGGTGGTCGGTGAATCCGGCTACGGCCGGGGACTTCTGGATGGAGCTCTTCTTCTTCCTGGACATGAATGCGACTGGGCTCCCCAGAAGGGCATTCGAGGAGGTAAATATCGTGAGTGGGCGAGTGCTATGGGATGTATAACTCGTGGTGGCTAATTCTCTGTAGCCTCAGAGAAAGATGTTCCCAAGCCCGAGATTCTTCCCCGGCGCACGGATGAACTTTGCAGGAAGTGTCTTACAAAACCGTGATCCTCTTGGTATTGCATTGATTGAAGCCAAAGAGGGGTCTTTTGACACCAATTCCGTCACATGGGCGCAGCTTTACGCTCTAGTGGAGGTACTCGCCGATGCCATGAGATCCCACGGAGTAAAAAATGGAGACAGAGTGGTTGGAATTATTACCACCAACAAACTTGCAGTTGCTTTATGTCTGGCAACCTTGTCAATAGGGGCAATTTGGTCATCGATATCGCCGGACCTTGGGCCCAAGGGCATTTTGGATCGTGTGCTCCAGACAGACCCGAAACTGATATTCACAGACACATCAGTTACGTACAACGGGAAGGTCCGTGATCTCACACCTAACATCCGGGAGTGGATAAACATTGCATCCTGCGGCCCAAGTCTCCATCGCATTGTCTTCAATTCGTCCCGTTCGGTTTCTCAATCCGAGTTTCCCAACACGATCAACTTTGACGAATTCTGTGCGGAGTCTACAGGAAGGCCGCTGGAATTTGAACAAGTGCCGTTCTCACATCCTGGCTTCATCTTCTATTCTTCAGGCACCGTAAGGACTCTCTACCCATGCCTCTGCTGTCTGTTTCTAACCTGTTACTGTAGACTGGTGCTCCCAAATGCATTCTTCATAGCGCAGGTGTATGTTGGGTACATTGCACACGGAGCCATACCCAGATATTCTGACCATAATATCACAGGGCGCTATGCTGCAAATTAAGAAAGACTATGTGCTCCAGATTGGTACACTACCAACAGACATTATGTTCCAGTATACCACGGTATATCCTTAGCAAACTGCCATGATTTGATGTTAATCTCAGACTAACCTATTTTGCCTCCAGACGGCCTGGATCATGTGGGCATTTCTGGTGACTTGTCTTAGTATTGGTTCGACAGTTGTTGTCTATGATGGTTCACCGCTGTACCCGGACATCAGGTTTCTCCCGAAGCTAATATCTAAGATTGGGTTTGTAAATATGATGTAATTGGAATTCGGTACTTGGTCTAACCATTCTGGTGCAGGGTGACAGTTTTCGGGACATCGGCGAAGTTCCTAACCGACCTGAAGGACTCCAACATTCGCCCAAGTAGGTCGTGAGGTCTGCATAGAGGAAGCCAGCTAATAATTATACATAGTGGATGAGTTCAACCTTGAGATGCTAAGAAAAGTCACCTCAACCGGCTCAGTCTTGCCAGGGGACGTTGCCCAATGGTTCTACGACACTGGGTTTCCCAAAAATGTGCAGCTGATTTCCGGAAGTGGCGGCACAGATTGCTCTTGTTCATGTAAAGATACCGTCACCTCTATGCTATTTAACCGTCGCACCGCTAACGAGGAATAGTTGTAACGGGAAATTCACTTACTAGCGTCCATGCCAATGAAATTACTGGAAAGTCACTAGGAATGGCCGTGGACGTGTTCGATCCTCTGGCCCCAGAAGGGAGGTCTATTGAGGGTAGCGATGCTCCCGGGGAGTTAGTCTGCACACAGCCATTTCCAAGCCAACCACTCACGTTTTGGGGCCCTGATGGCGACAAGAAATACCACGATGCATATTTCTCAACATTTCCCAATGCCTGGGTCCAGGGGGACTTGATAAGAATCAATCCAGGGACCAAAGGAATAGAGATGCTTGGAAGATCGTAAGTACATACAAGCAAGGCTTTTGGGAAAAATTAGCTAATATGGCCCCAGGGACGGTGTATTGAATCCTTCAGGCGTACGATTCGGTTCGGCGGAAATTTACAATGTCGTTCGACACTTCTCGGCTGTAGAGGATTCTGTCTGCACCGGGCAGAAGAGAGCGCACGACAGGGATGAGACGGTCGTCTTGTTCCTAAAACTCAAGCCTGGCGAGCCGAAGACCAGGCAGCTCAAAGAGCAGATCCGGTCAAAGATCGGCCATAGCCTCAGCAAGAGACACGTACCGAAATATGTCTTCTACGTGGACGATATACCTTACTCGAACGTGGGCAAGAAGCTCGAGATCCTGGTAAAGAACATCATCAGCGGACGGAAGGTGGAGTCGACGGTGGTAGCTAATCCTGATTCGCTGGAGCACTACAAACAATACTTCAATATTGAAGAGGTGGCAAGAAGATTGGACAACAAACAGCTGGCCAAAATGTAGGGTTGAGGGAGCAGGTCGGATGTCAGTGCAGAGGCGCTCGCTATGAGAGCAGCACACTCGGAGGAGCGCTATAATTGCCGAACAAAAGTCTTAGAGCTCTTTGCATTATCCTCTCAGTCTTGATTGCGAATGCGACGTATCATATGCATTTCCTAGAAGTAGAACAGCTGTTCTACGCTCTACTCCTCTTTCAACGCCTTGACCAAAGGGCCTGAGTCCTAACAGCCGTAACTGAAGTCAGCAACGCATAGAAACCACGGCGCCAGGGATACATACAGCCCAAACTTGGTAAAGCGACAGCTTTGGATCCCCCCCTTGAGCTCCAGAGATACGGAGGCGACCTGTAAACTCTCCAGACACGCTCCTTCCGTTTCGCAAATCCATGGACACTTCTCCGACGAACATCAGATCGCTAGCCTCTTCATTTGCGGTGTATACCTTCTTGATGATGTGTCTACGTCGCTTGATAACGACCCAGGCATCTTTGCGTGAGTTCCGTATTTCTATATAACCAGTTTAACCCAGGAAACGGGCCATAATGACAGGTGGGGCGTAGCAGGGAAACACGAACCTTCGGCTCCTCGAAATGCGTGGGCCCCAAAGTATGCGACGCCATCTGGGGAGAAAATCTCATCCGCGAGTACATCCCCAGACTTTGAATCGTCGTTGTCTAGCGTATTCAGGAACTTGTCAATCAACTTCTTCACTGCATCGGGAACAGGGACCGTTGGCCACTCCGCAGATTCCGTGTTGTAGCCCATGGTTGGGGTGCAGGTCGACGCTGGTGATGAAAAGGGAGCAAGAGTTTGTTTTCGCGGTCGAGAGATACGGTACTCTGTCGACGTTAAAAACAGGCCCGGGACTTCTACTGTGTTACTTCCTTCAGTCTGCAACCGGAGTTATCCAGCACCCATCCCGGCCCAATCGGACTACATCGTGTGGGGTATGGAACTTCAACCGCAGGCCCTATTTAATTAGGGAATTGATACACAGGCGACGCAAATCTTAACCAGGCGAGGATTCTTGATTGGTTGCCAGCCGCTCGATACCAGACCACTGAAGAATACGGCCGCCGAGTGCCAGCGTCTGCAGGCCGCGCGTGCGGAAGACGAAGTGATAAGCGTCTTGACGCCAAGGCCTGAGACACCCGAGGCCCCGTTACTCTTAGCCGTAGGTCCCGGTACGTCCGTACATTATAGGAAACAATGCGTCTGTTACAAGGCAACGCCGCCGGCGGATCCACCTGACAGAGGACTTTCTCGACCATGAGATTCCCAGATATGCGACACTTTCCCACACATGGGATCCCCAAGAAGTCTCCCTCGGAGGACGGTACAGGGAAGGACAAACTCGGGCACGAGAAGATTCAGCGGGACACATGTCTGTCGTCCCACACTTCGCACTGCGCCCGGCCTTGTCTTGCTGTTCAAGTGCTTGACTTCTAGCGTCGATGAGGAGTATCATAGCGTAACGCTTTCCAGAAGCGGCCGCAAAGTGCACGTCTCGGCTGAGGGCCTAGGAGTCGAAGCTGGGACCTGCGTCTGTCGCGGGCAATAAGAATGCCGAGTTCACGCTCAAGCTGCTTCATTCTCTGATAAGCACGACCGTTGGCAGCAAAGGAAGGCGCCCATATAGCGTTCCCGTCCTTCATCGTCACTTGTCCGCCGATAATTCTTTTTTTCCAGGGTGGCCTTGGCGGTGGCGACGTCCCTACTGGTTTCTCCCTCGATCTTGAGCACCCTGAGGCCCTGAGCAGGAGGATATGCCATGCAGAGCAAGTGCTGCGACGCCCAGGCTTGCTTACAGTCGGCTATTTCTTGTTCAATGCATCATAGACGCGAGCTGGGATCTTAAGCCTTGCTGAATGCACAAGCTGCACTGTCAGCTTGCCATTATTGTTGAATGATAAAGGCTTGTTGTGGAACAACTCGACTGCCTGCCTCGCATCCGCGTCATTCAAGAACAGAGCTTTGGCCTTGAAGCGCTTCCCAGGTACCTCTGAGCTCCCTCCCCACTGCTCCAATGGCCCAGCTTGGAGCAGTAATGATTCGATTAACGTGTTTGCAATTGCTAGGTCGACCTCGCAGCTTGCAATGCTCAGGTCGACATGGCGCGGGATCGATGCGGCAGGGATATCTCTCGTGACATGCTCTTTCTTAGCGAGTATTGGGACGTCTGAAGGTCAGATATCAACGTTCTCTAGAAATAAGTGCTATTGCTTATTGTCTGTAGTTACTGCTTTTCCGATTTTAGTATTCTCTTATTCGCGTTCAAGAGATATTGCGGAGGGGTTGGCCGTAGCGTGCAGTGTATACTAGACAGCCCTTTTATGCTAGGCCATCGTCGTAGCTAGCTGGTATTGCGGCGTCTGCTGCGGCGCGACATAGGGGCCCGGTACACCTCCGCATGCTCCAGGGTACATCTGATCGTAGCTGCCGACTTCCTGCCGGGGCTGTTGGTTCTCGCGCTCCAGTACGCGGGTCCGCTGCCGCGCCATTTGCAGCACCTCAGCCTTGCTGACGTGCTTGTCCAGCTTCTCCGAGGTACTGTTGAGCACGGGTTAGCTGTCCGTTATCCTGCGCCGCTATTGCTGCAAGCCCTCCTTTCCATAGGCCACACAAGTCGCACCTTGAGCGACTACCTGCAGGATAAGGGTGGCGGGGAGTTTGGTCCAACGAGCATTTCCGACCTATTCCGACGTTGGGCACATTTGCCCGAGCATATATGAACCTTTGATCTCAATTGCATGACAAAATCCCTTTTATCTGTACTTTTAGCCCTCTTGAAGCCGTGGTTTCCGACATTCATTGCTAAGGGGATGCTGAGGGTTTAAGTAAGCTGGTCCAATACAGTTAAGTTGCAACTACGTTGACCACTGCTCTCCACTCCCCCCCCCCCCTTCATAGCAGGCTGGTGAATTGGCCCCCTCAATCTAAATAAATAATAGCCCAAGTTTGGATGTGAAGGTTCGTTATCGATCTCGTTTGGCATAATAGTCTTGCGACTAACACTCCGGGCCTGTTCTAGCGACTCTGGGAGAACATACCGCCGTGTGGGAGCATTTGCGGTTTCGGTGAAGAGACCCACATATCCCAATAGTCCGTCCAGAGCCATGCACTCGGCTCAGCCACGTGGATGCGGAGTAAGCACCAGAGTCCGCAACAAGCAGCAGTGTTGTGTGACGGCAATTTATATCTCAAATGGTCAAGGAGTGGAAGACGAACTGGTGGGCAGGTGGTTACATCCCCTTATAATTTCTACCCTCGCAGCCACAAGCTGGCATGCCCCCTGGTTACAATTATAACTAAATTAAATACCATCAATGAGCGGGCTCAGTCCCTGAGCAGTCCCCAGCTTGTCCTCAAAGAACAGCCTGAGCCGCTCCACCCGGTACCGGTCCGACATCCACTCTCGGAAGTACGTGATATTGGTGCCGGGCATCTCGAGGATGGGCGGGTACCCCGCGGGAGGCGCAACATCATCGCGGACGGGCCAGGACCCGCGGGTGGACTGCCACTCCTTGGTGAGCATGTAGTTGTGCAGCAGCTTGGCGCCCTCGGGGTGGGGCGCGTCCCTGGGGATGGCGGCCAGCTGGAACCAGGTCACGAAGGAGCCCTGCGTCGGGTGGCTGATGTTGATGTTGCCCGCGGGCTCGAGGCCGTCCGAGGTGAAGGACGCCGCCCAGGTGCTGTTGGCGGCCTGCATGACCGTGTCCGGGGTGCGGGTGCCGCGCACCCAGCGGGGGTTCTGCTGCAGCAGCCGGTCGAACCAGGACTTGCCGTATTGCTGCATGCTGTTTTTGTTGTCTCGTCGTCAGCCTTGTTGTCTTCCTGCCTACCGAACTAACCACAGCGGGCAGCGCGATGGCATGGGGCGGACTTACATCAGGTCAAAGGCATAGAGAACCGCGTCGTCGTCGTTGGGGTAGGTCAGCACGAGCTTGTCCTTGAACTCGGGGCGCAGCCAGTCCTCCCACTCGACGGGGGCCGCGATGCCGGGCAGCTTCTTGGTGTTCCACTTGCCCGACCAGCCGACGGTCAGCACGCCGTAGAAGGCCGCGCGGGGGTCCCTCATGGGCGAGTAGATGTGCTGGAAGCCCGCGGGGGCGTAGTGGAGCAGGGCGCCCTCGGCGTCCCAGCGAGGGAAGTCGTGGACGGTCTGGAAGGCGATGCTGTCGACGTAGACGTTGTTGGCGGCGAGCTGCTCGTCGAAGCGCGGGCTGTGGTACTTGGAGAGGTCCGTCGTGAGGTTGAGCACCACGCCCGGGAAGCGCGTCTCGAACTCGCGCTTGAGGGCGTCCTCGTCGGTCGACTCGTCGCCGCCCAGCCACATGGTCACGACACCACCCTCCTTGAGCGCCGCCTGGTGCAGCTCTTCCAGAGATCGCGTCTCGACCGCCGCGGCGCCGTTGAAGCCCAGCGTCTGGTCGTAGCCCAGCACGCGGCCGGCTGCCATGGCCGTCGTGAGCAGGGCGCGCAGCATGGCGTGTTGGATCATGGGCGCGCAGATCTACAGAGTCCAGGGGGGGAAAAGGGGGGGGGGGATTCCTCTACTGAGCTTGAAAACCCATACTCAGTCCTGAAGTCCTCGCACGAGAGAAATCATCAGGCATTTATACATTATTTCGAAGCTGATTCAAGCCCGGATGTGCTTCTCCAGCAGGGATCTTATTAAGCTTGAAATCTAAGCTTCTCCAACCAGCAACTGGGCCACTTTAGTTACTACAGTACCTTTACCAACAAGTTGGAGAAGAAATAACCTAGTGGGTCCAAGACTGCCAATTGAAAACGTATAATAAAATTTAACTTTCGGGACCCCGTGTACCTGCGAGTCATATCCCCGGGGTGTTCACATCGAGGCATTCTCAAGCACGTTGAAGAAGTGTGTCCGCGGGGCATATCCACTGCAACCCCCCCAGTCTTGGAGAAGCGGTGATTCCAATGATTGATAATCAGACGCCAATTTGGTAAACACTACCGTACCGGGGTCCGCTATAGGCCTGCAAGGCTTGCGGAGATCTGTAAGCCTTGCGTGGTTTGGAAAACGTATTCTCAACACAAGGGTTGCGGTAGCCGCAAGAGTTAAAGGGATTAGGTATAAAAATTACATAAGGAGAAATTAGGGAGAGAAGTACACACTTACCCAAGCCGAAAAGATACACTCACAAAGAAGCAGCCATAAAGAAGCAGTTACAAAGAGGAGTTATAAAGAAGAGATAACTCTAATTATAAGCATATTAATATAGTTTAAAGGTTTTACGCCTAAGAGAATCTCAGGAACAACCAGAATCCTTCCGGAATGAAATTCCTTTTTAGCTAAACCTTACACCTTAGCAAGTAGAGCAGTTTTAATTCTTATCATGTAACCATATTCAAAATCACCTAACTCTTACGCAGGATTGCAACTCCTGCGCCTATCCCAAGTCTTGCGGTGAAGGCAAGCCTTGCGGGTAGCCGCAATGCTAGCGGATTATTACTATTTCCCAGTACGGTATGTATAGTGAGAGGCCTATGACTCTGTTGTCACCAAATATGTCGCCTGCCAAGAAACCCGGGTTACCCCAATGCCAAGGAACAGTGCCAGCGTGTGGAGTCACTGGCTCCGCTTCCGGTCCATCTGCACAGACTGAGGAGAGGCAGTTCTATCACAATCAACTAATACTTTTTTGAAGGTAAATTTACAGTTACACAATAAAAAAACTGTAAACTTAGACTAAATACATAAATTCACAAGTAATTTATAACAGAACTTAGTGTAAGTATATTATAAAACGAACATATTTATAAAGAAATATATTTATTACTTATTATTAATAACTAAGGATAATATTAACTATTTACTAAAGCTAAAAAAAATAATATATATAAGAATTTAATTTTTACTTTATTAAATCGTATTCGTAAATATGATATAAGATTTAATACCCAAAATTTAGATTACTTAAAGCTAATTAAAATTTAACGAAATGTAATGAGCTGTGGTAGAAGGTGCCACTGTACTACATCTGACCAAAAGATTAGCTAATATTCGAACTCTCCGTTCGAATATTCCTTCCAAACACCTTATATAGTGCGGATCGGAACACTAAATGCATTGCTTTAAAAATATATAGTATAATTTTTATAAAATAAAATAGTAGAATAAAGCATTCTTATTTTAAATTCTTAACTTACCTACTATATATAAGACACTAAGTAAGACTAGTAATAATACGTAGAATTTAAGGCTTTACTCCTACTTCTTAATCTCTATTTAATCTCTTTATTACTATTAAGTAAGTAGGTTCTTTAATATATTGATCTCAGATAACAAATTAAATATATACTATTTAAAAGACTTTGTTAACTTTTATTACACTAAGTATTAGCTAACAATAACCTAAAGCATTAATAATTTAAAGATATTAAATATAGTATAAAACTAGTAATATTAGTAATAGCCCTTACTTAAGATTACTTCCTAATATTATTAGACTTAAGCTAGCTACCTAATAGCTAGTATTTACCTAGTTTTACCTAATAAGTATTCTTTTTATTAAGTTAGATTAGCTTATCTTTAAAGATATTATATTTAACTGGCTCTGTATTTATTTAACTACCTGCTGGCTATAAACAGGTAATAATATTAAAGTATATACCTAAGGGTTACTTTATATTTTATACATTAGTTAGCCATAGGTATAGGTATATATAACTATAGGTGCCCCCCTCCTTAGGTATAAGGGTGACTAAAGCTCTTAATTATTTTTTTAAAACTATATTCTATTTAACTATAGCTATTTGCTTGTTAAACTCTATATTATTCTCTAATGTCTCTACTACCTAGTATATCTCTTTTAAGAAGCTTTACAGCTTATTAAACTCTTTTTTACCTATATTAGGAATTCTTAATCTAACTTCCTTTAACTCCTATATTTACTTAAAATAGCCTTTATACCTATCTAATGTAATTCGTGGCGTTATGTGAGCTCCAGCCGGGAAAACAATCCCTTCTCTCTCACTGGTGTGCCTTGATCTCTCAGTCAACCCCGTGGGCAGAGGCACGTGTGTGTCTCATCTTTCATAACTTATCCATCCTCCATTCTCTTACGCCCAAATTTCCCATACCATTTCATCTACGACACTTTCCTCATACCTTATTCGGCTCGCGGCTGGGCATTGAAATGTTTTCAGACAAATCATACTACGTCGGGACACGTTGGCGGTATCTTCCTCCTATACCCATCTGACTCACTATCCTTGCATTCAGCGGTACCATCTAGTTCTCTCCTACAATCTCGCCAATATCTAGACGATATAGCTAGGTCCTTATCACTCAAACTTGAGTGTGGGCCGGCTCCGTGGCAAGGCTATATGGGCTATTAAGGAGTGTACAAGGTGTTTCCAGTCCACAAAATGCGCCTGACCAGCGTCTATATAAAGCGCAGAAAAAGTACTACAAGCTCGCCAGGTCAAGGCTCCTCCAGGTCCGGGTCCGCTCCGGGCCGAGGGCGGCGAGTGTATCATGAAACCAATTATAGATAGACACCGTCTAGGAGCCGGCGCAGTAACTATACAGATCCTGTTTCCAATTACAATTTTAATAAGCCATAAGCAATATAACACAGTAGTAAGATGGGAAGCCGCTCAAAGCATAAAAGTCATTATCTATTTATTCGTGATTATGCCTGTCGACTATAGTATTACCGTGAGTGACACTACCTAGAAGTGGGAAGTCTCCCTTAGAATATGATGAGATAAGGGACTTGGAAGATTTTACCCACTATATGTCTACCCAAGCTACGGGGGCAGGATTGTCTCAGCGACTTTGATACTATACTAACTACACATTATCGATCCCGGACGAAGGGATAGAGACTGAGGCAAATACGAACACATGATGCGGCACGACCAAACCGGGTCAACGTTCCAATGATGCTTCACGGCCGGTCTGTCTGGTCTTTGCCCTGCTCCTCGAGATCTGGGCGTTACATCATGTTTAGCTTGCACCACAGCCGATGGGTCATGGGCCGGCTCATCACGAACCCGGCTTGGTGCACCCACTCGATGGCGTAAAATGGACAGACCTACTCGCTGGACTTCAAAGGCTTAATACCATCACTTACAGCATGTCTATTCAGGCGCTGTTCTGGCCCTCACAAGACTGGCTTGGCTTTGTGGCACTGCTTTTCTTGTTAGAGGTCATTTCTGAAACTTAAACGCAAGCTTGCCACCACCACGAGACTCGCCGTGGGTGCCAGGTTCCTTCTGAAGATAATCCCAGGTACGCACGCGGTAGGGTGGGTGGCTCATGTGCAAGATGGGCAACTATATTGCTGGAAATACATTTGGGCCTGGCACATTTGGCACAAATAAATTTATCCCGACATTGCTGGCTATAATAATTTCCTGCGCCCCCTATATTCTTCATGGATACTAGGCGTGCTGTCCAGGTATGGTGAGGTGAGCTGGCGGCTAAGCACGAGGCTGAGCAAAACCCGTATCAATGAAAACTAATACCTCAGCTATGATGCAGCAGGCATCGGAATCCTTGTGTTTCGCGACACCTTCTTAAGCGCTACAGCACCGTCAACCAGCACATGCGACCATATCCACAAGAAAATATCGGATCCCGTCCGCTCTCCTGTAATCAAGCTTGTGAGAGGTCGATTAGTAGTTGGGTCGGTGACGACCAGCGAATACCGGCTGTTGCATGTATTCTTTTGCATCCTTTTTTGTTTGGTGGTTCCTGGGAGTTAGTGTGGAGTGGAAGATTAGTCAGCAAGCGTTTTTGGCTGACCCGGCAAAGACAGGCTAATAATAATGTCGCGGCTCCTTTTTCTCCACGTAGTAGGCATACAAACTCTCCCATCAATCGATCGAGCACAGTCACGCAGTCCTGAGACCCCTACAATGTTCGAGACCCGGTTGGCTGGGTATAGCAGAAAAGCAGATCACGATACCCTGACACGGGACATGAGCTGGGGTCTGGACTGAGGCTGCCGGATTAGTAATAACCACCTTACGCACAGGATGCTGTCACAATACAAGGACTACGTGCCTGTGGTAAGTAGCGGCGTCGCTTTTGTATGAATAGAGCAGTGGCTTAATTAGTGACAGATGCTGATAGTAGCTATAGGTATTCATATGCGCACCCAGGTGTAGGGCGGCCGGAATGGGGATCCATGATGTTGGCCTTTAAGAACTTTCTATAGTCCCGGACTTAAGGCTCTCGGGTGTTTAAAGGGTGTTATCTCCGCTAGCACTATCGGGGACATAATGGTTTGAAAAACATGACTTTTATTGGGGAAAGTTGTAGGGGGCACGGGGGTTGTATTGCCCGGGGCTTACTCTATTAGCTTTCCGAGCTTCCGGAGCGCGGATATGACGGGTTCACTCTATCCCAATCATAAAAACATTTATATAATTGCCCCAACCTCAGGAGCTACAGTCCATAACTCCGCGGTATACTTCCCTCACTTGAGACAAGGCAGACAAGCAATCATCCTCCCAAAGCAAAAAGGATGTCGAACGCTAAGAAACGCTCCGGAGCCAACACGGAACCATCCGTGGAGATTGATCCATCGTCTTCGACCGCATTTGTACGAGGCATGTTTGTCGCTGAATCAATTTTCAACCTCTACTTTGCCGGCCCCATGATATTCAACCCAAAAAAGGTACTTGACCAATTGTACCTGGCCAGTGGCCAGTCCATGGCACCCCAGACTGCCTCCATCACCCAGGTGTTCGGCGCCACCCTCTTCGCCATGACGGTCCCGATGCTGCTCGCGATCCCGAACAGGCCCGGGTCCGTGGAGCGGAGGCGGTTCTCGTGGCAGATGCTGGCCTCGTTTGAGGCCGTGACCATCCCACTCACGCTGTGGCAGGCGTGGGTCGCGGGGGAGGAGGCCAGCGGGCTCGATCCCGACAAGCTGGTCCGGATGAACGTGCTACCGATGGTGGTCCTGGTGTCGATTAGGACCTGGGTGTTGTGGAGGCGGCCGGAGATGATGGGGAAGTATAGGGTGAAGAGGGCAGACTAGGAGAGGTTTACGTTGGCGAGGCATTGTTCCGCAAGTTTGTGATCCTGTGCTCTTTGCGGAGGACACTCTGCAGGGCGTGTGTGTGTGTGTATAGACTGGAAGCCGGGGAGGGTTTCGCTGTATTTTCATAACCAAGATGAGATTGCTTTTCGCAACCGTGGGCGGCCTACGTTTAGTGTACATTCTTATTCCGCGTACTCTTGGTGTTATGAACTAACAAGTTAGAACATAAAGAACCTCCTCCGCCGCAAAGGAGGCCTCGAACAAATACTATAATATAATTCTATATTTTTAAAGTTAAATATTTCTAAATTTTAGGTTTTGTAAGAAAATATAATGAAGTATTAATATAGCTATTAATTCTAAAAGGTATGTATAAATATAAAAAGAAAGGTATAGATAGAATAAATATTAAATATTCGTATTTTGAGAGAATTACTATTCATGGTTCTTTGAATTTTTATATTTCTCCTAAGGTTTCTATAAGAAAATGTATTTTTAAGTTTAATCAATAAAAGAATTGTATTAATTAAAGCTTTTAAATATTTAATTATATATATCATTAACATGATTACCTTCTAAGAAGGTAATAATTCTACTAAAGTTCTTTAATTTAGTATTAAAAATAATATATAATCTTTAATATTATTAGTATTTTTATATATTTTCTTAAGGAATCTTAACATTTCAAATATTTTAACCTTTAAAGATTGTTTTAAAAAAATACTATCTATTATATTTGGCACACAACTGGGCATAATAGAAACACCAGATAGCCCTGAAGATACTGATGGCTCTTTCCATCTTGATGGTGACAATGGTGGCAGTAGCGGCCAAATGTCACTGGGCAGTATGGCTGTCCAACCAAGCACAGCCTCTCAGCGGTCTATTCGGCGGCGTAAAGGAGGCTCATACGCGTACATCTCTAATACAGCATTCAAATATAGTGGTTGTTAAATGGCCTTCACCATATGCCGGATAGTCACTCGGAGGACATAACGGGGAGGTCAAAGCTCAGGAAGCCGCGGCGGAACCTTCTCAGGTTGTCATGGCTTACGGACTCTAGATTTACAATTATTAGCCTATATACAGATTTATAGGGCTTGCTGTGTTCTAGTATCACTAGTAGGAATCGGGTTACTTGTATTCGATCAGGCAGGCTGCGCCTTACTTGCGTCAGGCGGCTGCTTACAATCTCGCTGGATATTTAGCCATGCTCTTTAAAATTGGCAGGGCAGATGATGTCTTCGCGTTATTATGAGGCATGAGGAGATCTGCCTGGTGTTAGATATCAACCCTGACCCTGCCCTCCATGAGCCATGTTTCATAGAGCTCATAATATCCGTCTTTCTGCTCATTCTTTCTGAAAACCTGTCCAAAGCGTGGCTGGTTTTGGTTAAGACCTGCAGACGTTTGCGTCGTGTCACGAGAGCTCCCTCCAGTGAGGTTTTCAATTAAAGAACGCAGCGCTGAAACCAGCTTGGAGTCTGAAAGCTTCGTCCAGATCAATCCTGCAAACCCTGGCATTGAACAAACAATGATTGCTACGGTCAACTCAATATCACTGAGGTTGATAGACCCGCCCGTCAGCCGTATGATAATCGAAAAGCTGAGTAGAAAGCAATACTTACCTGCAGATCATCAGGATACCAGCGCTCCATGATGAATCTCGATCTGAAAGCGACTTCACCCTATATCCAAGAGACACGAGGCTAGCAATGATTCCCCTACAGAAAATTATCAGCCACCTGTGTGAAGTCTCAAACAGACTGATATCAGTGCGCAACAGCCTTACAGAATCGCAGTGAAGAACACGGCCATGACCTGGATGCGTTTCCTCGCAGACAAGTGGAGTCTGGCAATAATGGGGAGAGGGAGAATGAATATGTAAATATCAAGGGCTGAGCCCACCGCTGCTATGCCCACACCCCACTTGAACGCAAAACGTTGGGGATTCGTGGGCGAATTAACAACCACATTATCCCAAGTCTGTCCAATGTGAGGGGTTAAGTAATATGATAGAACAGGAATGCTTATGCCATATATCAAAACGTTGACAACGATCCCGATCAAGATGGCCACACGCATTTGTCTTGAGATCTGAAACATTTGGCGGAATAAAAGTAAAGTCTCAGTCTTAGCTAGCAGCAAGCCGAAACTGGTCATTATCTCATATGCAAATGACAGCTGGCTTTAAATCAGTATGTAACCAAATTTGGTCATCTCAGTGCAACCACATACCTGAAAGGACTGTGAGGTAAACCAACAAAGTGGCACATCCCACATGTGGCGATAGTATTTGATGACTTGAAACCTCCCTGTTAGGTATCATAGGCAGGGCAACATCAATAATCCTGTACCTACATGTTAACAGCAGCATTGTTTGAGTTACTGCAATGATAGTAGAAAGAAAGACAAGTCCTAGAAATAAGAAAAACGTCAATCTCCCGCCATAAATTTAGATAGAACGTGTTGGGATTGGAACAGTACCATCGCTCCAAGTTGGCTTCTTCAAGTTGGCCAGCAGTCGGCCAGAAGCGAAGAAAATAGCGAAAACAGTTGAGATGACTGTGAGACATCTCACCAGGTTCTTGAGTAACGCGGTAGGATCCTCGAAGTTACTGACTTGGCCCGCAGGAGGAGAGCCACTGAGAATGGCACAGAGATCGACCCCAGGAAACAAATAAGCCAAGCCAGAGGCCATTGTGACACCAAAACGACCGTGTGGGTGAGGAATGACTGAACTATTGACGTGGACCGCTGCAGACAGAGAGTAATAAGTAAAGTTGAATAACTTGGGTCGAGCAAAAAGGCAGTGAATCAAGATGAGTGATATGTCAGGCGGCTTACTATATTACTTTCAGGCCAGGTTGAGGCTTCTCAGCCACCTCACGATGGCGAAAGGCAAGCCTGGGAATTGAACAAAGCACATTGTCTGGCGGGATGGACCAACTACTACATTACTGACTTTCAGGACTGGCACAGGTACCCACCTTCCTGGTCCTATCTTTACGCCCGACAAGAGTCACGCAACCAAGGTGGATGCAACGTGTTGGATGCAGTCTAGGTAGCTTTAACCAGTAAGTGGCGGTGATTAAGTACCCAGTCCCCACTCCCAGTGAGCTGACACTATAGCGGGCGCTTAAGGGACTGGACTCTCTGGGTGACACCGGGGAATTAAACCCAAACTTTCAATAGTTAAGGATAAAAGGCTATGAGATTCTTAATTGCCAGATTCTATTACTTATACCATATTAAAAGGAACACGCGCTCCAGTTGACATAAAGTACACGGTATATATGAATCTGACAATAATCACCGACATTCCGCGCCTCACCTCGCCAACCAAGAGCCAACAGTTGCATTGACCAACAGCCAACAGTTGCATCCTCCATAGCTCTCATTGGCTGGTCAGAAATTGAATGCGCAAGTCTAGAGCTTGGCCGGCTCAGGAGCAAATTTCGGACAAGGAAAATCGCAAGACAGTTGGCTGGCCCCCAAACGCTTTTGGGGACCAACGAGTGCAGCGGGCATGCAGCCCAAGCACCTCGGCCTAATACGAAGTGCATGCCTGTAAGTGACCACAAGAATCTTCTCCCAAGATACGAATATCTGGGCCTTTCGAGGGACGTGCACCCACTGTAAACTTAGATGTCGGAATGAGGGGGCAGGCGACATGTTATACTGCACGAAAGTGGTTGCGGCCCAGCCATTTAATACCATTTCGATTGCCTCAAATTCACACCGTGTCGAAGAACCCACCCCACCTTCACTGAAGCCTGCCTCTACACTTCGAATCACATAACTACCCACATTGAGGCGTTTCATCCTAGACCAAGAGGCTATTGAGAACAGAATTTACTAGCTGCTCTTTGTCAGATTCTTGGGTGCCTCCAGCCAGCAAGCGACCATGGCCGTTCCTTCCAAACGCACCTCGGCGAGCATTGTGGCAGGTTCTTATTCTCTCCTATGGGCTTTTTGCTATCCGTCTCCTCTCATGGTTGTCTTGATGAGCATTGGGGCGGGTTATGCTCTCCTATGGTCCTGGGCTTATCTCGATCACGATCCGAATGAACCACCACCTGTTGCTGGACCAATCCCTATGATTAGTCCCTTGGTTGGACTGATGACTGCGAAGGAAGATTACTACATTCGTATGAGGCACGTACTATCCGGCGCGCAAGTTAGACGCCATACTTTAATGCTACTCGTGAACTGACCGGAAATTACTTCAGGAACAAGCATGGCCTTTCAATATATTCGCTTCGAATGCCCGGTCCACCCACCTATGTAGTGAATTCTCTCCACTTGGTTCAGAGTATTGACCGGCTAATCGATGCTATCGCATTCACTCCAATTGAGCTGAGGGCGGTTGACAAGACTATGGGGGCCAGCAAGGAGAGGTTGGACAAGATTGGTGGAGACCAACTTTTGACAGAGAAAGGCTACTTCATGAGTTTCCCAAGAAACGTTGCAGCAGGGACCTCGCCTGGTCCCGGCCTGGACGCCCTGAAAAGAACTGTCATTAACACGATTGCAGTGGCTCTTGACAAGCTGGCATCACAAGGATGCACTGTTACTGAACTCTTTGACTGGGTCCAGCATGGGGTTTTCGCCGCGACGATGGAGGCAACGTATGGACCACATAATCCGTTTCGCCTCCCAGAGAACGAGAAGGCTTGGTTGTAAGTCATTCGGAGTTGCAAGAAACATCGACTTTTTCGTACCCTGACATCTAGCAGCACATTCGAGCCGGACCTTATGACGCTTCTGGTAGACTTTCTACCCGGCATCCTGGCCAAGGAAAGTCTCAAAGCACGTGACCACTTGGTTGTGGAATTCGACAAGTACTTCCGAGAAAACAGGCATCTGGAGGGCTCTCTTTTCGTCCAACTCCGTCATGAACACAATCTTCGCTTTGGCCTTGGTATTGAGGACACAGCCCACACCGAAGTTGGACAAGTCAATGCCAGTGTCAGCAACACGGTCCCTGGAGCTTTCTGGGCTCTCTGGCAAATCCTTGCGGACCCCATTGTCTATCGAGATTGTCAGCGTGAGGCAAATCAACTCGTGCAGACGAGGTCCGATGGTGAATGTACTATCAATCTCGCAAGGGTCAGAACGGCTTGTCCTACTCTTGTATCAACGTCGCAGGAAGGTCTACGTTTCCATGGCACGAGCATTTCTGCGCGGGTAGTCCAACAAGACACCTTAATTGACAACAAATACTTGTTGAAGAAAGACAGCATGGTCATTATGCCGACTCGGGTCTTACATACTGATGAGTCCATCTGGGGACCGACAGCCAACCAGTTTGACCACAAGGGCTTCCTCAAATCCAGGAAGGGAGACGGCAAACACGTATCAGCAGCAGCCTTCCGCGGTTTTGGGGGTGGTGCGGTCCTCTGCCCCGGCCGCCATTTTGTCAGCACTGAGATCCTCGCATTTGCAGCACTCTTGCTGGTCAGATTCGACGTGCGGCCAATCGGTGGCGAGTGGAGAGAGCCGAGGAAAGACTTCCTGATGAACACGGCCTTCCCAATCCATAAAGATAAGGTTCATTTTGAGTTCACACCAAAATCCAGCAGCAGGTGGAAGGTCATTTTCTCGAATAACAGTAAGGGTATCAACATGACCAAAGAGGATCTCGACAATGGTAATGAGTAAGACGAGAGACTGTCGAGGTTTCGGTGATGGAGGTTTAGTTTCGACTTGTGCGTAGGAGTTGTTATTATGTGCATGGATCAGTCAGTGCACATGGTCAACTGGTACATAGACTCTTTCTGGCTGGTATAATACGATTTATCGAAATAACGTCTACACTTCGGGTTTGATTTACCAACCCTGCCCAAATGGCGTTTTCAACAACGCACGGCTACCAAGGTCCACCACTACATATTCTTCCACATTGGGACACACAAGACGCAAGGTACATGCTGATATCACTAAGGCACTTGGTGCAACCAAGGCATAGAGGTCAAGCTAGCCAGAAGGAGCTTGGCCGGCCTAGAGAGTACTTTGAAAGTATCCATGGAGGTCCAACCTAAACCATTATACGACCAAAGTTTACAGGCAATAATACAATTAAATGATGTTCAAAATTGTCTGAAAAATATCTCACTAAGGTTTAAAATCATTTAAAGTAAAATAAGGAGTTATATAAATATTACATATTAATAAATATTTGAGAGTTAAAAAATCAGAAACGTTATTTATCATTATTTAAGTTCAACTTAAATTTTTAAGAGGCTATAGAAGCTAACACTTAATACTAAAGGATTATAGATGTTTTAAAAGGTGAGGTTTAAATGGGATGGACTACAAGACGGACGGAGGAGAGCGGTCATCCTAAGCTGTTCTATAGCCAGAGATTTACAAAGAACCAGGAGGTCCCATGGCTTCCGAAAGCTCAGGATGGGCTCACTCTGCCAGACCGTGTAATATGTAGAGTCCTATGATATGGCCAATGATCTGGGGATGAGGTCATGAGCAGCCAAGGTCTGGCGTACAGGAAATTTCTTGTCTCCAAGTACCTTCCTTTGTAGTATCATTTTGTCTGGCCAGCTAAGTCAAGCTGTTGCTGGAAGTTGTGAAACCAGACTTAGCCTAAAATGTCCGGCCTGCTCCCGTCCCGTTCCTCCATTACATTTGCGTGAGCTGACCATGATCTGATAGGTAGACTTTGGATTTTGACAATCCACAACCACGGCTCAAGGGTGAGAGTAGGCTGTTAGGCAGTAACTTGGTAGGCATGCTGTATTAGTGGTCACCCGTGGCCTACCATGCCCTTACGGCTGTGCTATAGCTGGTTGGCCAGATTTTGGTTATAAACCCCGAAGGTGGTTGTACAGACTCCGATACCAGGATCGCATTTTGTGCTTGTCATCAGATTTTGACCGAGGTATTTAGATCCTTCGACAGTCTCTCCCCGCAGCATTTTCTTCGTCCCCTTTCCATTCATGCTTATTAACGCTGCGACTGGTTCCGTATTGCGTGACTCAACGTGAACATCTCCAAGCCGTCAGAACTGCGCAAAAGTCAGTCATGTCTCCGCCACAGGTGCTAGATCTTCCACCCGACAGGTGCTTGAGATCAACAGAGGCTCAAAAAAATCTCAGTCTATGGGAGAGCAAGAAAGAGGTCCTTTATGACCTCTATGTCCACCAGAAGCAGACTTTGAAGGACGTGAAGACTATCACGGAAAACGACCACGGATTTCCCACAACATTGAAGTAGGTATGGTTCTCTGTGAAGACGCTTGGATACTGACGTGTATCGACAAGACTCTCTGACTATGAGCGTGTACTCCGAGACGATTTCAAATACAGAAAGAAGCTCAGTGCCAACGACTCGCTCCGAACCATCGGCCCAAGAATTGAGAGTCGGAAGAAAGCAGGCAAACGTAGCGCGGTGTTTCTCAATGGCTGCAAGCTCGAGAATGTCGACGACCGAAAGATTCATAGATCCTCGCAGAGCAAAAGTCCACGCCGACGTGCCAAAGGTCAGGAATAACCCCCATCCAGCCAAGAATTTGTTGTATGAGACCCATGCTGACTGCAAATGTGGTCAATACTACAGCACTGCCCTATGGGGTGGTTATTAAAACCCCGCCGGGGTCGCCACAACCCTTCAGCCTTGCATCCACCCTTCCATCGGCCACCGTCCCTAGGGCCCGCGGTCTCGAACAATACGAGCGGTATCAGTCACACACAGAGTTCATTGCTGGCTACGAAGCTGAGTTCGATCTACTCCGCTCGTTGATCGACGTCAATCCTCCATCAGAGCCTGGTGCTGGCGGAGAAGTGTCATCAACCCGACTTTGGAGAGAGGGCTGTCCGATTGATGAACTTCTTATCATGTTGCACGCACAGCGTAAGTTATGTCAGCATATACTCACTCAATTCCATCATTGGTTTTCATAGGAATTAAATCATATACAGATCGCAAATTGTATCACGCGAACCTCAGACTATTCGGCCCAAACGTCACTTTGAGCATCCTAGGGAAGATATGCTTTGACTTTTCGAACAACCTGCAAGACAAGACAATTTCTGCGGACTACATGAGATCAATTCTTGATTTGATTGGTTCCAAAGCTGACAGATTGTCCTTGAAGACATTCTTTTCTCCGAAAGCCATAACAATCCGTGCCGTATTGGAAGGCCTGAACTCAACTGCTCAGCGCTGGCAACATTCGGCAGCTTTTGACGCCCTTTTGGTTGTTCACTTATCAACCAGAAAAGGAACACTTTGGACCAAATAAAACCAATGCCCTCAACTTCGGCTTTGTGTAAAAATGGCTCCAGATCGCGTGGCAACCTTGATCGAGACCTACTCATGGGAGCAATCAGAGTTGGACAAAGCACTGCTAGATTCTTTACACTATAAGGGACTAACCAAAGTGGTAAAGCAGCTGATTAACGCTGGTGCATCACTTGAAAACAAGTACTACAGTGTATATATACGGTTTAAGTGCTTGCTCCTAGACAAGATCATTCGCCAGTTTGGGAGCCAAGACAGCGCCGTCGCTGATGCCGCTCTTTTGAAAGTATTTCTGGAGGCTGGCACAGTCTTCGACGAGCCACCTCCCACACGCCCACACCACGCAGGCTGGTTGGCTCCAGGACACCCTGTTTGCACTACGGACCTTTTGCTACTGAGCAAAGGGCATTCCATAAACCCCCACAACCATGGCCTCTTGTCATTCGTTTCCTCATACAGCGACCGCCAACAGACTACTAAGGCCCTCCTCGATCAGGGTCCCATATGAGGAAAATTGGCATCCTATTATTCGTGCAGCGAACAACAGGAAGGTAGATGTGTTACGGATCCTGGTAAATTTTCCCAGCATCAATGCTGCCTTTCTGGAGGACCAATTTGGGCTGGGCCTTCGCAGGCGTCTCTGTTTGTGTGCGTTGTGGAATATGGAGGATGTCCAACTAAACCAGATACTACGACTCCTCTTAACTCTTGACCTCGCCGCTGCTACTTGGAACCAACTTCTAGTGGAGGCACTGGTATTTCATCAATTCGACAGAGGTCACAACGACCTAGACTTCGGATTTGTGGACCAGATTCTTGAGCATGGTCTGGCATCCCTGAGCCAGGTCGGGCCTGATGAGAAAACTCCGCAGCTTTTAGAGCGCGCGATGAGGAGCGGCTGCGACATGAGGGCATTGAAATACATTGTCGATAAGGATATCTTGGAGCAGCCTATTGGAGCACTGTTGGTGGCCACTCTAGACGATGTCAAGTTGCACGAACGCAACGCAATCTTAGAATTCCTCACTAGGAAAGTCAAAGGAGCCGAGTTGTAGGTCCAAGAGAACAGCTCATCTCTTTCGTCAAAATGTCTCCGCTGCCCGCACCTGGCGTGTAATGGCCACGAGGAGAGTGACTGTGATATAATGGTTACAGTGAAGTGGCTTCTGGGCCTCGGAGCCACTCCGCTCGTGGACATTCACGGCTTTACGAATCTCATTCGACACTCTAATGACGGGTTCACGCTGGCAATGATCAGTAGCGTGCCACACATAAACGCGGGCGAGATGGTCAAAGTTCTGAAAGAGGTAGTCAAGCTTCGTCGTTTCAACCTGGCGATGGCGCTCCTTGAAAAAGGTGTCCAGATCAATGACCGAGCAGGAGGTGTGCAGACTATACTCCAACATGCATGTAACAATGAAGCACCACTTTGGTTCATCCAGCACCTCATCTTCAAGGGGTCAGATGTAAATGGTCTGCCGGGATCACGTGGTGGACTTACCGCCCTTCAATTGGCGTCAGGAAGCGGATTGATGAACGTGGTAGAGCTGTTACTGAACTGCGGAGCCGACGTGAATGCAATCAGCGGGTTGGGCTATTCTGATTTCACTCGTGCAATTGATGTTGCTGCATACACGTCCAGACTGGATATGGTCCACTTCCTAATCAAGGCAGGTGCGAGGAGTATATATCCCGGGCGGACAGGCTTTGGCGGTGCTGTCCAAATGGCAATTCGCCAGAGACACTTTTCAATTGCTGCTCTTCTCCAGGAACACGGTGACTCTGGCAGTGAAGAGCGAGAAGAAGCGGAGAAAGGGTGGCTGCGTGCAAATCCTGATGCATATATGTGCGGTATGGGAGAGTTTTGATGAATTTACCGAGTTAAAGGCTAGGATAAAGCTACCTCGGTAGGAAGGCTGTAAGGAGACACGATCTGTTACTATCGAGGTGCTGGCCAAGGACATAACCACGCTATTTGTTCAGCAATCGAAGTGTATGCGATCGCCGTGTTGGCTGCTTTGAGGTCGTATCGACGCCGGCGTGTGGTTCCGCCGTGCTCTATAAACATGTGAGCGAGGGCTAAGAGGCAGCTCACTATGGCTAGGAGGCTTTCCTCGACCCCGTCTCAGGAAATAATCGCCAACTGCTCAGGGACCTATTTCTGTACCTGGAACAGGCAAGGCCAACGGCTCAGCAAGGTGTCCGAAGTCTGCACCGGTTGTTGTAGACTGGGAATAGCAGTATAAGTAGCATGTGCTTACCTGGATCCACGCTCGTGCCAAGAGAGGCCAGGACATGCCAAACCCGGGTCATGTTCTCCACAGCCAAATCCATCGTTGTGGGCGATTTAATTACAGGTGGGCTAAACCTCTGTCTCATAATTTGGCAACTTCCCATGTCTATGCCCCCCCCCCTTTTTAGAGTCCTAAAGAGATTGAGTACTTATGTAGTTTCGTGTTGTATAATCCGCCAGTTAGGTACATATGACGGCCAGATAATTTGCTGATCCCTTTGTGCTTACATTATCTTTATGTGCTGTACATGGGCATCTATCGGCGTAGGCGGTCCTTAAGTATGAAGTTTCGGTCTGATAACATCCAGTACCAGCTATCGACATGATATTGCTGATGTCACTCCTCCACCCTCGCTTGCTCGCGTCCCTGCTGGGTATCTGCTTAGACTTACAAGAGATACAGGCGAACAGGGCAGCCGTGATATAGTTAATTCTGAGGTGGAGAAATCCCATAGATATAGGTTAAAAGGTTCGGCGCGAGTTGGAGACCTCCAGCCGCGCGATGTTGATGCCTTGATAAGTAGTTGTGACAAGTAGAACATAGACCTTAACCACCAAGACAGCGATGAAGAGGAGCTAGTATTTGAACTCCGGCTTGAAGGTAGGAATAGGGGCTACGCGCCATTCGTCTCATTTAACTTAACATCCTCGGGGACGAGGAGCGTCTTTTAGAAGTTGTTTCTCGTGGTTCTGGGTGTGATGGTGGATAATGTGAGATGCCTTCTCAAGAATCATGGGGATTTCACAACTATTTCTTCTACGGCGACAATATGCCACTAATCCTGCGAATAGTAATGGGCATGCCCACGATCCCATATAGATACCTTTTCAATAACATGTTTTAAAGGGTCCAATCCCAACATACCTAGGTATCGTTTACGCTGGGTGATGAGTGCTGTTAATCTCCCGACCGGCACCGTGCGCTTTGTTATATTGCAGGCATTCATCTCAAGCTGTCTGCAAGTTGCTTCTCTCAAGGGGCGAGCCAGGTGTAGCAGACAACGCCATGCAACCAACACACTCCTACTCAACTGCTTTTTCAGATCAATAAGCAGGGCTCAGTTACGTGCCCCTAGCCCCAAGAACGAAAAGTGGTGTCTTTACTTGAAGACTGATCCGGCCACCAAGTATCTCACCGTATCGAACTTGGAGTTATAGTCATTACCCGTCCGGTGCTACAAGTGTGAATCAGGATCAGCGTCTGAGAAAGTACAGTCCCTTCCTAATGTTATAGCAAGGCCATTAGTAGACCGTGTGGCACTCAATACAGTTCGTAGGGCTTCATTTTTGACGAAATCTATGTGCTGTATTTGGTAACTATCCCAAGTGCCAGGGGAGGCACAGTGTGGTGCACTGACCCCCCAGTATTCATAAGTACCTAGGTATCTTCTAGGACCACAGCCCGTAGCTAGAGAACTTAGCCCACAACCACAACAACGAATAGAAGACCAATTGCACCAGACCCCTTACAACAAGTCTACAGCCAGAGCTAATAATTACCTAAGTATTAAGGCCCCTCCGGCTCAACCCGCTCCACCAGCACTACGAGTGCTTTTGTGGCGCAGATGCTGTGGCCGTGTCCTTTGGAGCCATCACCTGCTTGCGAGGTGCCTTGGTGGGGACATGTGGAGCTGCCCGCGGGCGCGCCGGGGAGATGACGGAACAGACTGCGCAGCATCCATCGCCTATTCGAGCTAATGCCCCCGTGTCGGCCACAGCTGATATCTGCCACGGGAACTGGGCCGCACTGGGAGCGGCCGACCGGTGGTTTGAACGGGCTGGCCGTGCAGGCCCGAAACAGTGATGCAGCGCGTGCTTCTGGCACCGCCGTAGGATTCTAAAGGATATCTGGGTATATACTAGTATATACCTAAATTAGCCTCAGAACTAAGAGCTATACTGGAGCCACTATAAGCTTCGTCCTCAGCTATGCTAGCAAATAGTTAGCCAAGGCAAGTCCGAGGGATTGCCGACTATCTGTCTATCTAGAGAGGGCTGGTTGCACACCTTCAAACAGCCAGAAAATACTGCTAATCATTTCCTTAATTTTTACAAGGATCCGATGGGACGTTGAGTTTCCTGATGTCGGGAACCTGTGGGAAGAAGGGCCGGTTTGTTGGAATATTCTAGACCACTGGTGTATTATTAATACGGGATATCTGATATTCCTACTATCTAATTAAGTCGTATGATACTGAGGATAAAGTCTAAATAGGGGAAATCTCGCCCACCGTAGCTAGTGGTCAAAGTTAATACTAAGCACTATCGCCAATAGGTTATGAGCCCGGAACGACCCACTTCTTACCCACTCTTCTTATTGCTGTACCTAATCAAAAAGACAATACACACGTGACCCCCTTGGTTTACACCACTTCTTGAACATTCGACCCCAACACCTGATACACACACCCGGCAACTTACCCAACTCGACCTCAACACTCCTTCATATCTCTGCCAAGATTTAACCTATACCCACGATACATACACCATTCGAAAGCTCTTTTCAAGCACTATCGCTAACCTGGCTCAGTACCTTTCGAGGTGTCGGTTGAACCGAATTGCCCCTGGGTTTGGATCGTTTAGTGCTTCTCTTGTGCCGAGCGGATGCAGTATCGCCCATGTAATGCCTCGAAGGAGATTTTTACGAGGTATTGAGCTTCGCAATCCCCACTTGGAGAGGCTGGCGCCTGTCCGTTATCGATTGGAAGTTGTGGGGGAAGGGTATGCCGATCGCGACGCAGTTTCTCGGCGTATTTGGGCTGGACACAGTTGTCCGTGAGCCAGCCGGCATCGCGTGGACACGGGAGTTCAGGCTGAGGTGCTCCCGCGGTGCGAATAGCTTCTGGTCGTTGCCGAAGTCTACCTCCCATGGCGTGTCGTCTCCGTCCGCCATCAACTTGCTGCCATCAACTTGCTGCCATCAATCGTATGGGTGCTGAGTGCCGTATCCCAGATGCCGTTGCGGATGTCCAGGGTGTCTCGGGGCATTACCATCCAGTGGATCTGTAAGCGCCTTATGCAATTTCGAAATTTGGGGTCTGGATTTGAAATGACCATGAAGGCGAGTGTAAGAAATAGGCGTTGGATTCAACTATCTGTATATACTTTATCCTCAAGCTCTATACCAGACATCAATAGTAGTAAGGAATCTAGATATTTTACTGATACACCTGCAGTTTAGGAAACCCCAACGGCGAGGCTGTCTTGAAAGGAATAACAACGTTTTCAGCATTTAGAGTAGCCGTTTCCATACAAATAAAAAAGGCTTTTTTATATGCTGAAAACGGCTATTATAGGGGGGATATTTATCATATATAGTGCTAATATCCCCCGACTTCGAATAGTTCATACACCCTATTCTGTACCCTGAAATTTAAGAGGCTGGCTTGTGATAAAGGACGGGAAAGCTTTGTTGGAATGTTTTAAACCGCAGGTGTATTATTAATACGGGATATCTATTTTCCCTGCTACAATGTATGGTACAGAGGATAAAGTATATAAAGGGGCCACCTCCCCCTTCAAACCTGCAGTCAGGGAGCTTAAATCCAATGCCTATTGCCAACAGATTATAAGCCCCGCACGAGACCCTGCCCCACTTTTCGGACAATCGCCCAATTAGGCATATCGATAACGTTTCAACCTCAGACCTAAACCCACACCTACCAACCTCCTTCCTCTTCACTCACAACAGCCGTCAAAATCTTCATGGGTGCTCAACCTACACACACAGGTCATCTATCATTCGATAGCTCTCTTCACGATATACAACATTACATATTAAGACTTTGTTGAAAAAGTCTGACATCAACTCCGTAACTATAAACAACAACAAACCCAGAAACTCACATATTACATACTTTTTTTCAAAAGTCAATATGGCTTCCCCCGAAAACTATGGTGTTCCCCAACTCTCTGAAATGAGAAACTACATGTATTGGGCTATAAAGGCCCTAGACTTTCTCACTATGGAAGGAATAACTGGGAATAATGAGGAGCTTATAGACCTCTCTCCAGCACAAAATGATAAGGCTTTAGCCTATATCCAAATTATGTGTGAGGAAGGGCCTCTCATGCATATAAAGGATAAAAATACAGCCAATGAAGCCTGGGAAACCCTGAGGGAACTATATGATCCCTCTAGGTTTACTACAGAATACCGTACCCCACCTACCTTCGGACTCACCCACCTTCGGACCGCGTTTTGCACACAAAGTGAGGACATTCCACTTATACTAATTTAGTCAATTCTGCTTGTATCGTGATGTTTTTATAGTCAATCGATAGCGATTTAAATGTTCTCTACATATTAGGTGTCATTTGGTGTTTTGTGAATCGGGCTGGCGGTGTAGTTTGGCAGAAACCCCCTACTAATTGTCTCCTTCCGAGACGGGTAAATCATGTATTGTGAATCTTCTCTCCTATACCACTGACTGAATTACCCATCATGGCACCCAAAATGAAGCCAAAGGGTAGATTGAAGCGTTATTTAAAGTCCCAGATGGGTAATGCACTAAGTGCCGTATAAAATAATGAGACTACGGCCCATATAGCAGCCAAGCAATATGGTGTTCCGAAGACCTTACTTCTGAGGCAACTAGGTGGCTCCAAAGCCTCTGATGAGTAGTCCCAGCCTGCCCAACGATTATCTAAGTTGCAGGAAGAGAGTATCGCTACTTGGATTTTATGTTAAGAGAAGTTGGGCTATGCTCTAATAGCCTCCTTAGTCCGTTCTCTTGTAATAGCCATCCTCAAGAAGAATGGTGATATAAAGCCCCTTAGTAAGAATTGGGTTGCTTCCTTTAATAAGAGGAATCTAATGATCTCGGCTAAATTAGGCTGTAAATAAGAAGTAGAGAGGTTTTCTGCATTTACTCTTAAGGCAGTTAACTAGTTTTTCAACTGTCTTAAGGACTTTGAATGGGTAGAATTAGACCTGATAGTTAATATGGATGAAGGAGGTGTTATGGAGGGAAACAGTCCGTATAGTCTCTCCAGATTGAATGCTATATACTCTAATAACTAATGAATCTATAGGTTATAATAAATTCATACTTAGAAGCTCTGAGAATTGATTTATAGTAGTTAAAGCTAATACTGCTTAAGCTCTAGTTACGGTGATAGATTCAGTTACTGCAAAGGGTATTTATTTGCCCCCGGGTATTATATTTAAAGGCCAGAATCTCTAGTGGCAGTAGTTTATTGAGCAATTTAAGGCAATTGTACCCCCTAATTGGGGTTTTGAGGTCTCAGATAATGGGTGGACGAGCAATAAGATTGTGGTGAAGTGGCTATAAGATATCTTTATCCCTGCAATCAATAAGATACGCCAAAACGATGAGTCTCAAGCTATTCTTTTAGTCCTTAATGGTCACGATAGTTACTGGAGTATCGATTTCATAATGATGTGCTATAGGCATAATATTAACCCTTGCTAGCTTCCAGCACATACTTCTTACGGTCTGCAGCCCCTTAATAATGGAGTCTTCAGTGTATTTAAAGGCGCATTTGATAAGGTAATGGAGGATATTAATAGCCAAATAGATTTAAGTCCTCTTAGCAAGATTAACTTCATTCGTTATTTTGTTAAAGCTTGTGAGGCTGTTACCAAGCGGACTATTAAGAATATGTTTAGGCATATGGGAATCTACCCTATATCTTGCGAGAAGGCATTGTAGTATCTGGAGATACAACTAGATAATGCCCCTGAGCCGCAAATTGAAGTTTTGGATGAGGATTCTGATTCTGATGATACTAGCAGTGAATCCTCTATTGAGGTTGATGAGAACTATGTGACTAGGGACTACGTTTTGAGTCTGGCCCTATGAGATGATAGAACGGCTAGATATAAGGCTAAGAGGGTTGCCAATGAGATCGACTTATTGAGGGCATAAGTTGCCCTATTAGAAAGAGAGAATGCTGGCCTTAAGGTTGAAAAAGAGGTCTGAGAGAAGATGAAATGCCGGAGGGGTATACCTAACTTAAATGCGGAGTTTATGATTATGTTTGAAATAGGGGATAAGAATCTTACGATCGAAGCCCTAGATGAACTCTTAAGGCCTTAGAAACGCCGGAAAGTGGCTGCAGTTGAAGTTGAAGAAGAGGAGGAGGAAGATCACCAAGATGCATCCGAGCTGGAGGTTTAGGAGTAGATTGTAGTATGCAGCGGGCGTGTAATTTGATGACCAGCTAGACTGAATGATTGAGTGACTTCTTATGATCATTTTGATACTACTATTTAGTGTGTATGAGAAGAATTGATTGCGTTGTGGCTATTTGAATAATCTCTATCTGTGTGTGATATGTGGTCTGAAGGTGGGTGAGTCCGAAGGTAGGTGGGGTACGGTATGACATTCTCAAGGATTTCTTTAATACTAGACTTGAACACTTTCAGTCTATGGAGCCCTATTTAAATAGGGTTAGACAACTATACGGAGACCTTAAAGTCCTCGAAATGGAACTTCCAAAACAGGTAGTTTTTGCCTGGGTTCTGAATAGTCTCGAAGAGAATTACGAGGGATTTATCCAGAATATAATTCAAAGCCTAGAGAAAGACCCCGAAAGCTATACTATAGATGCTTTCTTTGCAGGTCTCCTTCATGAGAGCCGAGGCAGAGAGAAATCTGGCGGAAAATACTCCTTATAAGAAGAACAAAACCAGACGCAAATTCAACTCGCTGTTCCCACTACAACATAAATGGGCACTCTCGGGGAAACTGCTACTTTCTATTCCCAGAAAAGGCCCCTCGTAGCTAGCGAGTTAGGAAATCCAATAAACAAAAGTCCCAGGAAATTCCCCCTAGAATAAAGAGGGAAAAGGTCGTGGAAAACCTACTCGCTCTCATCGATAAAAAAGACACGAAGTTCAGGGTGAGTCAAATACAGTGCAGCCCACACATGAATAGCCCCCAGACTGATTCGGGCCAGCCCTTCATTCCCAGGCAACATCTTAACCACCTTGGCAGGAAGGTAGCGTGTGAGACGCGTGATCATTTTTAACTCGGCTGGGAGGGTCGGAGGGCACAGTACTTGATACATCGTTCTTCTTGTGCTTAGTCTCTGGTCGCTTGCCCAGCCTCTCCACCATGAGAAGATGGTCCTAATTCTTGACTTTGGAAAATATTGTGTCGGAAAGTTGTGGCGCGGACAATTCACGGGTAGCACGCCAGACAATGGTGTTGTGTGTGGGGCTTAGAGTTGTGTGGGCAACAGCTCCATATATAAAATGGTGTAAGCAGTGGGCATCCTGGCCCAGCTTTCCATGAGAAGGCAGGCACAACCTACATCACCCAAGCAAGAATTTTGAGATAGAATACCTTTTGGGCTAGGCAACTTTATACCTTTACAATGTGCGCCTACTTACCTCTCCTTGTTCCTCCAGTGCAGGTCCTTTGAATCTCCCATGTTACCCAGAGATCAGCGTACTTCCGTTAGGCTGCCAACCGGGGGGGTTGTAATTGCTACCCTAGAGTAATAAGGGCTTCAAGGAAGTATGTAAGGGATAAGCATAAACGGGAGTAGGCCGACCAAGGTCTTAGGAATACACACTCTCAGCTATAATACCTCAAGGGCCCTTCAGGAGAAATGAGTTCTAATAGGAAGGAATTCATCTAGGATGAAGGTGTTCCTTTAAGAGGAAGGGGCTTTGGAGAAATAAAAGGGATCATATAGGCCTTATCTTATCCCGTCCCTAACAGTTACGGCATCACGTAGCAGCCTGCCCCGGAGACCACGAGGCTCAGGTATATCTTTTGGATCGTGCTGAAGATACAAATGGACATCTGCATGGCGGCGACTTCGATCTCTGCTGTTCTCCTCATCCATGGCAGCCGGAACAACCCTACCTCCCGCTAAAAGAAGTTGGGGGGGG
>NQMI01000003.1:739154-856992 GCA_002270565.1 Stenocarpella maydis | reverse complement strand
GGGGGGGGGGGGGGACGATGCACAAGGAAGATTGCACTTGGCCGGTGGGCACCAAGTTGATATAAATACGAGTTTCCTGCACGATTCCACTCGGGACCGGAGAGAATAGTACCAGTACGTGACCTACCAGCCTTCTAAGCTTGGGCATCCTGCTAATTTAAAACATGTCATCTGTTATGCCGGCAGGAGCGCTCCTCAGAAGGCCCATGGTAAGTATCCAGGCGGTTCTATCCAACGAAAAAGGCCGACCAGAGGCCTCTGTGAGCAGCGATGGTAGGATTAGCGATACCGGCAGTTGGTGGCCACCTGATATTAGTGACAGTGACGGTTGGAGTGAGAGTAATAATGACCTACCTTGTTTATTATCCATGTGGCACGAGTTACGGCTGAGAGATTCGAGCACGCCTTGTTGGGCCTGGGCGAGTTCCGGCGGCTTGGCGTTATCAGACTGGTTTCGGCCAGTGAAGTGCCTTGACCAAGAATCTAGTGTCTGGCTTTGTTTCCGGGCATCAGCCAGAATCCATATCCCACAGGGTCACCAGCTCTATAGCCCTGGTTGTCTCGTATCGTGGGCTTATCCGAGCCCGTACCGCACACGTAGTCCTCGGAGACAAGGTCGGACCCAGATTCATCGGATATGTCCTTACCAAATGGCCAAAACAAAAAAAGGCTCTGAGCCTCTTGGCCTGGATGGCTGCTCCTCGAACTCACAGCCGGCTTGTGTGCCTATCCTCGGGCTCTTTTCTCAGACATTTCGATGTTTCCTTTATGCAATAAGACTTAGTAAACCTGAGATGAGTCGCCTTCCCCCGCGCTGCCCATGATGCTCGCCCACTGCTTCCAGATCCTGGCGGGTGCATTACTCATGTATGCATGGGGCCGCCGGGGCCATGAGGCCCAGCCCAATACAAGTGCTTGTGCCGAAGTCGACCCTCAGCCGACGGCTGCATAGCTCGCGTTAATACCATCGTTGCCTCGTTGGTAGGGCCGCCTCAGAGGGGGTTGAGCATGGCGTTGGCTTCGACGCAAACGGGCTTGGCTGGTGTGATGCGCAGGTTGTTGCCTTGGTGTGGATGTGACCACTCGGTAATGTGCAGATGAGTCAACCCAAGGCATGCCAGTACTATTAAGACCAGTAGAATACAGAGACATTTGCTGCTATGTAGTAAACCTGCATTGAGGGCATTGATATAGGAGTGCTGTCCGTGAAGTGGCTACAAGTAATAGAGTATCGTGATCTCATATCTGAAATAAAATAGCTTGGGCACTGGTGGACCTAGTAATTCTTACAAATTACTGTGGCAATAGCAGTGTGCAACAGCACACTGGTGGGCTAGCGCTACAGCCACCATACTGTAGCCAGAGGACGTAGTTGCTTACTCAGCAACCACTACCCTCTATATAAGCCCGAGATAGCTGGCGGGCTACGCCCACTACACCCACTACTCCTAGATATAGAGAATTTTAACCATAACCCCCAATCGTATTGCAATACGTGACCCAGCCAACACTGATTAGTGGTTGCAAGGGCGACCACAGATTAGCAAGGTTGAAGAGACAGGCCTTCGCTGCTTGATAGTGGCTGTGCTAATGGTACTGATGGTACCGCCCCTTGAAGAGACTTTAGCGGATTCCGTGATGATGCTGTAGTGGACTTTAATGATATCGTTACTACCCATTGTGAGGCGAAGAGGGCTCTATATGCGCTACGCTATACTCCATCTTCGTTAAACGTGCATCTATCACGCCCTAAGTATTATTGGAAGGCAACCGCGGAATGTGGATACTATATAATATTGCTAACCCCTGCTACTCTTGAAGATAATACTAAAGATATTACTACTTCAGCATACATCAGCAATCAACTGGCAATAACCCCGGCAACAGCTATACTAACTGAGGTTAACTCTACCAGCCAGCATATCTTTACTACCCCCTGCTAACAAGCTTACCCCTATATACTTACTACCTCTTATTACTATTTATTTGACCCCTACTTTGCCCTAGCACACCCCTGTTATCAACTATACAACCTATATATTATGATGGCTGGCGAAGATAATACCCCTATGCTATTAGTATTAATAACTATACTAACGGGTGCCACTAGTCTTGGCCCGATCAACTTATAAGATATAATTGAGGAAATATTACTTAAGGAAGCTGTTGCTAAATTAGGTCTTGATGCTAACCTATGGGGAATAGACCTAGATCCAGAGGCCCTGAGTAACCCAAGATAATATGTAATGCACCTAAGTACCTACGTGTAATGGCGCTATTAAGCATATGCAAGACTTACTAGCTAAGATGTCTATAAGGAGTTCAAGAATGACTTCTAGGGTTGGGAAGAACCAGCATTTAAGGTAGTTTATCGTGATATCCTCTCAGCCCTTAAGAAGATGCTATAATGTAAAGGGATACGCCTACAGGTTAATGACAATATAAAGGCCTTTATGGAACTATTGGAGTTAGAATCCCTACTGAAAGCCCTGGCATCTATATAACACTAGTATTAATAGATGATTTAGTTAAAGAGATATTATGATTATATCCCTTTTGATAATAATAGATTATTTAAAGGATACATACTAGTACTGAGCAACAACCGGAGAATAGGCCTAAGTACTTAGGAACCCATACTACAACCCACTGCACCAGCTATACCCAAACCTCAACCACCATCCCATCAGCCACGCAGCATTTATGCCTTTAAGACCTCTAATGGCTACAAGTTATCACCCAAGTGGGAAGAATTCTGAGTGTCCTATGAGAAGTATACAACAATCCCTCTAGTGCTGCTAAATGGCATACTATTGGAGAAAGGGATATCTGCTAACTTAGCTAAATACTATTTAGATAATAAGAAGTTCACCGGGGCAATAGATAAAGTGCTTAATAATAAGATTCATCTTTTTTATAATGTTTATAAAAATAATCACCTATACCCTACCCACTTCTGGGCAGCATTACTCATAATATTAAAGGGTGAGACTAAGGACTTTTATATCTAGTTAATTACAGATAGAGACACCTTCACTACAGCATATGCTAAACTCAAGCAACAATTTGATATAAACAGCAGACAACAAGTATATTTGACCGTATGGAATACTACTACTTTTGCATTAATATAGCAAAGGAATGAGGATAAAACCCCGTTAGAAGTAATAGAAATTCTAATTAAAAATATGAAGCAATACGCCCAAATACTTGGCTATAAAGGAGCACTTGGAGATAAACTACTACATAATAACCTCATACACGCAATATATAGTATACCCGAGTTCTACTACATTAAGGTAACGGCCCCGGCTACTGCTAATAAAGCATGTAATATGCTCCATCATTGTGCTGCATCATTAGGACCTCAGCGCCCCTCCCGGCAATATACTATAGGGCAAGGCAATAACAATTAGCTAGATGGTAACTACGATGATGAGGAAGACTAGGGCAACAACAAGCACTTTAACTACCCTAGTGATAACTAATTTTATTACTTTAAGCACCCTAATAATAATTAGTACTACCTGGACTGCTGGTATAATAATAACTGGCGGCGCAGAGGCAACTACTCATGAGGCTCTGCACATGGGTGATACCCCCCGGGATGAGGCAACTACTATCCCTAAAGCAACTATTGCCCCTAGGGCAACTTCTAACCACCCCCTAGAGGAGACAACTACCCATATAGAAGGCGCAGGAGAGATAACCCCCCAGATAAGAAAAGGTGCTATATCTGCTAGAAGGAGGGGTATTAGTCATCAAATTACTCTTTTAAAGAGCACTAGAGGGCCAAGGGCACATATATACACATAAACAGCAGCTTAGATAAGGAATTCTACTTATTTCTTATTAACTATAAGGGCATTAACTATAAGAGCAATAATCAAGAAAGCACCAGTATATTTGTTAGTAGTGCCAAAAGCCATAAAAACTATACATAGTTAGTAGACCAAGCCTTCCTCCATACTTTTAGCATTAACAATAATAAGGAGGACCAGGACGACCCCGGCCCTATGACTAGCGGGAATAACGTTAACACTAGCAACACTAAGACCAGCGAAGGAGCCGGCGGTATTAAGGAGGTCTTCATAATAGATANGGACCCAGGGTCGCATGCTCGGAGGAAGCATTAAGGAAGCAGCAATACTACTACCTGAACCTATACTGGGCCATAAAAGGAATGACTTAGGGCTAGGAAGAATGACTTAATAACCCTTAGAATGGGTAGAGTATGAAATAAAGGCTAGTTATAATTATAGTAAGGCTATGCAAAGACTGTATAGTGTAGACGCGGGTCGGTCTATAAAAGGATAGCTGAGGAAGGGGATAGGAGAAGGAAGGAGGGGGGGCAACGATTAGTAGCTCCTCGCTCCCGAATATACTGCTCCCTCACTCCGCACACACTGAGCCTATGCTGCGTGCACTCATTCACTCTACTCGCAACCCTACACCCTGACAGGGAGTTCCTCGACGGCCTGGAGATTCGTTCCAAGCTGGAAATGGCAGTCAGAAGCATAGCAGCTTCTCACGAGGATTGGGCAAAGATTGGTTAGGAGCTCTGCCTACCGCACAGGCGTGGTTCATGCCGAATCGCCCATCACGGTCTGGTGGTTGCAAGAAGTCTAGCCAACCATTATATGAGTCTTCTGTGGCAATAGCAGTGTGCAACAGCACACTGGTGGGCTAGCACTACAGCTACCATACTGTAGCTAGAGGACGTAGTTGCTTACTCAGCAACCACTACCCTCTATATAAGCCCGAGATAGCTGGCGGGCTACGCCCACTACACCCACTACTCCTAGATAGAGAGAATTTTAACCATAACCCCCAATCGTATTGCAATACGTGACCCAGCCAACACTAATCAGTAGTTGCAAGGGCAACTACAGATTAGTAAGGTTGAAGAGACAGGCCTTCGCTGCTTGATAGTAGCTGTGCTAACAGTACTAATAGTACCGCCCCTTAAAGAGACTTCAGCGGATTCCGTAATAATGCTATAGTAAACTTCAATAATATCATTACTACCCATTATAAGGCAAAAAGGGCTCTATATACGCTACGCTATACTCCATCTTTATCAAACATGCATCCATTACGCCCTAAGTATCATCAGAAGGCAACCGCAGAATATAGATACTGCACAATATTACTAACCCCCGCTACTCTTAAAGATAATGCTAAAGATATCACCACTTCAGCACACATTAGCAATCAACCGGCAACAACCCCAGCAACAGCTATACCAACCAAGGTTAACTCCACCAGCCGGCACATCTTCACTACCCCCTACTAACAAGCTTACCCCTACACACTCACTACCCCTTATTACCATTTATTTAACCCCTACTTTGCCCTAGCACACCCCTATTATCAACCACATAACCCATACATTACGATAGCTAGCAAAGATAATACCCCTATGCTATTAGTATTAACAACTATACTAGCGGGTGCTACCAGTCTTAGCCCGATCAACTTATAGGATATAATTAAGGAAACATCACTCAAGGAAGCCGCTGCTAAATTAGGTCTTAATGCCAACCTATAAGGAATAAACCCAGATCCAAAAGCCCTAAGTAACCCAAGACAACATATAATGCACCTAAGTACCTACATGCAATAGCGCCATCAAGTATATATAAAACTCACTAGCTAAGATATCTATAAGAAGTTTAAGAATAACTTCTAGGGTTAGAAAGAACCAGCATTTAAGGCAGTCTATCGCAATATCCTCTCGGCCCTTAAGAAGATGCTATAATGCAAAGGGATATACCTACAGATTAATAATAATATAAAGGCCTTCATGGAACTATTAGAGTTAGAATCCCTGCCGAGAGCCCCAACATCTATATAACACCAGTATTAATAGATAATTTAGTTAAAGAGATATCGTGATTATATCCCTTTTAATAACAATAGATTGTTTGAAGGATATAAACTAGTACTAAGCAACAACTGGAGAACAGGCCCAAGTACTTAGGGACCCATACTGCAACCCACTACACCAGCCGTACCCGAACCTCAACCACCATCCCATCAGCCACATAGCATCTATACCTTTAAGACCTCTGACGGCTACAAGTTATTACCCAAGTGGGAAGAATTCCGAGTATCCTATGAGAAGTATGCAACAATCCCTCTAGTGCCGCTAAATAGCATACCATTAGAGAAAGGGATATCCGCTAACTTAGCCAAATACTACTCGGATAACAAGAAGTTCACTAAGGCAACAGATAAAATGCTTGATAATAAGATTCATCTTTTTTATAATATCTGCAAGAATAATCACCTATACCCTACCTACTTCCGGGCAGCATTACCCGTAATATTAAAGGGCAAGGCTAAGGACTTTTATATCCAATTAATTACAGATAGAGATACCTTTGCTACAGTATATACCAAACTTAAGCAACAATTTAATACAGACAGCAGATAACAAGTGTATTTAACCGTGTGGAATACTACTACTTTTACATTAATATAGTAAAGAAATGAGAACAAAACCCCGTTAGAAGTAGTGGAGATTTTAATCAAAAACATAAAGCAATACACCCGAATACTTAGCTATAAAGGAGCACTTGGAGACAAACCACTACGTGACAACCTCATACGCGCAATACATAGTATACCTAAGTTCTACTACATTAAGGTAACAGCCCCAGCTACTGCTAATGAAGCATATAACATACTCTATCATTATACTGCATCATCAGGACCTCAGCACCCCTCCCAACAATACACTACAGGGCAAGGTAATAATAATTGGCTAGATAGCAACTATAATAATAAGGAAGACTAGGGCAACAACAAGCACTTTAACTACCCCGATAATAACCACTTTTATCACTCTAAGCACCCTGAAAATGACCAGTACTACCTAGACCGCTGGTATAATAATAACCGGCGGTATAGAGGCAACTACTTATGAGGCTCTACACGTAAGCGATACCCCCCGGGACAAGGCAACTACTATCCCCAAAGCAACTATCGCCCCCAGGGCAACTTCCAACCACCCCCTAAAGGAGATAACTACCCATATAGAAGGCACAGGAGAGACAACCCCCCAAACAAAAAAAGGTGCTATATCTGCTAAAAGGAGGGGTATTGGTCATTAAATCACTCCTTCTAAGAATGCTAGAGGGCCAAGGGCACATATATATATATATATAGCAGCTCGGATAAGGAATTCTACTCATTTCTTATTGACTATAAGGGCATTAACTATAAGAGCAATAATTAAGAAAGCACCAATATATTTGTTAGCAATACTAAAAGCTGCAAAAACTACACATAGTTAGTAGATTAAGCCTTCCTTCATACTTTTAGCATCAACAATAATGAGGAAAACCAGGATGACCCCAGCCCTATAACTAGCAAGGACAACGTTAACACTAGCGATACTAAGACCGGCGAAAGAGCTGGCAGTATTAAGGAGGTCTTTACAATAGACAACTACTTGCATTAGTATTTCCAAGGGATTCTCCCAGATACTGGCGCAGCTAACTACTCCACTATTAGGCACAACCAATATACTGCGCTATAGCAACTTATGCCTATCACTCTTGATATATCTCGCGCAGGAGAAGCAACAGTCCGCTTTGGGCCAGGAGAACTACTACAGTCAATAGGGGCAACTATAGTCAATATAGCAGCTAGCAACTTAACATTCTACATGATGAAGACGCCAACCCCCTTCCTCTTGTATATACAAGACATGAACACACACTCGCTCTTTATGCGGAATATGACCAATGAAGTTGTATAATATAAGCTAAATTAGTAGCATAAGAGGATGTTTCCTATTACTTAGAAGTGGGGATATCCATGGTTCCTTATAGATATCAATAAGGGCAGCAATGCCCCCATTCTCTTTCTTATGGAGACCGAGTTATAGTAACTATATAGATGATTTGGGCACCCATCAGTTGAGAGGCTCTCTCGGCTACTAGCGGGCGCTAGCTATAATATTGATTCCTTAGCACTAGAGGCTATTACTAAGTTCTGCTACTATTGCTAAATGCACTCTCCCACGCCCCAGAGATTCAAGTTCAACCTCCGTGATGATATTAACTTTAACTATGAAGTTATTATGGATGTGATATACTTGATAGGGCTCCCTATACTATACATTATTAACTTAGCCACCTCCTTCCAAGCCGGATAATTCTTAGCTTCTCTCTCTACTAAAGATACATAGGAAGCCCTATGGAGCTGCTAAATCGATATATATATGGGTCCCCTAAACCGCCTTATATTTAATATGGGGACTAACTTTGCTTCTAGCGAGTTCAAAAGTACTGTACGTATTATGGGGATTATATATAAATAAATACCTGCAGAAGCATACTAATTAATTAGTAAAGTAGAGCAATATCACGCTCCTTTGCGCAGGGCTTTTGACATATTATACGCTAAGTTATTAACTATATTTACTAAAGAAGCTATACTATAGGCAAGCTTTAGTGCGGTTAACAATATAGTTAGCCCGGACGGTCTCGTGCCAACTCTCCTTATATTTGGAGCATACCTATGTATAATAGAGGACTCAGCCCCTACGCTATCTACTCTAAAGAGAGCCAAGGCAATATAAAAGGCGATAAAGAAGGTTAGGAAAATCAACACTGTATGTAAAATCAGTAAAGCATTGCGTGCAAGGAACGGCCCAGTTATATTAGAAGTCCTAAGCCTACCATTCTAAAGCAAAGTTCGGGTATAAAGAGAAAAGACTAGGTAGTAAGGCCTATATAAACTACTCTCTATTAACAACCATAATGTAACAATCAACCTTCCTAATAGACTAGTTGTCTTCCGGTTAACCCTTATATAGCTGTACTATTATAATGAAGAAGAACCTCTTAATCTGCTAGACCCTAATAATACCCTGGAGGAGCTAGTATGCTTCAAGCTAGACCCCATACCAACTATTCCTAACCCGGTAGTCCCTCAACAATAAGGACGGCCACGGGGGGCTAAGAGCAAGAAGAAGGCGGTTGTTATTACGGATGATAATAACAATAGTGCTGCTGCTGCCAATAATATGGAAGATAAGATCACCGCTTACGTATTCCTTACCCCACGCGAAATCAAGAACTATAAGCTTGCTTTAAAGCTCCGCTAGGATAGCATTATTACCACCCTAAGCGACCCCTTTAAAGAGTCAGATAATAAGGAAGTATCTAAGCTAATCAGCCAAAAAGTGTTCCGGTTTAAGTGGTTTAATGAGCGGAAGCATAAAGGAATTTAAATCTTCAAATCTCGCATTATTAGGGAGATTAAGGGCAAAACTAAGAAGCCATATAAGAAGTCCCGCCTTATTATTGCTAGATTTAGTAACCTTATAAAGCATAAGATCCTTATATAGTTACTAATAGTATAACGTGCAAATTATTAACTTCTTATTACTCTTATGCCTATATTGATAACTAAGGGACTATATCTTAAGCTCTATAATATTACTTAGGCCTATCCATAGTTAAAATCTATACTTAAGAGGCCCATTCTATACTACCTTCCCCCTAAAATAAGGGGTAAATACCCAGCTGGCATAATTATAAGGGTAATTAAACCCTTATATAGCATTATAGAAGCTGGTATACACTGGTGGGCTATATACTACAAACACCATATTGAGAAGCTAGGGATGATTGTATCTGCATATAACTCATGCTTCTTAATAGCTAACTATAGCAGTAAGGGCATCTTTGGTATTACCGCTATACAGACTAATAATACTCTCACCCTTTATACCCCGGCCTTTTTAGAGCTTAAAGAATAAAAGATTAAGGAGGAGGAGATTCACTGCAAGCCAAAAGGCAGGCTGACTCCTGAGAAATCATTGGACTTCAATGGCATGAAGATCACGATATCACACGACGGCATTATACATCTCAGACAGAAGGGCCAAGGGGTAAAGATACAGCTAGTTAACTATACGGCTGAGGACCGCGCTTAATAGTATATGGAGTAGCGCGCAAGAGGAGTATATCTAGCTTCTATTTGCTACCTAGAAGCAGCATTTAACCTCTCTATTGCGGCTTAAATCCAAGACCCCAAAGAAGAGGACTATACTAAGTTGAACAAGCGGCTAAAGTAGCAAGCAGATTACCTTAGCTGTAGTCTTAACTACATTCCTTTAGACCTTATAGCAGCCAAGTTAATGATCTTTGTGGATGGATCTTTTGCTAACAATAAGGACCTTAGTTCTCAGATTAGCTATATAATTGCCCTAATAAATAAAGTGCAAGCTAAGCAATCATCTATATAAGAGATCACTGGGAATATCCTTCATTAGTTATCAACTAAGTGCAAGAGGGTTATGCATAGCATACTTGCTTCTGAGATCTATAGTATGGTTAATAGCTTTAATATAGGGATCGTGATAGCTGCTACTCTCCGCTAAATTACTATATGCTTGAACCTGCTAGAGATCCCTCTTATCATCTATATAGATTCCTACTCTTTATATAAGTATCTGGTTAAGCTAGGGATAATAAAAGAGAAGCGCCTTATAATTGATATAATAGCGTTAAGGCAGTTATATAAGAAGCATGAGATCCATGAGATCTGGTGGATTACTAGGGACTATAACCCAGCAGATGCCTTTATAAAGAGTACCCCAAATAAGGTATTAGAATGCCTTATTAATAATAATACCCTTATTATTAAGGTGGAAGGATATATAGACTATAGCCAGCTGGTGATAACAACCCCTTCCTCTACCTAAACACCATGCGAGGGATTATGATAATTGCTGTAAGAATAGCTATATGCTAACTTGCCCAGCAAAGACTACAACCTATAGCAGTTAACTAACCAACGCAACTTGGTCGGCAAAGCCACGCATACTAATGCCGCCCTACCCCATGGGGGAGGACTACCAATCATCACCACCCTAAGCCCCGGATGGCAGTCAACAAGTACCCTGAGACATAAAAAAAAGGGGATCACACAGTACTGGCAACCAGCAAAACTTTATATCCCCGTTGATTAGTTACCTGTGTCTTACCCTAAGGAGCTGCACAGTTAGCTAATCTATAGTTTAAATCCATCCTAAGGGCGAGACCTTATAGCTAAGATTTTTATAGTGGTGCTTATGCACTAAGGGTTTAGGTAATGAGGGTTACTACTATCCCATGGGCACTTAAGTTGCTAGCTATATTATATTGAGTGTCCCTGGTTGAGATTTCGCGGTCTTGACTCCTGCTCAATATGTGTTTTACATACTTACCTAGAGCGGCGTCGGATAGTGCACGCTCTGCTATGCATTTGCTAAGAAGTTGGCTCCAATATACCATTTATTGCTATTTACTACGATCCCTACCTAACCCAACTACTACTTCCTCTACCCCTACTAACTCTTAATATTAGCCTCTAATGGAGAGGGCTTTTACTGATTGAGTTATTATTAAACCCTATTACTGATGTCTACTGCCGGAAGATAGTTGATCTGCACTATACCTAATTTAGCTAATTGTTAATACTTAGTTAGGGGGAGAGGGGGTCTAGAGATAAATCCAGGAGGCCGGATAGTTGTTATTCTAGTTCCAGGGTATCCGGATAATTGTTGTTCTAGTTCCGGGTAAATCCTTATTTAACCTATGGCCTGCAGGCGAAGGAATCATGAGTCCTTATCGCGCATTTCTTTTATAACCCTTAAGTACTAGAGATGATAAATAAGTGGTGTAAATTATTAAGAGCGGATATTTTGTATGGGAATAGCACTATATTGTGCCGGACTGTTAATTGTATGCTCTTAGCTTCCAGGGGAAGCAGAGACCGCTATAACACGCAGGTCTTTCCGGGTGCCTATATTTCATGGGCACTTGGCACAACGGTACACGCGATGAACTCGATAAAGGGACTGGCATAGCTAAAAGCAGTAGTGGTATAGGGATTTGGTGATGAATGCGGTAATTTCTTTTGTTTTTTCTTGAAATGGTGAGAGCGTGGGTTTAACCCTACGCCTGGGACTTTTTTTATGTTTTTGGAGGAGATAGTCGCTGGCAAAAGAAAAAGACTGCCAGTGTGGCAATAGCAGTCTCAAACAAACTGGTGAGGCAGCGCCACAGCCCACCATACTGTAGCCGAGTACGTAGTTGCTTACTAAGCATCTACCACCCACTATATAGCCCGAGATAGCTGGCGGGCTACGCCCACTACACCCACTACTCCTAGAATAGAGAATTTTAACCATAACCCCCAATCGTATTGCAATACGTGACCCAGCCAACAATTACAGCTTTTTGGGCGCCATGGCCTGTTTTATATGACCACGGCTCTTCATGAAACCACAGCTTTTGGTGTCTTATGTCCGTACCAACATTTGAAATTGCTTCCTGCGGGTCTCAAGTTCCCACTCCTATTAGCCAACGACACACGCATCATCCGTGCTTACCGTGGACGCATTTCCCATCCGCATTGCCTCCCTGTTGGGATCTTCGGGGTTCAGCATTCCAATATGCTATTTACCGAGGGCACCCATACCGCCAGTGCCTGTCTTTGCCCCCTCCCCACCTTTTTGTAAAAAGTCGAATAGACCGCCCGGCGGAGACACGCCACGGCGCCGGTCCTGGCTGCGTCCTCTGTCAGAAGTGCGGTTCGTCTCCCTTCCTGACGGCATCATTACTGTCGGACCATGCACCGGGCACGGCCAGCCATCATAAGCTTCACATCAGACTATAAGCACGAGGGGGATAGAGTATGTGATAGGGAGCTCGTCCGAGGGGCGTGGGGAGGACTGTTTCTATCAGGCGGCACCATCAGCTACGGTATATGGTGTTGCATATCACCCCATCCCAGTACCATAAACTCCGCCGGGAGCTGGGGAAGGAAAGCGACGTACTCATCTTGTTTGACAAGAGCCCGGACAACCAGCTCTGCTTCTCGGGGCTCCATCACCGCCATTCGTCATCGAGGTCGCGTACAGCCAAGACACTGGAAGAAGATGCGAAGAATTATTACGACAACAGCGGAGGAGATATCGTCAGACCGGCATGCGGTCACAGCAGGTCGACAAGATCGTTGACGATGATGTCGTCAAGCTTCTTGTCGCCTGCATTGGCGAAGACCAGGGTGTCAGCAAAGGACCACGTGGGGGGGGGGTGATCTGCCTGGCTGTGCCTGGAGAAGCGTTGTTACCGTCGCCATCAAGTTTTTCGTCGCCGCCGCTGTCATGTCAGCCGTCATCAATCAGCGGCAGAGCTATACCGCCTACGCCATGATCATGGCCAGCAGGGTGATCACGTGACAAAGCTGTGGTCGGCGTCGGCTTCGTCTCGGTCTGTGATTGTTGTTGTCTCCGTCCTCGTCCTCGTCCCTATCCTTGTCCTTGTTGTCCATGCTGAGCCACAAAACCCAAGGACTTCCACCCACAGGCCGGGCCCGCCTTCACAAAGAAGAGCATCATCAGGTCAAGGTGGGCCAGGCCGAGCCTTGTCGAGGTCTTGGTGGCGTTAGACATGGAGGGAGAAGGTGGCATCGCAGCAGATGCCGGGTAGGATACGCACGAGCTGTGCCAGTGGGAGGCGGCCCTGCTGCGTGCGGAGCATATGTACTCTGGGAGTTGCGCGGTGCTGCCAAAGCCCAAGACCGTCATCTCCTCGCCGACGTGTCTCTGCTCGTTATCTTCGTCGTCGTCGTTATTGTCCACCATCGTCGTCATGGCCATTTGTGCTCGGGCTCGTGCTCTGGCGCAAAGTCTAGCACGGCTGGCCTTGGTTCGACCGACTGACCGCAGGAGGTTATTCTATAGCCACCTGGTGGGGCGAAGATCAGATTCGGCATGCTCGTTGCAGCTTTGCTAGGGTCTCTTCGAGGGTGGGAGTGGAGGGGCAGGAGGACGACGACGGTTGGTGCCTTCGGGACGGCGTCAGCCGAAGGAGGCTCGTCCGCCAGAAAATTCTCGGTCATTATATGCCAGCCTTGGGAGGGGGCCACAGGCGTAGGTAAACTTGGAAAAGATTGTGGGATTTCTGGGCTGTGCGAGGCCCCGAGGGCGCGCTGTCCATGATTTTGTCGTGATGCGTACGAAGGAGAGGCAGCTTGAAGAAGCGGGACGTCCAATCTCAGATGTCAGGTTGATGTAGCAGACAGGCTGACAGGGCAGATGCCAGGAGTGGATACAAATGGAGGTTGGCATGGGTGGATAACAACCATCATCTTGTTGTTATTGTTGCTGTTGTTCCTGTCGCTGCTGTATGCCCTGCTGCCCTGATCAGCACCGGATCGACCTTAGCCTTGGTGGAACTCATTTCACTACCTACAGGGTTATGCCTCTTGTCACTGCCGTCGTCCTCTCGTCCCTGCGTCGCTGGCATCGGGTGCCCACCGCAACAGTGTGGATATCGTGCCGTGGCTCGGTGGCTCGTCGCCGAGGCGGCAGCACTGAGGAGGGTCTGTGGGAGACAAGCTGTGCGTGGTAGGGGCAGGCAGGGTACTCGGTGTCGGAATGTCGTCGGGCTGTGCGCTGTCGCAGAGGCGAGAATGTCTCTGGGTCGAGTAGGAAAAGAGCGGGCCTGGAGCTGAGGTTGACGTTGATGTTGACGATGAGGTTAAGGTTAAGGTTAAGGTTAAGGTTAAGGTTAAGGTTAAGGTTAAGGTTAAGGTCAAGGCTAAGGCTAAGGTCAAGGCTAAGGTTGATACAAGTGGATCACACGTTCGTCAATATACTGTGGTTAAGGGCGTAATTAAAACCCCCCTGTTTTGTACCTCTGTGCCCCCTGCATTCCGCACCATACTAATTTTGGTGTAGACCCATGTTTCTGCCTCACCCACGGAAACGCAATTTTTTCTCTTCGGCACGCAAACAGACCATTTCGACTAAACAGACCAAACGTTCTCTCTGCGTACTATCGCCACGCCTTGCTGCACACACAATGGCCCGACCGAAGGGTGTTTCGACCAGACAGCTCGTCCCTGATGATAAGAAGCTTATCCGGAACCTCTACTTTGAGGGCAGACTCTCTCAGACCGAGATCTTCCACCGCCTTAAGAAGCGATTTACACCGTCTCAGATTCGTCGTGCTATCCGCTCGAAAGATGATGATATCCACTGGGATGCCCGTGGCAGGCTTCCTATCCTTACTGCTGAGCAAGTTGCTGACCTTGTCAGGTATGTCAGCAGCTTGAAGATCACCCGTCGGCTTACGTGGGCCGCCCTGGCCGCCTCCTCCTTCGCAATAATGGGTATTCAAGTTGGTCTGTACTGTATTCGCTTAACACTTCGTCGCCTCGGCTATAAACGCTATGTTGCCCGAAGAAAGCCCCCTATCTCTGAGGAAAACAGACAAGCCCGACTGGCCTGGGCACACGCCCACGAGCACTGGACCCCCGCGCAGTGGGCACGAGTCCTCTGGACTGATGAGACCTGGGTGACTGGCGGTCCCCATCGCAAGCAGTATGTCACACGCAAGGCAGATGAGATCTGGGACGAGACCTGCGTTGTTGCCCGCTGGCAGAAGAAGGGGGGCTGGATATTCTGGGCTTGCTTCTTAGGCATTCCGGGTAGGCAGAAGGGACCGTGCCTATTCTGGGAGAAGGAATGGGGGTTGATTAACGAGGAGACTTATCGCCAACATACTATTCCTCTTATCGATGGTTGGGTCAGACTGTGCAGATAAGAAACGGGTATAGAGCTAATCCTTATACAAGATGGCGCCAGTGGCCATTCGGCTTGTGGGATAATTGAGGATCTATGTGAACGTGGTGTTACTATAATGCAGTGGCCAGTGTTCAGCCCTGACCTCAACCCTATTGAGACAATCTAGTGCCGGATGAAGGATTATATTGAGCAAAAGTACGGTCACGTAAACCAACCATCGTACAATCAACTTCGTTAGTGGGTATGAGAAGCGTGGGAATCGATCGATGAGGAATATATCAGGTATCTGCTGGCTAGTACGCCAGAACGCTGCAAAGACGTGATCCGAGCAGAAGGGCGTTTCACGCCCTGGTAGGCAGAAGCACCAAAACACCAAGGGAAACAGTCAGAATAGTTAGAATGGTCGAAATTCGAGTACTAAATAGTACCCAATCAAGCAACTACTGCCTGAAGAAGTCTAGTGAGCTTGGCGCTGTGAAACTTGGTACGTAATAAGAAGGGATCGACAGTGTGGGTCTCCCGAGTGACCTGGAAGGGAGGTTTTATTTCCAGGGCTAACCATAGTACACATAGTCCCGTCACGTATGTACTCCGTACCTGCACAGGGGATCATGGCGACATCCAGTGATGATGTAATCAAGCCGGGCAGTACGGAGTAGTGATTGGCAATGGTGAGGGGCCGTGCTGACAAAGACGGAGGCAGGGCGCAGGGCCCCCCCACCCACAGCCGGGGGTATCGGGTACTTTGACGTCATGCATGTAGTGACGCTAAGTCTTGATTGTGGGGCATGTGCCCAGCGCTGACCCAAACCCTGGCCGATATCTTGTCTCTGCGGCACTGGCATGGCGATGCGATGGTGCGTGTCTCATGCCTCCTCGAGCAGACCTGCAGCTCCTGTGACAACTGTCGTGCACCTGCACTGCCGTGGAGCCCTTCTCCCCGTCAACCTCATCAGACAGCCTCAGCCCTCCGCCGTGGGCATCGGCCTGGCCGTCATGGAGCGCATCGACAGGCCCTTAAGGCGTCGACGAGCCCGACGATGACTTCGACGTGTGCCAGTCCTCGCAGCGAGGCCAGCAGCTTGGGCGACTGTCTTGTCTGCCTCAGCCGTTTGGCTTCCCCGTCCTGCCTGCCGCCCACACGAGACGTGCAGTCAGAGCCAGACCCCAAACCCGGCGTAGGAACCAGTCATCCAGGATGCCTACCCGTCCGGGGACAGCCTTATTCTCACCCTCCGTGTGGCGGCGAACACGCAGGCGGCCATGATAGCGGCCAGCCCGAGCTGCAGCACCGCATCTCCCCACCGCCTTGGGCAGGGCCTGGCAGACAGCGGAATCAGCCCAGCATCCCTGTGGCTCACCCCGAACCACGAGGCCTATGGGGCTGCGTCGGTGGTGGCACAGGTCTGGCAAGGACCGCCACGTGAACAATTGCTACAACATCCACAGCGGCAGCAGATATATCCGACGCCTCCTGGGGCATGCTGCTACCTAGGTACCTCCGAAGGAAGTCATCGAACTGATCATCGACGACGACGATAGCCTCCCTTGCCACCATATCTTTTTCTTCAGCCGTGGCAGTACTCACTGGTCCCTCGGCACCTGGACCGCCAGGCTGCATGTGGGGTCCTGAGCCACCACGGCAGCGTCAAGCGCTTCTTCGTCCAACAGGCTGTAGAGGAGTTGGTCATCCGCAACACCGTCGCCTCAGGCCGGGCCGTGATGGTGGTGATGATGATGATGATGATGGAGAAATGGAGGAACCCCTTAGCTTTGATAATTCTTGAGGGACATGGCATTCTCAGGCACATGGCTAACACATTAGATGCATGGACCACCCAGCGGTGTGGGTAGAAGCTCTTGGTCGTGCCCCATTGTATGCTCTATCCCTTCGTCTAGGATCGATTTCAATTGTTGCGCCTCTCGGGGCGTTGGCCGTCTACTCCCCTTCCTCAACTGTCCCTGCCCCCAGCAGAGTCGGCAGGCTCTGTCGGCTACCGGTGTTGAGCCGGGGGGCCCAAGGCGAGCGCACAAGGATCCTGCGACGCCAACTTGAGCTGTGGGGTGAGATGCACCCGCCCGGGCAGCCTCTTACCACTCCTCAAACCGCGGCGGCATTGTCACCACCTCTACCACAGCCAAAACCTTCTTCCTACGATGCTACTATTACTGCTCCTGTTGCTGTCCATGACGCCTCCAGTGATGCATGTCTGCTATTCAAGGCAACGCCGCCGTAGACCGAGTTCCCCTCTGAGATTCGTTAGGCAGGTTACCTAAGTACTTAGGTAATGCTTGTACGTGAGTACGCCCAGACACCTGATAACTAACCCACATCACCAGACGACCCTGCACTCGGTCTCTTGGACTATGACCCACTTCACACATCACCACCCCTCGAAATGCTCCGAGAAAGACTGTATTGCCCCTCCTCACCCTTTCCCAGTGCACTGTTAATAGGTAACTAGTACTCTGGCCTAACGCGAAGTATGATGTGAATTTTGATACTGCCTTCTTGTATTCCGGCCGGTAATATACAATGTGGGGAACTTTTTTTTTGTTTTGGCTTGAGGTCCAACTTACAGTATATATGTATTAATGCTAGTATCCAACTCTTGAAACATATGGATGCTCCCCGGAACCTATCTAAACCTTGACCCGTTGGCGCTAAAGGGTCTAGATCCTTCTCTAGTTACGCTAATATAATTCCAGGATCTGGCCTGAAGATTGCAACATGTATTACATGAAACTGTTCATTTACTTCCCCGCGCAGCCGGCACCAAACATGTTATAACCGATACTCGGTCGCGACAAGGACACCTCTATATTCAGGAGGCCCATTTATTTAGTGACGAGCAAATAGACGTATGTTGCTACCTAAAGACATAGTCCCTGATAGGCTTTTCATGATTCTCGAACAGCCTCGATACATGAAAGCGATGTATATAACAATCCCCCGAGACCGTGAATGAGTCACCGTCGAAGTCCCGGATGGCAAAAGGGTGAGGGGCACCTGGGAGGAAAATAATGTCATCTCCTGGCTGTAATTCTGGATCCCCCAGCCCCAATGCCCCTCCCTCGGTGACGAACAGCTTCCTGCCGTACACCGCCAGTTCCAATCTCCGGATATACCAGTCATAACTCTGACTGAATTCATGACCGCACCAGACATCGCCCTTGTCTTCGTGGCTCAGAATAGTGTTGCACTCAACATCCTCGAAGTATTGACACTCCCTCTCCAAGAGAGCACCAGTCCCATGTTGTTTGTACCAAATTGCACCTCCGATAGGCATAGATTCCTGATTGTCATCGTTGAGAGCAATCAACGTCTCCAGAAAAGCATTGGATACCGAGCTTTGGGGGTCAGCTGAGTTCCAGTATGTGCTCAGCTCTTGGGTGGGGGCATTTCGGATGGTTAGAGACTCCCACCCCGAGATGATCCGAGAGAATTTCTCAGTACCATGTGCGTATTCCTTGCTCACAGGCATCTCATCACCAACAGCTCGAACAGTGCCAATGGCCTTGCCTTTGATTACGAGTTTCTTGCCATCATCTCGGAATCCCAGCCCTGGTAAAACTTTGGTCAGGTGAGTTTTCAGGTGATCTGTGTCCCAATACATGCAATCAGGACCTCCACTTTCTTCCAGCCCGGAAAGGTGACATGAGGAGCGTCCCACGCTGAAATCCGGAACCCAGGAAGGTAAATCGGGCAAGGAATGCCTTGTTCCGCATAGATTCAAAATCTGTATGCTGTCCTCATCCTGGATAACGGCCTGGGTGAAATTGCGGTAAATCTCTTGGACATCTAACTCGTAGTTCACTTTGATGAGCCCAGGTTTCAACAAGCCCAGAATTCCATAGACTCTGTCTTTTGGGTCCGCGGCCTGACAGTCTCGGTTATATCTAAGCAATTCCCGGGAGCTATTCGACAAGCTTAGATGGTGCAAATCATGGACCCGGCGTTCGTAATCAAGGCCATAGAGAGGATGGTAGGACATGGACTCGTTAAACGTATCCTCTGATAGCAGCAAATAGACTTCTTCCCAAGAGGCAGAGTCGGGTCCACAACAGATCGTGGCTTCTTTCCTCAGTCCTTTCTCCTGGATCACCCACGTACGGAAAAACCAAGGTCGCTGGAAGAGCCTCTGAATGGCCACATCTGTCGCCCCTGCACGCATCGGCATGTCAAGATGGGGTTCCATGAAAGACTGGAATATCACGCCGTGCTGTCTATAGCGGGTTGACCTGACATAGTCCCGGTGTTGGCAGGGTCGTTCTATGTGCTGAAAGACCAAATAGGATTCTTCATCCGCGTTCCCGAGCCAAATGAGAACTCTGCTTGCATTCATGTAAATGTCACCCATGAATGTCACCTGTTGGTTGCGCTCTTCAGTGTCGCGTTGATTGATACAGACCGCATCGACCCACAAGAGGCGTGGGTCTGACTCTCGCCGAAGCGCATCGTATAGGCTAGATGTGATTTCGAGGTTCTTGTGGTCCAGCCTGATGTGTCTTGGTACGCCGCTGCTGCCCCAAACATATGCTAGTGCCTCGTATTCCGGGGCGAGACACAGAGCATATTGTATCAATTCGCACTCAATTAGGGCGCCTGGGTCCTTCGCAGGGTGCAGTATCATTGTACGGAATGCGTCGTGTTCCGACAAGGGCGTATGCTGGAAATCCTCTACATCTTTTCTTCCCATTGGTAACCGTAGACGAGTATCAGTGCCTGTTGGGCACGGACGACTTTCTAGAGACTTGCGGCTGGCTCCTCTGCGAACTGGCGTGTGGCGCTGGGCTTTGATTCTGCATCGGCCTCGGATCTTTTCCCCTTCCTCTAGCATATGGCGCTCTAGCAGCTAGAAGAGCTCCCACGCTCCATACCTTTGGTAAAATGCAAAGGGTCCCATCCACTGGGTTGTGAGCCTGTCCTTCAAGGTAGTTAGGGCATTGTTGCCTGAATCTGGCAGGTATATCTGGCAGGTATAAATTGGCGCCCTTCCCAAGCAGAAACTTGACTGAGGCCCTGGAACCTCTTCTGCATTCCATTTGCACTAGTGTCGTTTCCTTTCCGTCGGCGAGGTGAAATATGTCGTTGACGCTGTGAACAGAGAGAATGGCATCGAGAATCTCAATTCCAACGTTGTCGACGTCTGCCAAAAGAGGCCACCTGGGTTCGTCGAGAGCCACTAGATTGCCCCATTTACGAAAAAGATCACTCAGCAGCCGGCAATCTCTTCTTCTCATAGCTAGCTGTTGTGCTTGACGGGGGTCAAATCTAGAATCGTGCTGTATAAGGAGCTGGATCATCTCAAAACTTCTGGTTTCGGGGGCCTGGGAGAGTCTATACCCCATCTGGAGTAAACGCTTCACCAGAGGGACCTGGCCATCTCGGGCAGATGGCTCAAGTAACTCGACAAGGCCCTCTGGTAGAGACTCAGCTTCCATGAGCACGAGGCACGTTTCCCAGAGTTTGGATCTCCGCGGGCTATCCTCCAAAGCAAGCCTCGACTCATAAATGGCGACCGCCAGAGCTGTCTGTTCCAGAGTCTTGCGTCCCAAAAAAGGCTTCAAGCTCTGGGCACATTTCGACAGACCATTATCTAAAGGCCGCGCCCCGCAATTGAGGAGCAGTTGGACCACAGCAGAGTGTCCCCCGGCGGCGGCAGCATGAAGCGAACAAGCGTAGAATCTCCCTCGTAGGGTCTGACCACGACTAATAGTAGCTTGGGCGTCGATCGGAACCCCATATTCAATAAGCCTCTTAACCCAGGAGATATCCTCCTGGAGACATGCTGTCTGCAGAAGCCGCACCATTTGAGGATCATCCCCTGCTGCTCGTTTTCCGGCATCTAAAAGGTCGCCGACGATTCGTCTCCATCTATTTTCGAGTTCTTCAAGTTGCTCTGGACGGAGTCTAAGCCTGGGCCGTTGATTCTCATCCCACACAAAGGCCTCGAGTGTTGATTCCAACAAGTTTGCAGCTGTCAACCTTCTCCACGAGAAAAATGTGTGTCGTCGAAATTAAGGCCCCTTGTCGGAGAAGGGTGCAAAAAAGCTGGTAATTCCCAAGCATGCACGCGTAGAAAAGTGGAGTGTTTCCGTGATTGTCGAAAGCGTTGACATCGGCTCCCTTGTCAACAAGGAGCTGAACGACATCAGTAAAATCGTCAGGGTCGGCACAGTATCTGCGCTTCCATCGCCCCTCCTCCTCAAAAAACCAGGCCATTGCTAACGGTAAGATGCCGGCTGCATCCCTCAGAACTCTTTGTGGGGCCAGGCTCTTTAATCACCCCATATCATGGAGGCCTGTAATAACCACCATTTTTGATCCTCGTGCATCGCCCGCTGCAAAGTTGCACGTGGGTATTTCAAGTTCCAGGCCTGGCACCATGTGGACTCCGCGAAGCATCAGGTCGGATCTCGGCGTCAAGGATATACCTGAGGCAAATCCGTTCAGAGACTCGCTGTCTAGGAGCATATAAATATAGGCCCTTGACCGCCCCTCGCTCTATCCGCCTCCTACACCTGATAGGCCATGACCTGGCCAGCAACACCATCACCAGCAGCCTCCGGTGCGTCTGCCTGGACGATACCAAGGATAGGTACATCGCCCTCTCCTACACCTGAGGCGACGCCAGCGACATGTCCGTCTCGCCCGCTCCGCCCCCAACAGCCACCTACGCGCTGCGCAAGCCACCACGCACGCTGCAGATCCTGGACAGGTTCGTCCGGCGTGTGGTCTATGACCTGAGCCTCGGCCGGAGGGATATAAGTGGCGCTGTAGAGGGCGGCGACTGCTTGTTCCCATTGCCGTTGGCGATGCTCGATATTGTGGACAAGCTGTTGCCTTCGTATAGCCGGGATGGCACAGCGATACAAGAGGTTATCTGGGACCAGTTGACACTCGGCCCATATGCCGAGGAAACAACAAGGGAGGGCCCAGGCGAGGTCGAACGACGCAACGAGGCGTTTCCCCCGCAGCCACAGAGCGAGAATGTTGGGAGTATGTGTTCTTGCAACTCGCGCGCTCGCGGCTCCCAAATATAGCATCTCACACAGAGGCTACCCTTTTAAGGCTGGAAGATCCGATCCTTCCGCCGTGACTGGAAAGTTTCAACAGTGTGCTGCTCCAAGTGCTAAGGCAGAGCCTAGAGGCTCGGGCGCATGCACGCCACGCCCCTCGGCGCCAGCTTGTCCACTCAGGTAATCACGAAGCTGGAGTACAGGAAGGTTGTGACCATGCGCTGTGGCATGCTGGGCGCGGCGTCCCTCCAGGCCCAGGCTGCGGATGAGATTTGGTTGGTCAGGGCATGCCTTATCCGGTGGTCCCCAGGCCGAGGGACGGACTTCAAGTGCGTGAACTGTTGGTGTATACCTTCCTTGGAGACGCGTATGTGTATGGTGCCATGTAGGGAGAGTTTGGCCTTGCTGTGGATGGTCAAGACTGCCATGAGGCCGGAGTCTCATGACGGCGAGGGGTTGTGCGTGCGACTGGGGGCTGTTGAGGTAAAGCAGCACTAAGAGTCAGCAATCGAGCTTGAAGTAAGCCTTGTATTTCAACATTGCAGATATTGACAAACATATCGATTCCGGGATAGTACTGGGTCTGATTCTCATTAATGGAACAAACTCTGATGGGATAATCATAATTAAACCCTGAAATATAATATTTTTAACGAACGCTAGGTGTATATCACACGTATGAGCTGTGTGCGCGTGGTCAAGGCTCCCGGCAGCGAGGTGAAGGACAGGCGCCAGGGCAAAGACGCCACAGCTGTTGGTATCGTGCTGCCTGTGGGCCGGCCATGCGACGGCGTCGAGTGTTGAGCCCTTCTCCCATTCCGGCTCCAACTGGGCCGCCGGCAGGCGGCGGACGAGGCTCTGGACCAGTGCTTTTGCATCTTAGACGCGCTGGACGGGCAGCGGCAGGCTGTCAAGGTGGGCGGCGGCGCAGACCCAGTGTGATTCCCGCCCACGTGGAGGATCTGCACAAAGGCGACGCGATACTGGCGCCCAGTCACGTCGGGCTCCCCGACGCCATAGGGCGATATCAGACACAGAACAACGACGTTTCCGTGCTGCGTCGACCAAGACGAGGAGGGGGGTGAGGAGGCTGTGTCCGGAGACAGTTCGCAGGTCCGGGGAGAGGCCATCACCATGCCTAGCGTCGCGTTGACCACATCGTCGATGAGCTCGCCTCCGAGGTCGAGGATGCTCTCGTGGGTGATAGGCGAACCACCATAGCCTCCAACCAGCCACGAGGGAGGCCGCGAAGTCTAGTAGTCGTCGTCATTGTTTGTCTAGCATTGCTTTATTAGCAGCCCCTTGAGTGTCAAGTCAGCTTCTGACAGCAAGCGTACTCTCTAATGGGCTTTAGATTAAAGGTGTTTATACATACATGGTTGTACGCAACCGCAAAGTCAGGGATGGCAATATTCTGCCCTGGTTCCCAGGTGCCTTCAGGCTTTATATATATGATTTAATAATATATGGTAATTATAAGAATGCCTCAATAATAGGCCTTTTCTTTAGGGTACTATAACTAAGTACTCTGCTATGCTGCCAAATACGTTGAAATAACTCTAACTTAAAACCTAAGAGTTTAAGCTACTAAGCACTTAATTGCTTTAAAATATATAATACAAGAATACATAAAGAACTCAAAGACTAAATATAATAACTATAATAAGATAAAGTCTAACTATCTATATTAGCTACTAATTAAGGAGTCTTATAACTACTTATTAAATATAATATTAATATAAGAAGTAGCTAAGGTTTATAGTTTATATAAGGATAGATATTTAATACTAATATTTACTTTACTAAATGTACTTTACTTATTTACTTATACATTTTTATTACCTTTATTATTCTAGGTATTAATATACTCTTTTCTTCTAAAGCATGCGCTTATAATATTACTATAGTTAAGATGCTTTATTTTAATTATAGCCTAAAAGTTCCAGTGCCCAGCATTAATTAATGTCTACTACCTCCACCGACTGGACCCTCGTTAGTACTTCTCTTGTCCATCCATCCGTCGCTCGCTTTGGCTGAACTGGTGCCTTGGACCCCTAGGTACTACCCTAAAAGATCCGGGAGTTCAACCGCTTGCTTGCCGTCGCCCGGACGGAGCCGCCGCCGGCCCGTCCCGCGATCGCGTCTGCCTCCCGCGTGCACGGTTGATTTGACGGGACTCGGGAGACACTGACCGCCTCGCTCGCCCGCCCTCAGACCCCGGCTCTGGGTCGCACCCCAACCACGCAGCAGGCCATTATTATGGACCTGGTCACCCCGGCACGTGGCGGTGAGGTCGCGCGCCGTGGCCTGAATGCAGCCCTGATGCAGACGCAGATGGCACGGTTTGCCAACAACCTGGCCGGTGTTTCTAATTGGGAACATTGACCAGAACATGCAGTCCCTCATCCGTGAGTTGAAATCCCAGTATGGACCCATCATGAGCTGACACCGACTGCATGCAGGCGCGTATCAGCGAGAGTGGGAGGACCGCCGCTAATCCGCCAATCGAAACATCTAGAATGCTCTGTATCAGCTGGCGGAGGCCATCACGTCCGGACAGCTCAGCGGTTTCGGGCTCGCGATGCCGCCGCCGCCGTGAGCGCTCCCCGTCCCTGTACGAGAGTAGCGACGAGGAGTCGCCCCCGCAGCGACGACGAGTGAGTCCGAATGGTAAGGAGCACTGGCCCCAGTCGGTCCCAGCTCTGGACTCCCTTCATTAACAAGGCAAGACGAAGCACATCCAACCCTGGCTGGTCGTATAGAAACTGCAATTGGCTGGGCGGTCGACTGCTGTAACGCACTCGAGTAATGTCGATCGCAGCCTAAACTGCGCGTTGTCAATTCTCTCTTGGCAAATGGTGATGTCTCCTTGGCATTATTCTTGTCCAGGTAAAAACGGATGGTGCACAGAGCTCTCTGGTGATGATAAGCAATCTCGGAACCATAATTATATATCAGCCTATAGTATTGATCCTCCTTGAAGCTTTGCTGAGCAAACTCAGCTGATCTGTTCGGCCGCATAGCTCCACTGGGCAAGGATTAAAATGCGGTAGCCAAGAACGATTTATCCGGATAGGGGGAGTTGGTAACTACGGGGCAAAATGCATCTGGGAAAGCTATAAACTGTTAAGAGTCGGTATGGAAATACGGTCATTACTCCTGTCTGATAATTTAAATAAAACTTTAGTCCCTTAACCTATCTACTCTCCTGTTCTAGGAAGCTGTCGGCTAACCACCATGAGGACAAGCATTCTCTTCGCGTTTCTGCCACTGACGGTGGCCGGGGCGGCACTGGAACCACGACAGCAGGCGTCGCTTTGCAAAAAATACGAGTACTGGTCAGGAAATGGCTATGAGTGTCTGAACAATTTGTGGGGTGATGGGAGCGCAACCTCGGGTTCCCAGTGCACCTATGTCGACGGGGCGTCTAACAGTGGGGTCAAGTGGCACACGAAATGGACTTGGAACGGTGGACAGAACGACGTCAAGAGTTACGCCTACTGCGGCAAGATAGTAACCAAGGGGCGCACCATCGGCACTATCAAGAGTATGCAGACGTCGGCGGACTGGTCCTATGATGTCAATAGCATGCGTTGCAACGTGGCCTACGACATTTTCACCGCGGCAGATCCCAACCATGCCAACAGCAGTGGTGACTACGAACTCATGATCTGGCTCGCCCGCATCGGCGATATCTACCCTATTGGCACGTCGACCATGCAGGTTACCTTGGCAGGACACACGTGGGACCTCTGGACGGGGTATAATGGGCAAATGAGAGTCTTCAGCTTCGTGGCCCCCACGCCCGTGACCAGCTTCAGCGCCGACGTTAAGGAATTCTTCAACTGGCTGGAGAAGAATCAGGGCTTCCCTGCAAGTCAACAAAACTTGATCGGTGAGTAATCTCCTAGGAACGTAACACCTACGAATATTGCACCTGTTTGCAACTGCTGATCCACCCCCTGCAGTTTACCAGATCGGGACTGAAGCATTCACTGGTGGCCCAGCAACTTTCACCGTGAATAATTTCAGCGCAGATCTTCAGTAAGGTCGCGGTGGGTTACCTGAGTTATACTGCCTGGTGGGCCACGGCAGACATTTAAGCTTCATTAGGAGTCCGGCGCCTTCCACGGCTAATTCAAGTCCACGCATATGATTTATAAAAAAGCTCTTTGCAGCCTTGCCTCCGAAAAAGTGATGAGCTAACATGCCTATGCTAAATTTTAATCATTACAAATTATAATTGCCTAAATTATAATATACTTGTGTAAATGAATGCTTATTGCTTTTCTATAGTATTATTTATAAACTTAGCACCAAGCTTGGGCCTGAAGATGGCGTGGGTGGGTAGGGCGAACACCGTGTAGGCGCACGCGAGGACGATGGTGAAGATGAACTTCATGGCGATTGGGAGTCTGGGCGTCGAGGGAGACTATAGTCGCGACCATGGCGTAGATAGTGTAGACCAGTTGACGAGGTCTTGCTGGGAAGGTATGGGTCGTACACAAAGTGTCCAAGGAATAGGGCGAGACTTTATACCTTTTTGCCGCTTCTCGAATGCGTAGAGTCTCAGGCTATATATCCCTGCAGGGCGCGCATAGCCTTTTTAATATATATTTTATTGTTATTCCATTTTGACACCTGGTCATTATGCGCACCTTTTTGTGGTCCAAGGGGCAGCCCAGCTATGGCCCCCACGATGGTGACTCCACCGACGGGCACGACGTAGAAGCAGAGCCAGCTGACGATGAGCTACAGCTCTAGAGAGCCGCCCGGCCAAGAACTCTATGCACAGCAGATCTCCCCCTTCCCTTACTCACGGCGCCCACATACTCGTGTACACTGCCATCTTCTCGCCTGCGGTCCGTTCGCACGCAGGACGGAGCGACCAAGGCGGTTACTTCGCATCCTTGCGGATGTACCACGACTGGCGATGCCTGGCAGCATGGGCCCGTCGTGCGCGTCAGTCCCTTGGCTCGCACAGGCCTGACGCGCTACACAGAAGTCGCTGCATTGGGTGCCACACATTGATCACTCCCCGCCGGACATAACCGTTGCTGACAGGAGGATGTTTGAGCCGCACAACGCTGAGGCGGCGCCGCCGTGCGGAAGGAAAGGTGTCCTGAGCCCACAGTAATGATGTCTGCTCTGCGCTCCGGCCAGCCCATCTAGCACAAAGGCCACATGCTTCCGCTGACCATGCAATGGATCGACAATGAAAAGCTCCCGCGAGTAGGTCCTCCGTCCTACTCGAACCAAAAATGCGCCAAGTGGGTGGTCTATAGGCTGCTTGCTTCATTATGTCTATTAAAGGCATGGCTTCTGGGAAGTTTCTCTTGGAGCTTTCAGGAATGGTTGACATGAGGTACATATATCTGAGGATAAATAAAGTCTACGTGCAGCTAGGGCATTTACCTAACGTTGCTGTAGATGTGATGACGGTATATCACCTGGGCGCCAGAGGTACATGGGCCCGTGGCACAGGCTAGTCAGTACCCTAAGCAAGACTCGGAGGGCTTGGCAGTTTACTGAAGTAAGGAAGGCTTACTCTAAGAAAAAGACACAATAATAAGGCCCTCATGGAATAATTGGACTGCTGTCTGGTGAGATGGCGCGCCCTAGATGGCGTCTCTTTGGCGCCTGAATATCCTCGTCATCAGGTTCATCGGTCCCAGTGCACCGCCACCTCTTCCGCGACCGACCTCGCTCCTCCTCTGCTTCGCTGGTCTCATAGACACTCACGACATCCTGAAGAGGCCAGTCGTTTTCTCGAAGCGCCGCGGCCTCCTTGGGGTCATCAATCAGCCGGGCCCTGCACATCCCATCTGAAGCTGCCGGTTTTACTAGGGGGCGGCAATAGAGGGTGGGCTGTGTAGCCAGAGGTGGGTATACTGGAGGAAGGCGTCTGTGGGGTCGAGGCATTGGGTATTGGGGCGCCGCGGTGGTCTGCCGGGTTATAATCCAGGGGTCTGTCTTGAAGCACGTCTGCAGCCAACGCGGCCTGGTGCGGTGCGACTGGGAGGTCATCACGGTCTGATGGTGCCGCGGCATCGTGGATCCATGCTGCAATCATATTCTCCAGACAGCACGTATCATACTGGTCAGGGTCCGTATCGAGGTTAGGGAGATGGGCTTGTTGGCCGTGGAACGGGGTGATGATATTGTAGTCAACCCAGGCTCGGATTTGGTGCGTCTGGGGGTGGATGGAGATGAGGCGGGCCTCGAAGCACTGGTGCAGATGGCTCATTAGCGGCAGCCCGTTGGATGCCCTGTGGCGAAGATGGAGGCTAGCTGAGGGTCTTGGTAGCAGAGGCAGCGGGGCTTGCTAAGCTTACATCTATGTCCGCCTCCTGGCCATCTCGAGCTCCGGGCGGTCCTTGATGCTAAGCTCCTTGTTGGCCAGCCAGGGCGCGTCACTAATCGGATAACCCGCCTAGTGGGCTTGCGGGATAATGTGTGCTACCTGGTAGCGTATTGATTAAAGATCTATCAGTGCTGCTGATGGCGCATAATGAAATCGGACTGATGACGCTGGACCGGAAGGCCCTAATGATGGAATGGCTAGTGGCGGCGGGTATCACGGAGATCGGAATCTCTGCGTCTTCGGCGCCTGGACCATGGTCCTCGGCACTCTGGGAGGATGCTGCGCTTGGTTTCCGCGATAGCGAGGGCGAGGAGCTGCTCCTTTGCTTGAGGCTCTTGGCGCTCTGGATTGGCGCTATGACGAGCTTATAGCTGGTGTTGGAGGATCTGTTTATGGGCGCGTATCGCGCGTTGTATTGCCGCATGGGAAGCGGGGGCTTGCGGTAGTAGGGACCTCCCAGGCCATGTGACTGGCCTCTGGGACGTTGCAGAGCCGGGCAGAGTGCAAGAAGAAGCTGTACTGCGGGTTGATGCTGGGCGAGGAAGGGTCTGGGAAAGGCTGTTTGTTTGCCTTGTCGAGTTAGGATGGGTGGGTGTTGTGCGTTGGTCTAATCGACGACCATTTCCAGATCGTCAGGCTGCCTCCGTGGCAGCAGCGTCGGGCGCCATTCATCAGCGTCGCCCAAGTCCTTCAAACACAGCTCGAGGTCGCGGGCCACATCCCGATGGTGACGAGGCTATCGCGCGAGTAGATTACGGCAAACACATCCTTGTCGATGAAGCACTTGACATTCCATGCCCGCGATCGCTGTTCTCTTGTGATTCTGGACACATGCATTCAGGGTCGCAACCGCGCAAGGTATTGACGTGGTGGCAGGATGAGGTTGGGAATAGCGGCAGAACCCGAACCCACAGACAGATGATGTGACGTCAGGTGGAGCGCTTATGTAATTGAGCCTGCCCAGCCAGATGTTCGGGGCCGAATCTCGGCACCGTTTCGGCACCGCCCGGTGCTGCAAGGATCAGTAGGACTCTCCCCAGAAGGTACGTACCCCACAGCAAAAGGTACGTACCCCAAAAAAAAGTTTTTACCAAAGCTGGTCACGTGACTCATGTGGATGGCCTCCATACCATGTATGTACACACGGCATCCATGTCAATGCCTGCCGGTCGCAGTCTATCGTCCTGGCGGTCCTCCAAGTCCCGCATCACGTTGCATTGGCATTTAGCAGATGGCGTCGGTCCAGACGGGGCCGGACCTCGTCTGTTGACCTAAATTGGCGAGGGGCAGAATTCGGATTCTCTAGGATCGTTTACCATCCCAATATCTGGCCAGGTTAATTTGTAGTAAGTGGCTAATTATAAGATCAACCCGCCCGGGCTCACTGATCGATGCCTCCTCAGTCTGGTTGGTGACACCAAGGGAGGATGCACATGGAAAACAGGTTTTGCATCTTCAGCTGATCTGCAGGCGGTTGATACATTGCGGCCTGATGAGGCTGCAAACTGCGCCCCCACCGCAGTTGGGACCCCCTCCCGTCCCTCTCCCGATAGATTGGGCGCCCAATAGATCGTCGACGACGACATAGATCACAGCTTTCCAAAAATCTCCAACTACTTCCTTTTAATCAAACAGAACTGCACCTGCCACCAGAAGACCACTGCCTGTTATAGAAACCGCATTTTTTCCCTAGGGATGGATGCCAAAGTCCCGTTCACTGCAGCCGACGAGCTTATCGGCAAGCTGATCGACCACGTTATCCCCGACATTACCGCCGAACGCCTCGGCGACGAGCTCTCGTGCGCGGTGCTAGACGAGCTCTATCCGATCCTCGATTTCGTCGCCCGCAGGTCAAGCCTCCACATCGACGCCATCCACAAACATCTCCAGAAGGGCCGCAGGATTGTCCTCACAGAGGACCCGAGCCTACACCTGATCTGGAATTACGACATTATCTACATCAAACCACTGCCGCACTATCTGCTCAGCCATTCGTTCTGGGCCCAGAATCTTGGTCCTACGAGCCAATATCGCGGTATGGCGTTGGGGTTTGTGCGTTCGTATGAACGGCTCGTTCGTTACCCCTCGGATTTCGAGCTGGCCAGGGAAGCACACCTCCTACCACCCTCATCGCCACCCCCCTCACGTCCGGGGCAGTCGCAGCAGCAGCAGCCAGTGGAGGAATTCACTTATTCTAGCTTTATGGCATTCATCCGGCCTTTCTCCAGAATACGTGACGCCGAAGTATCTCCCAGGTGGCACTTCGGCCAGATCCGCCTATCGCGTCTGAATTGGGCCGTGCGCATTTTCCAACCTAGGGCTGCGAGGGAGAAGGGGTTCCCGCACAGATTATTCTACAAGGAGCAGTTCTGGCAGACGGGGCAGTTTCTAGCCGAATTTGCAGCGCCACTCTTGTTCGTGTTTGCGATGTTGTCGCTGATTCTGTCAGCCATGCAGGTCGTGCTAGCTGCCAAGTCTGGCGAAGATGGGGGCTGGCAAATCTTCGGCCAGGTGAGCGTGTGGTTTGCGATCGTGGTTATTGTTGTGCTCGCTGCTGTATTTATTGTTCTGGGAGGTATCGCCGTCGGTATCTGGCTGTGGCAGCTCCATTTCGGGTATTGGTCGTGGAAGAGTAGTCGCGCGGTTACGGGAGCGGCAGGTATGGAGGCCGGAATATCAACTGGAGGAGTTACAGGAGGTGATAAGAGAGGGGGGGGGCGTAGAGGATCGTTTCCTGTGAAGGCGATAGACACTTCGTGATAAGCTCTATTCAGTCGCATGGTTTAATTGATTGCTTTCACACGGAACGAAGGTAGTGAGGTAGCCGGTAGTATCAACGGGGCGATGGCTTCAGCTCAACAGAGGCATTGCAAGATGGCAGCCTAACGCACTATGGGGCTAGAAATAGGCAGAGTGCAGCTGCTGTTATTGATGGTTGACCGTTGCCCGGTGACAGGTATGAATATCTGGGTTCGGTGGCTGGTTTATGCCCGTCGGTGAGGCTACCTAGGTAATCCCCAACATCTTTTACTAGTTTGGTGTTGGTGCTGAGTAACAGATGGTTCGGGTGCCGTACATCAGTCGCCGTCCGCCACTTTCCTGGTGAAGTGGCGGACGGGGCCGTCCAGCTGCGGCGGGTTTGTGCCTGAAGGTGATCTTGACGTGGATTGGTCCGTTGAGGATTCTCGAAGTTAGATTGGTCAGTTCAGATGTACCTCAGGAAGTATTTGGCCAAAAAGTGGGGACTGCCGTTGAAAATGGGGCTAATTATTAGGTAGGAAGGTAGTACAGTGCCTAAGCTCTTCGTCCCCCCTTATGGCTGCCCTTTGCTCAGGCCCTCTTCGTCCAGCCCTCTTCGTCCAGCTCTCTTCGTCCAGCCCTCTTCGTCCAGCCCTCTTCGTCCAGCCCTCTTCGTCCAGGCCCTCTTCGTCCAGGCCCCTTCGTTCAACCCATCTTCGTTCAAACCCTCTCCGTTCAACCCATCTTCGTTCAAACCCTCTTCGTCCCCTTCGCCGTGGCCCCTTCGCCTAAGGTATGTAAGCTTCGATCTACGTCCCGCTCTGCTGACGCCTTGGGCCTTGGCCGCTAGAGATTGACGATTAGTCTAGGCTGGCAATCAAACTAGCGGCCCACGGTCTATTTTCCCCGAGCGGGCCGCCACTTACGAGAATCAAGCCCCGCAGCTATGGACTACGCCGCGGCCGCCTATCTGCTCATCCCCCTGCTCTCGATAGCAGTCCTCTACAACCACTTCACAAGAGGGATTCCATCCCGGCTCAACCCGAATCAAGCACCGAAATCGGGATTTGGGCTCATCCCAGTTGGCGCCAGCAGTTCGCTGGTGCGGGCTGATGGGGTTGAGTGGGCACAACCCGGCCCATACCACAAAGAGAAGATTATTGACAGACGGTAGCATCATCTTCGTCCACGGCCTGGGATCCAACCCTGACACCACGTGGCAGGCGGTGGAACATACGACGGCCGATGCGGCGACTGTCGATATGCCTGAAGCAGTGCTGAACACCAAGAAGTTCGTGAACTGGGTCAGCGACTTCCTTCCCGACGATCTTCCTTCGGACATCCGCAAGCACACCCGCACCTTCTTCTACAACTACGACTCGTACTGGAAGAGAGATGCGGTGCACACACGACTGACGAGTCTCGGGAATGAGCTCCTCGATCACATCAATGGGGAGGTCCGTGTGTCTGAAGCAGTAAGCATTGGTGATAGATACGATATTAGAGTATTGCTGACAACCTCGATCCTAGGAGCGGAGCCGAAATTTGATCTTTGTAGGGCACAGCTATGGGGGTCTAGTAATCAAACAGGTAGGTGGAAAGACAGTTTTCCAGAATAATGATGCTAACTGCGGCAGGCAATGATTCAAGCCCACTCGAGTCGAGATCCTGACCACATCGCCAAATATACAAAGGCAATCCTCTTCTTGGGCACACCACATCGCGGATCCAACTTCGGCGCATGGGGCTGGCGAGCAGCGCAAGCTCTCCAGCCGCTTGGGTCAAACCCGCTGATCCTAGCTAACCTGGAGTACGAGTCCCTTTCATTAGTCGACTTCCACAACACATTCAAGCGCGTTGCTCCAGACGACTTGCATGTAATCAACTTCTACGAGCAACGGCCGACACGGATTTTTCGACTATGGTTTATTCAATGGGAGCGATTTGTGAGTGGACCTGTTATCTAGATGAAATGTTGCTAAAAGCAGATTCAGGTTGTTAGTGAGTCATCTGCCACTTATGGAAGCCCGAAATTTCGAAATATCGGCCTACCCGTCGATCATTACGGCCTGAACAAGTTTGGCTCAAAAGAAGACACAAGCTACAAGAGAATACTTCGGGGGCTTGTTGAAGTAACGAAATCTTCAGCTCCATCAGCGAAACATCTCTATACCGTCCCTCTCGAGACGGTATATACCTATACTGAGCGGATTGAACTCTCAAGCAAGCTAGAACAGCAGCTCCGAACTCGACATGACAAAGCAAGCGTTCCACATGCAGTCGTGCTTCACGGGTTAGGCGGCGTCGGAAAATCACAGCTCGCACTACACTATGCTGAGAAGAATAAAGAACGATACAATCCCATCTTCTGGATCGATGCCACCGACAAGGAGACAGTGCGATCAAGCTTCAAGAGATTTGCTGCGGAGCTTGGGCTACCGGAGCAATGCGGCAACAAAGAGACATCGGTTCTTGCCGACCCAGAGGTGCAGGCAGTACTCCGATGGCTTCGCGATAGGACGGACGCATATGATAAATGGCTGGTAATTATCGACAATGCCGATGATGTGAGCTGGGGAATCCAGAAGATAATGCCGAAAGGGAAGCAAGGAAGCATCATCATTACCAGCCGAGACGATCAAAGCGTACACTTGGTCCGTGGGGGTTGCGAACAAATTCGAGTTGACGTCATGTCGCCACCAGAAGGATCAGCACTTCTTCTTCGATTGCTTCAACTCGATGCAGAGTCGACTCCCGACGACATCCGGCACAAATGCGACGAGGTTGCACAAAAACTCGGGTATCTAGCGCTTGCTATTGACCTCGCAGGCGCATATATCGGCAACAATATCCGCGATGGCCTTACGCATGAACAAACTTTGTTGCAATACCTCAGAGACTTCGACAGGCACCGCGACTCGCTTCTCCAAATGGATAAGTTTCGTGGCTTGCGACCGACAGACAAGACGGTGTGGACAGTATGGGATACCACGCTAGAGAAGATCACGGAGGAGCATGCAGATATGCATCCTGACGTGCTGCTTACGTTCATTGCGCATTTCAAAGGCAGCATTATCCAGGATGAGATGCTCCGCTTAGCAAGCCTTGGAATGGAAACAGTCGACGCCGAGCTGGACAAGGAAGCTGGCCAAGGAATGCCGGCTGATCTCCAGCAATACTTCCCACTCAACGAAGGCGAATGGGACAGTTTTCAATACCGACACGGCGTCGATCTACTGGTTCGCTATAACCTATTGCAGCGAGTGCAAGGGGAATGGCCTGGGGTGGCAATGCATAGCCTAGTTCAGCGGCGAGCAAGGCAGATTGACCCGAGTCGACTGTGGCGATGGTACTACATGGTGTTTATTGTTGCGGCATGTCTTCAAGTTACAAAGGATCAGGGTCGCCCCGAGTTCCGTCGGCACTTAATTGTGCACCTACCGAGCGTGAAGGAGGATTATGCTCGCGAGGGCGAGAACTTGAAGAAGCATGAAGATTTTATTGGAACGACACTCAGCAGAGTGTACTCCGATGAAGGACTGTGGGGGGAGGCTGAGAAGCTACAGGTGGAAGTTATGGAGACTCGCAAGCAGATACTCGGGCTTACCCATCCTGATACACTCAGAAGCATGGGCAACCTAGCATCAACATATCGGAACCAAGGCCGGTGGGAAGAGGCTGAGAAGCTAGAGGTGGAAGTTATGGAGACTCGCAAGCAGATACTCGGGCCTACCCATCCTGATACACTCATCAGCATGGGCAACCTAGCATCAACATATTCGAACCAAGGCCGGTGGGAAGAGGCTGAGAAGCTACAGGTGGAAGTTATGGAGAACCACAAGCAGATACACGGGCTTACCCATCCTGATACACTCATCAGTATGGGCAACCTAGCATCAACATATTGGAACCAAGGCCGGTGGGAAGAGGCTGAGAAGCTAGAGGTGGAAGTTATGGAGACTCGCAAGCAGATACTCGGGCTTACCCATCCTGATACACTCAGAAGCATGGGCAACCTAGCTTTTACCTGGCACTCTCAAAAACGGGCCACTGATGCTATTGACTTGATGAAGTCATGCGTCCAAATCCGCCGTGAAGTACTGGGAATAGAGCATCCAGCTACCTCTTGGTCCATTAAAGCTTTGGACGCTTGGCGTGTCGAGCAGGTAATTCCAGCTCTTACAGAATTAGACCCATCTGATAATGTCTAAGGTATAGTTATCTTCATGTCTCTAATATTGTCATAAACTAACTTGCTTCATAGTATAGTGTTCTGGGGTGTAGGGTGACATAATTAAACTCTCTTTTGCTCTATAATTATTCTGTCTTATCCGATCAGGTCTCGTGTATTGTGAAAATCGTCTTTTCCGGTCCTTCTTCCGTCTCCTCGCCTCATACCTCTACTCCCCTCGGTGCCCCTTCTATCGCGTTGGAGGGTCCTCTTCTTCCTCAGCTGTTAGAGGGGGAGAGCTTTAACAAAACTTGCCTCCCAATAGTCGCTGGATGGCTCGTCTTCAACAGTAATTAATATATTAAACTATCTTATTTGAGGAAGTTTCCTGGGAGTTAATGCTTTTAATCAAGTAATGTAGTAGGAGAATTAGACTCTTTAAAAGGTGCCTATACATGCGTCTGTGTCTTCTCTTGCCTTGTTTCCCTAAGGCACTCTAGCTGGCGCCCCTAAATTTACTACCAGTGTAGCGGAGTTCCTTCATCGCATTTAAATTCTTCGTACGATGGTCCAAATCAACCCAAATGCGGATTTCACCGATGTTACGGCTATTCGGAAGGCCTAAATCCTCGCCGAGGCGATATACCCTGGCAGCGAGGCTTCAGATGATTCCTCAACACCAACGGAAGAGGTCATCTTGGTGGACGGCAATTGGCATTGGGAATAGTGGCATAGTCGTGGCGGAGGGTGGTCGGAATGGGGTCCACGATGTTATTTGTTGCAACTAACTCAACATGGTACAAATTGCAGACTCTAGCAGCATTGATACCGTTCCCACCGTTTCCTCATCGCACCCAGGTTCCTGCTTGCCCCCGCTTCATTCGTTCCCTTCAAACTGCGGGACCAAGCCAGGACGACACAGTACCTCGATCGCGAGCTTGCCCTTCGCATGAGCGACCAGATTGGACAGCCTATAAAGCCCACATGACAATGACACCAAGTCCGGACCATTGGGCTTCTTTTCTGCGCTTCGCCACCAGCTCGGGTGACAGAAACCAACCCTCGCCCGGAACCCATGAGGAAACGCACCTGCTGACCAACCACCATGTGGTCTGCGAAGGTAAAGGTGCTATAACTAATGATATCGGACCTCCGAGCCCCCCTCGCCAAGACCACGGCGGTCCCTCTCGTAACGAGGCGGAAACGCCGGCCGCAATCAATATGATACAGCCAGGCAGAACCGGGCACGAGGAGGTCATGGAAGAGCTCGAGGCGGCTGTCGAGGTGAAGCAGGCGTACATCGATAACATGAGACCCCTTTACCGTGGCTACGGAGACGACACCACCGGCCTCCCGAAACCTAGCATTCGCTACACCAAGGCCTTGTCCGAGCGCGACGGCCTACAAGAGTTCAAGGACTATTGTAACAAGAGAGGACCACGGCCCATAACGACATCACCTATATTATCCCCATCATAGACATCCTAGATAGTATCAACAAGTACACTAGTCTGCGCGTTATTAGGTTAAGGTGCTACTGAGTCGAGCCCTTATAGACAGACAGACAGACAGACAGACAGAAAGAATTGTTCCTGGCATGGCCCTATCAGCGAATCAATCCCCAAGGATCGGCAACAGGCGCGTTATAGCAGCTACACCCGGCAGGATCCCGCCAGCGGCTTCACTATAGGGCCCATCATGATGCGCAAGGGCCATCATGCGCGGCCATGAGGCTCTTAGACTCTCAAGAAGGCTGCTAAGGGGGTGGGGAGAGACAAAACCTCACCCCTAGCTAGGTTATATTTAATTCAAAATTATAATCTTATTTCTCAACAATACTGAAGAGCCTCGCCTGTGAGATTAGAGGGTGAAAAGGACAGACTCCCGAAGGCTTAGGGGTCTGATCTAAGAGGGGGTTATTTGCATTTTATATACACACAGGTATTAAGGGGGGGGGGGGTGCTATAAAGGTAGTCCGCTATATACAAGGGCGTCCCAGGCTGAAGTCTATCGTTGCGTTTACTGCTGCAAAGTACCACACATGGCACCTTGGTGTGGCTTATTAAGTGACAACGGCCCAACAAGAAAGATGGCGACCAGGCTCGGTAATTTGATTTGATTGATACATAGCTAGTAGACCCCATCATTATTAACGCCAGCAAGAGTAGGCAGATTCAGGAGACGGTTGCTTTGATCCGGAAAGGTCCGTTGGCGCCGGAAGTGATTGCCCTTACTGATGAGCCGTAGGCCCTCACTCATCTGAGCTGGGGCGATATTCTCTGACAGACCATTAGTTCTACCTCGTTGTCTAAGCGTTTGCTAATGTAATACCTGTACCGCCTGCTATCAGAGTTACTTTGGGTCTTCCTCGTAAATTGGTTGACTTCGGCGTACCAGCCAATAGTAGGGGCGGAAAAGTGGGAAAGCGGGCTCCCATAGACGTTGGTGCTGCCCAGCAGTTAAAGAAATGGAGGATCGTTGGGTTGCGAGACTGGCGCCTGCTCTAGAAACCTTAAGAATCGGCAGGCCAAGCAGAGGATTGGCTCCATTTACGCACTTGATTTTGCCTTTCGGAGTAGTGTGCCCGCGGGTAGAATACTACGGTGTCACTGATTGCGGAATTATTGACCTCGTGCATGACGGATGCTCCCCGAGCGGTCTCAGAGACCAACAGCACCAACAGCCGCCGCGGAATGTGTGTGATTGGATGCACGCAGCAGCAGCATATCAGCTGAACTGACCTTGGTGCCGCAGACCTGTCTTTGGATAACCTCGCTTATTGATCGTTGATCCTGGTTGTGCGTATTCTGTACCCCTGTTCCAGACGATAAGACTTGCCTGGCTGGATTTGTGTGCAGATATGACCTGCAGAATGGGAGCTACCCAGCCGCACACAAAAGGGGCCGACTGGACAAGAGTGAAACCGGGACGCGACATAAATCAAGTCATCGAGTTTCTGCATCCGCGAGCAACTGCTTACTTTGAATTCATTTCTTTGCTGCTCCCCTGAGTGCCGCCCCGGAATTTATCACCGCAATGGCGACTAAGGACACTTCAAGCTACTACTCCGTTTCCACTCTCAATGTGAAACCCGAGACCCAGGCAAAGGTACGCATACGATAAAATCGAAAGTCATGTTTCGATAAGCCATTTGGTTGACTCGAGGGAAGTGGATGCTGATCTTGTGTGCCTTCGCTTTAGGTAGTCGAGTTCTTCGCTCGCGTGGGAGAAGCAACAGAACAGCTTGAGCCTGCTGCCAAGATCTATCGATGGTATAAGGTCGAAGGCAGAGATCAGTTTGTCTTTATCGAAAAGTTCGTAAACTATTTACTTTTGTTAATAGGTTAGTTATACAAACTAACTAGAATCCCTACAATAGATTCGCCAGCGAGGTAGAATATCGTGTACACCAAAAATCAGCACACGTACAGTGGCTATATCAAGAGTACATACAGTATATTACGGAACCTTTTGTATTTTATCCTATAGTTACTGCGGAGAAGTTGACTGGAGGCTTTGAGAGGGACTGAGATGGTCGGAAGAGCTCCGCAAGTGCTTTGGACAATGGTGGCACTGTGGTGATATCTTGGTCGGGTGCCTTTACAAAGAGCCTTGGACAATACATCATTCATTGGTACCAAGACGGCCACTTTAATTAAGTCTTTAACTCAACATCTCCAATATATGGCCAGAGTACGAGGACTGGAATTTGAAGTTGCAGCTACCCTAGTCAGCATTGATATCACGCACCACATATAATTTCCCGGAAAGTTTGGTCAAGTCGACAAATACGTGAAGAGCTAAGCTTGTCCGTTGATCAACAAGGGGCTTCAGCCGGCGGAGAGCGTGATCCAGACACTGCAGCTCGTGATCAGCAAGCTTCAGTAGCTCTGAATGTCGATATTCCGTCGTCTTGAACTTCGATCCATATTATATTACTATAAATGTATGCGATATTCGAAGTGGATCAATGTGGGCGCCAGGCTCGGGCCTTGTGCCCTCGACGGTCGCTGGAGCTTGCCTAGCCTCGGCAGAATCCCGCAACCTGCAGCTGCAAGAGTACTATCTGCATGCATATGCACGTTGGTTCTCAGCCTGCCATTTATGGTCTTGCGGTCGAAGGAAGTTGAATTGGATACATCAAGGCCTGTCAGGTCTTGGCTGCACCGGAACTAGGTATATTCAGGCAGGCAGCTCCTGGACGTTTGGGATACAGCTTAACTGTGTACTTTCGGGTCACTGGGGTGACAGATTTTTACCGGGTACTCAAACTACATTCATCGTGGTGTTTACGCAGTCCTGACTGCGAATGAGCTGGAGGTGGATGCTGAAAGATTGGAAAGGATCCAACACATGCATAGTAGTACCGTAGTCAATGGAGAATAGCTGCCACCCAAACGCCCTGACTCGTGACTAACTGCGCCATGCTCGTGCAGACTGGCTTCTGTGGCATTGCCGTCTCTGATGTGGGTTTAAACTGGAGATTCTCGTCTCTGAGCACGGAATAAAGATAGAGCATTACCGACCCTTGGACGGAATAGGTTGATGTAATCCGCTTCCTCAAGATCCCGTTCCTCACTGTACTACCTCGGTGTACTACCTTGAAGCCAGCCATGGACAGACCGTTAGCACGAATCTTATCAGCTCTGGGAAGCCGCTCGTGCCTCTTCTTGCCGAGTTTCCTGCCAATTATCCTATATCCGCGGCCCTCGGGCTGTTTATTATTATTCTTGTTAGCTTCAATTCCTGATTTTAAAACTATAGGTAATGAAAGGTCTGATGCTCTCATTGTTGGGTCAAAAAGCGTCCTTCGAGCGTGATGGCATCATGGGAATTCTTCCATAATGCTATAACACCCAGAGGATTCCTGTCCTGGGTGGACAAGAAGTACATGGTGATATCTTGAGCGTCCACCCGGGTCTCGCTCTGCAACTCAGTCACGCTACCGCACGTCACACAGCCCAACAAGAAGTCGCTCCACGGCCACTGCGACACCCGCGCGCGCCTTCTTCCCTCGTGCCTCGCCCCTAGATATCGCGAACTGAAGACAGGCTTCTCATATATAATACTCATATAACCAGTTTAGGCGGTCTGGGGATATTGAAGTGGTCCGTTCCGTCGACCCTAAGACGGGCTTAGCAAAGCATATCAACCCGATTTGTACCAGCCGGACGATCCGGGTCTTAAAACTTGTTGTCATCGGGGTGTGCGATGATCAGGAGGGCGAGCATGTCTTGGCTTTTGGCGGACGACATGAAGCGCGGGAGGTGTGTTCATACCTACGGGCGGGTGGGGCCCAGGCGCCCCAGCGCTCTGCTTCTTGCTGTCTTGTTTTGTTTCTCACTATTTGGTCCGGGTTCGCAGGTTTTACTAACCTATCCTGCCCTTTACATTACGCGAGGTAGTATCCTCTGCTATCCAAGCCATAAGCCTGGTAAAGGCAGGGGAGTCAGGTATACATGCAGGGGTTATAGTAAAAATTTGTAGCTGCAGATATATATGTGCAGGTGTGCAGATGTGCAGGTGCAGGTACCCCAGGTACAGGTGCAGAGAAGCAGGTATAGGTGCAGGTACCCCAGGTGCAGGTGTAGAGGAGCAAGTGCAGGTGCAGAGGAGCAGGTGTAGGTGCAGCCAGAATGTGCAGGTGCAGGTTGTAGGGTGTGCAGTAGAAATGTTCAGATGTAGAGAAAATGTGCAGATGCAGAATGTTCAGGTGCACCAGGTGTAGTAGAAAACATGTGCAGGTGAAGCTAAAGTGTAGGTGTAGGTGGAGTTGGCTGGGGGTACAGCTTGGCTTGTCTTTTTGAGGGAACTGCTTGATCCATCTGAACACCTGGAAGAAGCCCAAAACCTGGTTTTCGTCGAGTGGCGACATTATTGCTCGCCATAAGATCGGCCACTTGCCTGCCTAGTTGCTGAGATATTGGCCGGTGTTGTACCGGTAGGATTTCGTCTATTGCTGGGTCCCAAACTTGCCAAACTATTTACCCCTTGAAGAAGTAAGGACCTTCCATAAAGACTAAGGAGCCTTTCCATCCCAGTCATAAATAGCTTGGGAACCAGGATATTAAGAATATGGATGACGTTCCCGTTGGAACAGCGTTATATTTTCGAGGGCCACTGTTGGCATCCCCTTAACAACTTGCTACCGTTGACTTTCCGAGATGCGGCGTACTATCCCAGATATTTCGCGAAAGGCATCCATGGATCATTATGTGTTGTTAAGAACCGCTCGCTATAGTCTGTTATAAGAGATTTGGAGTCTTGAAAAGGCTCTAACATCTACAGCAAAAAGTAAGGTTCCTATTGAAGCAGCATAGCGCAATCTTAGGAGAGGGTGGCGTGGGGACAGTGGAAGAAGATCCTGTTATTGATAAAGTAAGGTCTTCGCTTCGAGAGTATTTGCTCTTATAGACTGAGATTTACCTTCCGCACGTGCAATTTAATATCAGAATTTATAAGATATACTTACGTCTATGCTCCGGTGGTATAGCACGAGGACCCGATCAGAGTGTCAACATTAGACAAGATACCAAGATGCACTCCCGGAGCTACTTTAACACATGGCAGCGTGAGATGCGAGCTAAATACTAGGCCAGGCAAACCGTGCCGAGCATTAGGACTAGAAGCTGTAACTATTGTGAATGCAGATATCTCATCTAAACACACCAATTAACCAGCTCGATCACCTCAAGACCCATGGTTCAGCGAGCTTTAAAGTTTCTGAATAACGCCCCATAACTTGGATATACTGAATTATGTTTCCAAATGCAGGCTGGGCGTATTCGGATCTAGATCTCCAACTCCTGCAGCTCATGTCCTCCCTTTAACACTGACCTGCTCACAAGTGCAACTCTGTTGAAGACGCTTGTCATTTGAATGCCTGAGTTCAATGTTGCCTACACACACGTGCAGTGCTGTGAAATCATAGCTTGCGAGTCTTTTATACGAGCCGATACAGCGCGTTGTCTCCACCAGCTTTAAAGAGCTCGAGTCTCTGATCGGTCTGCATATCAAGGCTGAACTCACCCGCGCACGCTCCAGACGGAATATAAAGGTCCCCGAATATAGCTAGTAGAGCGAGGACCTGGAATACCTGGCAAGAAGGTACATGCAGAAATCTAGTGGGGACATCCAGGCTGCTTTGATTGTGAATATCGACTACCGTAACCGACAGTGGCGCAAAGAATGATATCGACAAGCAGCCACCAAGGTTTCATCACGAGTGTTGCAGTCTTCATCCTTGCCTCTTCAAGCCCCCAGTGTACGGTCGGCCTCGAGTGTGTGTCTTTATAGATTGGGAAGACGGGTCATGCATGACGTTCTAAAGTTCTATTCTGTGACCAGGGCGTTGAGCAGGCTGGCGAAACTCTGCCAACACTTGCAGATTTCATTCCAGAAGGGACTCACCACGACGTGGTTGGAAACGGTCAAGGTTTGAATGGGAGCTGCAACCGCAATCTCAAGTCAGTGAGCCAGCACGAATGGGTTGCTGATGGCGATGAGCAGTTGGGCTGTGGCCCAGGCTGGGTAGGTTCCGACCAGAATCGCCCCAGATTTGGGGTGATTCTGGCCTGAATCACCCCTATGGTGCGCGACAGGGGCAACTTTCCAAAAACCCCAAAAACCCTTATACCCATACCCACATTTATAGCAAACAATGCAATCTAATCTATTCAGCTAATATGCAATGTTTAAGGACTTGCATATATCTCTAAACCCCTTACTTTAAATGAGCACAATCTGTATACCGCTATATAGTTTTGATCTCTCCCTTCCCCTTTTCTAAACATAAAAGATCTATATACATCTGAATATATATTATCAATCCTTTCTAAATCAATATAGCACCCCCCATACCGCCGCCTAGGGCTGTAACTAATTGTTTTTTAAGAACTAAAACGCCGGAAGACAAAGGCTGCAACCATGTTGGTTGTGTTGTTGTGTGTACTCTCCGTCTACCACACGTCGTCAACCTAATTACACCTCCACAACCTTAAACAGCACCTATCCGGGCTGCACGAGTACCGCGTATTCATTAAAACAATGAATATATAAAACCAATCTCACCCGCCCTTACTATTCTAGGTCCAAATCCTATTGGATCACTTATATCCAGCACAAAACTACTATTCAAGACCGCTACTGAAGTAAAAGGGAGACACGCAAGTAAAACATATATTATTAGCTCAGATTAGTGTCACCCTCTACTCTAGAGAGTATATAATAAGGCTGGTTGGTGGACTGATCATCCATGATTATATGCAAATTATCAAGCATAGTAAATATCAGACCCTACCACTGGAACTTACCCAACCATATTCTTTTTTTTTTTTAATTTAATAAAATATACTTCCAACATTCTTCCACAAAACGCCTTCTCCTCAAAAAAGACTAAAGGGTTATTCAACAGGTTACACTTGGTAATAGTCCAGGTATAACAGAGCTTACTGCAGACATACAGTCTAAACAACCCTTCGTACACTTGTAACTATACTTAGAGCAAGGAGACCAAAGATGATAATAAGGAAAGATACCCAATCATGCTACTATAAGATCAGCATGTTAAATTTAACGATGAATTAACAGCGAATAAGAAGGGGAAGAAACATACAGTCAAGATACAACCTATATAACATAAAAACAATAAGGAGCTAGGAGAATAAACTCTAAATATACCTATTAAGGGAGAAATAATCTTTAAGTTACTAGGCCCCTGATTACCTGAGGTCTCCTCCTTAACCTATATTTCTCCCTTGATAGGTATATTTAGAGTTTATTCTCCTAGCTCCTTATTGTTTTTATGTTATATAGGTTGTATCTTGACTGTATGTTTCTTCCCCTTCTTATTCGCTATTGATTCATCGTTAAATTCAACATGCTGATCTTATAGTAGCATGATTGGGTATCTTTCCTTATTATCATCTTTGGTCTTCCTTGCTCTAAGTATAGTTACAAGTGTACGAAGGGTTGTTATAGACTGTATGTCTGCAGTAAGCTCTGTTATACCTGGACTATTACCAAGTGTAACCTGTTGAATAACCCTTTAGTCTTTTTTGAGGAGATCAGGCGTGATGTAGAGATGTTGGAGTATTATATTAATTAACGCCCTATATAAGGAATATGGTTGGGTAAGTTCCAGTGGTAGGGTCTGATATTTACTATGCTTGATAATTTGCATATAATCATGGATGATCAGTCCACCAACCAGCCTTATTATATACTCTCCAGAGTAGAGGGTGACACCAATCTGAGCTAATAATATATGTTTTAGCTTGCGTGTCTCCCTTTTACTTCAGTAGCGGTCTTGAATAGTAGTTTTAGTGCTGGATATAAGTGATCCAATAGGATTTGGACCTAGAATAGTAAGGGCGGGTGCAGATTGGTTTTATATATTCATTGTTATTAATATAGCGGTATGTGCAGCCGTGATAGTTGGTTGTTAAGGTTATGGAGGTGTAATTAGGTTGACGACGTCTGGTAGGGGGAGATTACAGTCAGGGCAAAACTGCCAACATGGGTGTGCAGCCTTTGTCTCAGCGTGCAGTTCGCGCGTAACTGGACAATTAGTTACAGCCCTAGGCGGCGGTATGGGGGGTGCTATATTGATCTAGAAAGGATTGATAATATATATTTAGATGTGTATAGATCTTTTATATTTAGAAAAGGGGAAAGGGAGAGATTAAAACTATATAGCGGTATATAGATTGTGCTCATTTAAAGTAAGGGGTTTAGGGATATATGCAAGTCCTTAAACATTGCATATTAGCTGAATAGATTAGATTGCAGGTGTTTGACTATAAATGTGGGTGTATGGGTATAAGGGTTTTTGGGGTTTTTGGAAAGTTGCCCCTGTCGCGCACCATACTGTTTGTATGGTGCACGACACGAGACCCACTAACACGAAGTCATGCCAATCGGTGCCAGGCCTGTTAGTAGAGTCCTCTCACCAACTTGGACATCAACGTCTAGTTGACCTCCAGTCTACCCTGCCCTTCAATCATGTCCTCGATCACTCACTTCATCACTGTTCGGAATTGTCAATACCCACCAGGCCTCAAGTATAAGAGCCGCCAACCAGCCTGCTCGGCGTTAAAACTAACATGAACCCAAGGAAACGCTTCACGCTTCCTTGAGATATACGAGCCTCCTAAGCATGCTATTCTGGAAAATGTACCGTCACTCAACATTACCTAGCAATGATAGTACACCACAATACCAAAATCACAGGCCATTGCTACAGAGAAACAGACGAATAGCACCTCGCGGACTGGAACAGCCAGCGCCCCCGATCAGGCCCCATTTCTGCCGGGGTATGAACAGGCTACCACGGCCCTTGCCGAACCGGATTCACGCAGCCTTGATATTGCTCTAGATGGCCAAACCCGCTGCTGCGCGGCCCAAGAAGTCCCAGAGTGTCGCTCCCTCTGCACCTTGCCCGTTGCCTGCCTCCTGTTGCGCTGCAGGCCCTGGTGCACCCGCGGCCCCGCCCTCCGCTGGTGGCTGTTGCTGTGCTGGTCCTCCTCCAGCACCCGGTGCTTGTGGCTGCTGGTTGCCGCGGTCCGGCCCAGCGTCACCCCGGTTGTCGCCGCCCGCGCCCTGCGGCCCATCACGTCGAGGTCTCTTAGCCCCCGGGCCCTGTGCATCACCGTCCGCGCCCCTCTTTGGCGGGCTCGGGCGCACGCTTCTGGGGATGTCCTCTCTGCGGAACCTGCGGAGCTTCGCACCAGGCTCTTGGTAGCGGGTGTGGTCTTCCTCGTCGACGAAGCGGTTTAGCAGGTAGCTGGACCACCTCTCGATGAAGCCGGGTGGCTCCATGTCGGCTTCGTGGCTGTGGTGCCCTGGGCCTGCTTGCCCGTCTGGGTCTGGGTGCCCGTCTTGGTTTTCAGGCTGCGCCCGTTGCATCATCGCTGCGACGAGGGTTCACGGTCAGTATAGTACACGCAACGTCGCACTTGGTTCATGGTGGAACCGGGATAGCACGGGCTTACCTCTGCCCATCTGCGCAAATATCCTATCTATCACCACCTGTTTCTGGCGCGGGGTGTCTCCGATCAAGAAGCTCCTGTGGCCCGGCCTGAACTGGACCTTCTCGTCGGCATACGGCCTGGCCTTGGGTCGGTAGTACTTGGACGGCGTTGGGTCCTCGACTATGGGATTCCAGAGTTGGTCTGGGTCGAGCGCCTCATCGCGCGTGATGATACCCTGCCTCCTCTCCGTCTGGAGCTTCACCGGCCACCTGTTGACGCTGAAGAACCTCTTGGCCTTGCCCCGGACCTCGGGCCTGGCCCATCCCCAGACGTTGGGGCGGACCTTTTTGTCGTTCGGGTCCAGATAGTTGTTCGCGCTGCGCGCCGGCCACAGCATGCTGTCGTTCTTGACGGCCTCATCAATGATGCCATGGCGGATGACCTCCAGCGACGTCTCCGCGGTCAGGGCGTTGTCGTTCGCCCTGGCAGCTACCGTCGCCTTGACGAGCCTCACCAGAGGGTTGTTGGGGGCGCTGTTCCACTGGGTAATCCTGTCGAACTCGTTCTTGTAATGACTGATGGCCTCCGCCATGTCACCGCTCGGTCTCGGCGCCTTCCTCTTCCACTGTTGCTCTAGGCCGTTGGCGCCAGTCAGCCTGCCCATATAAACGCCCCAGCGATATGCGAGGGTAAGGAAGTAGTCCTCGACCCTCTGGTCCAGCCGGCTGTTTTGAAGGCCCCTTCTCACAAGCGAGTGCCAGTTCCGCAGGCGATCAAACCGAGGACCAAGCACCATATCCTCGGCCCTCTGGTCGGGGCGAAGATTCCAGTGCTCATCGGGCGGCGCCCACCTGACGAGCTGCTCAGGATGGCACGTGGGGATGGGGCGTTTGATCCAGCCATAGCACCGCCAGTCTTCCTGGTAACGGCAGCGACCTTGGCTGTGGAGGCGCTCCAGCCACATCTGTACGTCGTGGGCGTAGAACTTTACCCGCCTGACCGGGCCATCCGTCTTGGCGTGAATGTAGTCAAGGAGCTGCTCGATGCTGACTCTCGTCTCCAGATCTGGGAACAACGGATCCGAGACGTCGTTGAATATGCGCTGCAGCTTGTCGGCAAACAGGATGAAGAGGGACGCGCGGGGCTCTAGTTCCTGCGTCATGTCCGGGGTGATGGACTGCGTAAGGAGGAAGCGGATCCAGTAGACCTCCATCTTGTCAAGATCCCTCATCACAATGTCTCCGTTACTCCTGACGGTATCTCGTGGCCCGAGAGCACTGGGCCTCCTCCGCTGGTGCCCACCAACAGGCATGTACGTGTCATCATGACCTGCAAGACCTTGTTTGTACAAGGTGTCCATGTGCCTCAGGAGGCTCCTGGGGGCAGTCTTCATCTCCCGCTCAAACAGCCTTCTCACCGTCGTCATCTGCTTCAGCATCTGCCGGTGGTACTCATCTTCAGCGCTCAGCCCGGTGTCGACGTAGGCACCCCAGAGCGACATGGGCGGCAGCACCGACGGGGGCCTTCCGCCGTGCTGGCCAACGGGGGGGGCACCAAAGCCCATGCGGCTGACGACCGCGTCGCGCGCCGTCGCCATGGCCCTGTCGTGGTCCACCCAGAACTTGGCCATGTTGGCCGTGAAGCCCTGGGGGTCGTTCTTGCCGTCCGTCTGCTGGAGCTGATGCTTCTCCAGCCTTGGCAGGTCGTACTTGCGCGCAGGCCCGGCGCCGGTGTTCCTGCGCATAGCACTGACCTCGTCGGCCGTGAGCGGCAGGCGGACGCGGCGCCAGGGCGTGTTGGCGGCCCTGTTCTCGTGGCTGCTGAGCTGCCGTAGCGCAGCCTGCAGGCCCACGCGGCGGGCGGCCCTCTCTCTGGCGTAGCAGTCCTTGCCGTCCCCGAGGCGGTCGTTGTTGAAGAGCTCCCTGATAAGCCCGGGCCGCCCGTCGCTTGGGAGGCGGGTGTCGACCCACCCCTGGAAGCCGACGCCGTCGACGCCGATGCACTGCTCGTATGTCTGTTCCTGCCTGAAAGCCGCGTTGTCCGGGTCGGGGTCCTGGTATGGGCCGAGCCGCCACCACGCTTCTTCGTCTTGCGAGAGCCTCGCTTGCCTGTCCGCCCGCTTCTCCTCGGTCAGGCCGGCTCGGTGCTCTGTCTCTGTGAGCCACTGGTCGTTGACAACCATCTCCGCCCGGGGATGGGTAGGGAAATCCTCTGGCTGCAGGTGCTCGCCATCCCTGCGGTCCCTGCCCAGGATGAGAGGCAGCTTGCCGTTGTACTTGAGCCTGGGCTTGGGTGCGGCGATCGCGCCCGCGGTGATGATTCTGTTGGAGGTGTTGGCCCCATAGTGGGTCTGGTTGTAGACCCTGTGCGCCTGGATCTTTTGGCGCGCCTCTTGGACCATGAGTCTCGTTTCTGCGCCCATGTTTGGAATCAAACCATCATTGTCGATGGCGTCCAAGAGTGCCTGGATTTCTCGGACATTCCTCTCAAAATGCATTTCCCGGTCGATATCCGCCTCGTCGAGATATACCAGGATCTCTCTGAGACGCGTCGCAATGGGCGGCTGGACCTGGTTGCGGAATACAAAAGAACTCTGCCGGTCCGACTGTGACGGCTCCAGGGGGGGAGGTACACTGCCGTCTGCCCTGGGAGGCCCCGGTGGGATCCCGCCCGGAGGTGGCGGCGGTGCGCTACTGCCGGGCGCGCCCATGGGAGGCACTGGCGGGACTCCAAGGCCATCACCCAGTGACGGGTCGCCAGGGCCAGCTGTCGCGGGCGGGATTGCTGCCGCGGGACCCGGAACGGCAGGCGGCGGAGCTGTGACTCGCGGCCCCGTCCGGGTCCGCGTCCGGGTTCCACTCGGTGCTCTAGGGGCGCCAGTCCCTGGTGTGGTAAAAGGGGTATCCCGCCCAGTCCCTGGTGTGCTTAGGTCGGTTCCTGATGGGATATCACTGGTATTCGGCCCTGGTGTTAGTATGCTATAGGGCGAAACGCCATGGGATCCACCGGGCGTAAAGCTAGGGGGCCCAGGAGGACGCCCACCCTGCTGCGGTGTGCCTCCGCCACGAGTCCCGAAGTCCAGGCCGGTAGCCGGAGGGCGAGTGAATGCTGGGCCGCCTGTCCCGAAGCCAGATGTGTCTGTCGGGAGCGGTGGGTACGAAATATCAGGTCCCGGCTGACCCCCAGATGACGGCACCAGAGGCACACCCGGTCCTGGGGTATTGCCGGTGCGGGACTGGGTTGTAGCTGGCGGCACGCCAGTCCCAGACGTGTTTCTGCCTGTAGATGTGCCACTACCGGTGACGGCAGGGCTGCCGGTGGTGGATGTGCTGGGCTGGGGTGGTCCATTGGTCCCGGCCGTGCCACCCGCCGCCACCCCCGGAGTGCCTCCCCCGGGTGCTGTGCCTGCGCCCGGCACACGTTGGAAGCGATTGCCGCCGAACGAGCTGGTGAGTTGGTATTGCTGGCGCTGGTCAGGCGGCAATGCGTCGAACTGCTGCTGGTTCAGGTGCGGCGTGCCTGCGTCGAGCGCAGGATAGGCAGGGAACACATTGCCACGCCCGAGCTGTAATAGGGATAGAGTGTTAGTTGGCACACGCTAGGGGGTGGGAGCACTCCCTCCACAACTCGTCGCCCATCAGAGACGGGTTAGATGTTCACGGACCGTATTGCTGGGGTTGTACTGGCCCCGGGCGGCATCATCAAGCGCAGGTGGGTTCGACGGAGCATAGCGGGTCCGATCAATCCCCTCCCTGGCGAAGAGGTTTTGTATATATTGGTTAAACCACGGCTCGTTGCCTGTCCAAGTGCCAGTCGCGAAGTTGCGTGCAATATACGCGCTGATTTCACAGTCCGTCCTGCCCGCAAAGTGACGAAAGACAGCTTGCCAGTGGGCGCCACGGTCGGGAAGGAGATGGGCTTGATCTCCAACCGTGTTTCGTAAAAGCCGGACGAACGCTGCATCGAGAGGCCTGGATTGGACCGACGACATTCTGAGCCATAACCAGGGGTATTGCTATATAAATGCTCGACTGGTCTATGACACAAGGGACTGTGCTGCCAAGGTTCGTGCAGAGTCCAGGGCGTACCGTCGCCGGCTCATAGGATGAGGCAGACAGGCGGAAACTGCGCGGGCTGACCGCTTGTGCGCGCAGGAAAGAACGGAAAGAAGAAGGAAAGTAGGAAGCAATCTCTCCCGCCGGTTGGGAGGTCCGTTGCAATAGACATATTATCTGGTTGCGCTCCTCTCCACGCTTGCATGCATCGCGAGGACAATGACCGTGTATTCTCGTCCACCTGCCCCCGAGGAGCATTGAATCCGGCCTCTCAGCGGATGCCTGCACGAGTGGCGGCGGGACGCCGACCTGGGCTGCATTCCAGCCGCGCCGCAGACACCGGGTTGGTGCTCTCGTGCCCGGCCAGGATGGGCACAACAATGAAGAATATGCGTGGCAGAAAGCCAGCAGTCGAGAGTTGCCGCTTCCGGAATGCACCCGAACAAAACACCCCCGATCTATCCCGGGCTGCCACACAGCTGCTGCTCAAAGATCCTGTCGGCATGGGTGCTGGAAGCGTCCCGTCTTTGTTTCGAGTCCCATCACGGCCTTGCGGCTGAGGCTGCATGCAGTGCAGAACCCCATGGAAGGTCTGGACCATCATCACCTACGGTGCATCGGCATCTCCCTCAGGTGTCTCGGTGTCGCGTTGCGAGGAAGGCCGTGTGGCGAGCACGACCTCAGCAGAGCCGGCCAGCATGGATCGCAAAGTCCGCAGTGATAGACTCCCACCAAGGCTCGAAGAGGGTGTACAACGACTGCGATCCCGTCTTCAAATCGCCCGCCCGTCTCGTAGCAGGGCACACCAGGATGAAGGCCCTGCCGCGGGGCCTGGCGCTGTCAAGGCGTACCAGCCCGGCAGGTATCCCACCATAGCAGAGGCCCCGGAAGAGTCAGCCCCGGCGGCTGGAGACACCTCTTCAGAGCCGCAAGCGACCGAGGCAGGACAGGTGAAGGGATCCGAGGCGGAGGACGAATTGTCGGATTTCGAGGACTTCGATACAATACTGTCGCGCAAGCACGCCGAGCCGGCCTCGAAACATCGAGAGGCTGTTGAGTGGCAGCCCTCACTGGTGATAGGATCATCATCCGTCGACGCCGGGAACCCCAGCGCGAAAGAAGTCGCGCGCAGGAACATGCTGCAGTGGGAGCACATCTACCAGCACCACCGCAGGCAGACATCAGAAGGCCCGCAGCTAAACGCACTGGATGAGCGACGCAAGAGCGCAGCAAGGGAGTACGAGAGCATCTGCGCCAGGGCCGACCCGGAAGACGATGTCCCCCTGAGAGAGACACGGGCCTTCAAAGAGGGGCGCGTGAAATCCCGTCTTGTCGTCCTCCGGGAAACGCTCGCTGAAAGTACAGAGCCCGAGTGCGAGCCGATGAGGGCCAACATCTCGGCTGCGATCCGTGGATATCTGGAGGGTACCATAGGCTGCTCCTCCGCCTATACCCTGATATATGCGGGACGTATTGTCGACACGACCTGCCGCACCTGGGCCGAGTTCACCATCGACAGGAAGGAGCGCCTGGATGGGTATTTCAAGGAGCACGGCCCCGGGCACTGTAAGCAGCTTCCGGAGTCATTTTCAACCCGCTTTGGAATACGGATCCCCCCCCCACCCCCCAAGGGAGCCTACGTCTCCAGTGCCATGGCCACGCTACGACGCGATCCGCGCCGTATCTGTGTGAAACTCCTTCCATGGTTCTTTGAAAGCTGACTCTCAATGCTGCAGTCTGGTGGGAGCCACCGCTGGCCGGCGGCAGGGATACGGTGAACGCCAAAAAGGCACTTGTCCTCGATGTCACGCAAATTAACGAACCCGGTGTTCAGTTTCGGGATGACCAGTGTCATTTTCGTATCCCAATGTGTTTTCGGAAAGAAAGCGCCCTGACCTGTCGGGTGGGCGGCACACAGGTGAAGCATTCCAGGGGCGGCAAGCCGAGCACCAAGAGAAAGTGGGTGCTGGTCGGCGATGGCGAGAGCGATGCCGATGTGGTGAAGAGAGTCAAGGACGCCGGGGTTGTGGATGCCTACACATATCCGCCGCACAACCTCAATGAGAGGTCAGCGAAAGGTGCCCCCTCCAGCAGCACCGAACCTGCTGCGACGGTTGCAGACGCCTCCAATGCTGCTGGGCTGACTCACTGCTTCGAGATGCTGCTTGACAGTGGTTGCGAAACCCCCATCCTGTACCACGCCGATTTTGTAACCCTAGGCTTCACCCCCATGGACATGAATGCCGCAAGCGTCGTCACCGTCCTAGGTGCCAACGCGAAGCAGTCGCGCCTGATGATCTTTGAACTCCTCGGTGGGGTCCAACTCTCCAAGGACGGCTCATACAACCATGACCTCTTCCCCACCTGTATCATCAAGCTCGATGCCAGACTCAAGCCACCGGCCGGGTACAGCGGCGAGAGATTATCTGGTGTCCTCCCTTTCCTGGCGTATTACATGTCCTTTGCGCCAGGCATGGACAGGGCCCACGTGGGCGACGAGAGAGGCGATATCCTGGGAATGCAACGGATCCCCGGAGGCCTGAGGTATGACCCGTTCATAAAACCCCGGCTGGGCGAGCCCAGGGAGACTTTGTTGCGGAAGCTCCAGGTCAAGAATCCGACCAAGATCGTCTTTGAGCATCGGAGGGCGAGCGGAGGAAGGACGCTTCTGGAGGAGGAAATCGACTCTGATGGGGGTGCTTCGCGCATCACGCTGTCCCAAGATGACGGAAATGTCATGCAGACCTGCAAGGTGGAAAGATCTGATGTGAGGAGACATAAATTAGTTCAGTTTGTCCCCTGAACATAACAGTCTCATAGTCGCATGCGATCCCTCCACAAGCCGCACTTGGCACTCGCGTTCGATCATGAACCGGCTTCATCGCTTCTTATGATTTTGTGGACAATTCCCTCCCACCACTTGTTGGTATATCACTCCGAGTGTGGGCTTTTATGCCGCCTTGATATCGGCCATCACCATGCCCCCCGTGCGTGTCTTGATCTGAAATACGAACGCCTGTGTTTGCCTGCGGACCAAGCCAGAAGATTATGATATGCCTCTGACCCTCACCAGCTGACTTCTTGGTTTTGGAGAGGCCATCCATGAGCTGGCCACTGCCGGAGCTCCAACAGCCCCTGCGCACACTTTCTGGCAGCGGCTCAAGAGTCGCCGTCCATTCCTTGCGTGTCTTGACAGCGCGTGTCTACTAGGTAAGGGGCAGCACAGGGGGAGGCGGCAATATGGCTCGGATGCTGGCGAGTGCAAAAAAGAATAGATGTCTGTGGCCCTCCGAGAGACTCGCGGAATCCAACCGGCCGCCACGCCCCCGCTCTTTAAGACTCTTTGCAAAAAAAGAGCCTTCTCAGCCAAAAGGGGGGGGGCGCTCATGGGCTTTTGCATCCGACACATCTTAGATGACAATGTCTCGGACGCGTGTGGACCGGCATCGTCGACCCATCTGTGCGTACCTCTTGTGTAATCTAAGCGAACCGGCGATTCCCAATTTACATCGCACACAGCGGCACGTCCGCGTGGCTCGTGTGTGAGACATTCAGGGTGAAGCGGTCCCGTTCCGTTGGTTGAGCGCATTTGAGAACGCGTCTTCAGAAAAGAGTACAGGAGAGGGATGGGCTGTGCGTCCAGGGCCATGCCACTGATAGGCTGCGGGAGGCATATCGGAATCTATAGCCGAATGTCTTTTCATCTTGGTAGATAGACAGCCTTGCCGCCTACACAAGCGGCCAGCACATTTATAGAGCACACAGACGATGATGGCCTGCGCGCCATCGGCCTTGTCAAACAAGACTTGCAGCCTCGCTCAAAGATAGGCTCGGGCCAGAACAAATTGGTGTGAACGAACAGACACTGAATGGTATGTACTAAACCAGAGGTGATGAGGCCTTGAAAGAGTGGGTCTCACGGTATTGAAAGACCTGGCCCTTCCAAGACAACGTGCCCTTCTCGTCAACGGTTACTGGGAATTGCCGTCGCGCCGTCGAATGAGGGGAAAGACGTGAGAAATAATGCCGACTTCAGCTACTCCCTGGGTGATACCATATGCCAGCTCGCGCCGCTGGAGGTAGCAAGCCACTTGGCTGAGCTGGTGTTAAAAATGCACGCGGACGCAGGATCAAACCCGAAGTAAAGTATTCCAGCCAAGGGGAGACATAGATTTCACGTATAAAACCATACCAGCCCAAGCGCCAGTGAGATAGTGTCATTCCTTCAAGCCAGGGATCCATCCACCCAAGCCAGCCGCAGCCCAGTCTTCGCACCCAGGGATGGGCTTCTACTGGCGGGCCGCCGAGTTGATCAACCAAATCCAGCAATAGCTGCCATCACGGGGCGCCAGCTGTCTCCTGGCGGGAGCCTGGCCACGACGTTGTCCTAGGCGCCGGACGTTGCATCGCCAGCGAGGAGCAAAAGAAGAGATCGGAGATTCGCACATAAGAAAACGGAGGGTACACAGATACATTGTTTATTTAGTCGCTGCAGCCAATCAGAGCGCCCCATTCGACCACATCCGAACACCCACCCACCGTGCTTTTTACCGCCTTGCCCACCCGCCCGCCAAACCCCCTTCTGCCTGCAAACTTCAACCACCCACCCACCCACCACCACATCGTCAAACGCACCGAATTCTTCTTGCAATCAGTCAATTCAGCATCGAAAATACCCTCTAGCTGCTCAGATAGTAGTTTTCTACCCCTGCAGCGATGTGAGAAATTCAACGGGCAGAAGTGGCTGGGCAAGCTTCCACTTCAAGTCTCGTGGGCGGCCCTTGAGCTACTTGCCACGACGAGAAGTCACGCAAAACGTATGCTTTAGGGGCAAATTCCACGGGGAAACTACTCACCTGCAACTTGCGTTTGCCCCATCTACACCCAGTACGGCCTACCCTGCGCAAATCGAATTGCTGACTGCGAGGAAGACAGTCGTCCTCTCCAGAGAGAGGATATCCACAAGTCTTACTGGCTGGATCGTGACCTCTCAGTCGGAAACCCTCTCTTAGCAGTCCTCTCGCCGCAGAAGGTCACTACGACGAAGGGAAGACCTCGCAACGAGACTACGTTTGGTGCAGACGAAGACGGAATCCTCGCAACCCGTGGGAAAGCCGTAATGGGTAAGAAGACAACCTCAACAACTAGCAGTCTGGGCAGTAGGGCAGGCGATAAAACGAGGGCGACGACGGCTTCCGTGCAACGGGTCAACTCAGCATTCGAGTGGAATGACGAGACCCTCGAATCGCTGGACCAGGAGGACTCTCGTAGCAGGAAGAACCAGCGAGAAGCCGTCCGACGAGACCAGCAGTTGGCGGAAGCACTCACGGAGCGAGCGATTCGCCGGCTTCCGAAGCGACGTTCTGCAGAGACGGCCTCGCCGGCGACGACGCCGTCAACCGCCAAACCAGTAGCCAAGAAGCCCCGTACGAGGGCTCGTGAGACTATCAACCAGCTGCCACAGCTAGATCTGACTGTCGACGACCTCGTTGACGACCTCGTCGGCGACGAGAAGGAGACCCAGGAGGAGATTACGGTGCTGGGGTCGGTGAGGGAGCGCCCCAGACGAGGAAACAAGTAGCAAACCACCCAGGCAGAAGTCACGATAGTAGCGATGAGGATAGATGAGGATATGTGTAGTCAATGACTGTGTTTTTCTGTTGTGTATGGCGAATTGGTGGTCTGAATTAACGTTGGCGCACTGGGGGTGCACTTGTATCTGTGTACCCTCCGTTTTCTTATGTGCGAATCTCCGATCTCCAAAAGAAAGGCCTGGAGGTACTATGTAACAGGGTGGGTTGGATGGGAGCGGGGGGGGGGATTGGCGCTGCATGATTTATGAATTTGGACCTGTCCCTCCTGCGGCGTTAAAAGCGATAGTTGCTGAAACCGCGAGGGGCCATCCTGGGACCTAAACTCTCCCGCCATCCCAGGCAGCTCGTATCGTGGGCTGGACATTCCGTCACGACATCGCGTCTACGAGATGAGAAGATTCACGCCCGCGGGCGAGGATGATGAAAACTCATTAACAACAAGCCCAGGCAACACTGGAGATAAAGAGGCGGTGGCAGACGGTCGGTTGCTGCTAGCCGAGCCGCTTCCCTCCTCTTCATGAGGCAGCCTTCCGCTTTCGAGGCTTTCTCAGTCATTTTGGTCCTGAGCGACTTGGAAATTTAGCCCCTCTTGGTGAGCCGGACCTAGTGCGACAGGCCTGGTTGGTCGAGGCCAGATGCAGATGCTGACGCCAGATGATCGAGCATCCCAGCTGACGGGAGATTGCCGCAGCACCGCGGGGGTTCACCAGTGCGCGCAGAGGGCGTGGCATAACGCGTAAAGTGGTTTTATTAAAGTGGTTTTGTGTGTGTGTGTGTTGGTGACGTGGAAGAGCTCGGTTGGCCTAGGCGGCGGCCGTGGCAGGAGCTGAGCAGGTTGAACTGGTGCGTTGGCGAATTTTTGTTTTGTTCGGTGTCTCAATGGCCATGATTGCCAACTGCTAACTCTTCCTCCCAACTGGAAGGCTACACACGTCGCACCGCCCAGAGCGAAATCACGCGAGCGAGACAGCTTGTGACGATGGCGGGCGTGAAAAGCCACGCAGCAGACGCTACAGCCGTTCTCCAATGACCTGGCTGGATTCAACAGCCGGCGAACAGAAGCTGTGGCCCGCTCCCCTCTCATAGCGACACTCGGCGCGGAAAAAAAATAGCGCGATCTTGTGCCTGTTTTGGCTGACCGGCTGCCTAGCAAAGCAAGCTTTCCGGTGACTGTTCCTCGCTTTGTTTCGAAAGGCGGCCAACTGGACGGGCAGACGGTAGCACCCGATCGTACAGCTGCGGATTTCTTCTAGGGCAAGCACCATGTGATGATTGGTCGTTGCTGTGTCTTTGGCTGGCGATGTTTGTCTTCGAGCTACGCAGACTGCCCGGAAGATGTGATTCCAACTTCTCACATGCAGCTCTAGTCGCGGTCCCCATTTGTGAGTCGACGCCAGGAACAGGATCCCCGGCGCCTTTGCCTCCCCAAGACTCGGCAGCTCGTCTGATGGACTGCCCGTTTGGGAAGCCGTCTATCCCCCCAGACTTGGTTGCTGACTGCACTGTCCATTGAAAAACACAGCACAGACAGAGGTCGCAAGGCTGGAATGGAGCCCTGTAATGAACAGAACGACATCATCACACAGAATGACTGCACAACCCGCCTGTTGTGTAAGGAATCCCCCGCCTTAAGCTTCGGTAACGTAATCATGTGCCACAAATAGAGCAGATTTGTGTAACATGTCTGGGCGATTGATCTGGTAGAGCAATCCCTTGGACCCTTAAGCACAGAGATAAAGTATGGATGTTTATGCATCCCAGTTATCTCAATCTTTTGATATGCTTCGTGGCATGCCTCTAGGCTCAGGTCCTCCTGTAGCCATGGATAGTGCCTGTGTATGATTGCGCCCGCGGGGACATATGTGGTGCTCCGACAAAATCAGCCAGGTCCAGCTTAACTGAGCGGGCGCGGCGGGCGGGGAAGCTGGGCGGCGATCCGTACAAGCAAGACAGCACTTGTCCTTTTGAACGCCGACGGGACGCAGTGTTCACCTTGCAATCCACGACCGATTGACGTCGTATCGAGCGAGCAGACTTCGCGACCGTGCCATATTGGGACAGTCAGGCAGCGTGTAGAAAAGCCAGACGGCACATAGATGTCCGACGCCTTGGTTGACAAACACGAGGAGGGAAATTTGCATAATGGGGAGCCAACTGCTAATTGGTCTGAAATATGGACGTCCTTGGAATTGCCGTTGACAAATAACAGCCGGCAATTCACTTAGGTCCCTCGCCCGCATAGTGGAGAAAAAACTTGACGTCAGGGCACGGCCGGTAGCCAAAAGCAAAAGCAAACGCACCCTCGGACATGGTCTTGAACCCTCGGGTATGACGGGCCAGGCGGAAAGTGGCTTGGTTCTACGGTCACACAAGGTCCTGAGACGGCGTCTGATGCTCATCAAATGTTAGGCAGCGCGCCAAAGTGGCAATGTCGTCCGGGCAGGGGGGGTGTCAGATTTTACTGCAGATCCGGTTCGAGGTAGGCTCGGGCTGGGCGTGTGAGCTCGCGTCTTGAGCGCGTGGTGTGGACTCCTTTGACCGGCGTCGAAAATTGCTACGGTCTCGTTGGTCCTTCAGTATGAGCCTGATGACCGTCCACTTCGACCGGGACTTTGTGTAGCAGTAGCGTCGCTGGCCAGGAGTCAGCCCCTCGCATCCCTCTGCGGTGACTGGGTGAACTGGCCAGAGATGCAGCCTAGCCAGAATCCCTGCTGCCGGTCAGCCCCCGCGCGTGCATGCGCTTTAAGCCAGGTCCAAGGTAATAGGCACGCCTGCGGTAGAGCGCGTCTCGAGACGCGCCGGGCGCGTCACCCCGGTCGAGTCCATTCCCATCTGATCGCCCGGCTCGTTTTCGGGTCTTGGCAATTTGGAGGCCGTGGCAACTCCAAGCGTGCATCTGCCGAGACGCCTTCCCGATGCAGAAACGGTGCTGATGCTGTAGCAAAATGCCTGTCAAGACAGGGCGAAACCGTGCCGCCCTAGATGGTGGCTTGATCGTCCTGGTGCGGGCTGATCATTGCGAGCCTGGAAAGCTCGGCTGTAGACTCATAATGGCAGTGGTGTCGGGATACTAGATATATCGCAGTCCATTAACAGACATCCTGCCTGGTGGCCTCGTAAATTTCACGACGGGGGAAGGCATCGGGGAGCTCCGGTTGGTGCCGAGAGGTCGACCGAGAGTCCGAGACCCTGGCGACGGCTTTCTCCCGGAACGAGACGGCAAATCTGAGAATGAAGCAGGTATTAAAGTTGGGTCCGGCCTGGGTTAAAATCAGCCGAACTAATCCAGCCAGGCAACCCCGGCGGCAAGAGTGAAATCTCCTGAGTCCGTGCCAGAGTATCGGTACAGCGCCCGACGTTAGGCTTTGTACATAGTATCTGCAGTGCAACGCCGTGCGTGTGGGTCTCCGCAGCACACAGCAAGGCTGTCCGATGTCAGTCACCTTCATACTGAAACAGCGCTGTGCGCGGGCAAAGCGTGCGGGGAGGCTCAGAGCAAGGGCGGGATTACCGGGCCTACAGTTTAGTCATGATGACATGTGCGGACTGGACAGGAGGGCACACCCGAGCTCACAGGCCGGAGCCCAAAGAAATTTATCAGCTGCGGCCCGGAGAGGCGACTTCGGCAACGCGGGCACGGGGAGGGCGGACAGTGCCAAGACATGGACAAAGCCCTGTCTCGCAGAGAAGTTCTTGCAAGACGCGGCACCGACATGGCACTGTCGCTAGAAAGAGATGGTGTGGTGTGGTGGTGCTCGGATTCGCCAAGCCGTGCGCGAGGCTGATGTTTGAAGAGAGGGCTGCAGCTTATTACAGCCGAAGCCGGTTTGTGGCATGTCGAGGGACTGAACATGTCTCTTGTGGTCTCCTTGCTTCAGCAAAAGCCCAGTTGTTTCGTCCGTGGTAGGTTTCGGTCACTTTCGACACGGGCTCAGGGCAGTCAGCGGACTCGATGCGGCAGTGCAGAGTAATAATAGCAAGGAGAGGCGGTATGAGACCGCTCGTCGGTACACCGACAGTGATAGCTGCGAGTGGGCTGGTTAAGTTTTCCGGGGCTGCATCCCTGACCCCATCAAGATAGGTCTGACTGCTTGGCCGCCAATCAGTTGCAGTTGGAGCAGTACTGTGTGGTGTAGTGTAGCTCTAGGCTCTGGCTCGCTTTGTTTCGAGAAATCTTCGAAAAGGAAAGCCACTCGCTCCAAGGTTCGCAGGCCACAGTGTGCGCAAGCTCCGGGGCAAGCTGCACTGGGCGGGGGGGTATTCCACGATGCGGCATGCAGGCTTCTCAGGCACTGTAGTGTACGCGTTCCGGCCCCACTAATCGGGGCAAGGCTGTCGAGTAGTGTAGTGTGTCGGGCTCTTTGTGGCTGCGAGCAACAGAGTTCAGGATCTGTTCTCGGCCATTGCCACGCGCCCGTCTGTGAGCGGTGACGAGTCTCCACAAAAAGTCACTTACCCCGGGCCTGAATCAAGTCCAGGTTGGAGAGACGGCGTCGCCAGTCTGGAAGCTGCCCCGGGGCAGTCGGATTGGTCAATTGGGCATGGCGAGACAGTCTGTGCCCATTAGAGGTGCCAGTTAAGCCTGGGAGCAAATCTTGAGCCGCGTCTCTGCAGGCCCAAGGGGCGGGACGGGGGAGGCTTCTCTCACCAGGCGTGGAGCTCCTTGCTGCCGGGGCGCTGCTGGTCTCCTGCAGCTCTGCTCGACTCATAACCCAGGTCAGGACTCAGGAGATCACGATCGCGTGGATCGTCACGCATGTGCCTCGCGAAAAAGCTCCGAGGGCCAGAGAGGCTACGCATGGTACAGTGCGGCAGACAGGAGCCACGGGAAAGAGAGGCAGAAGTACCGTAGTACAGGTGGTTGTACGTGGTTGTATACGTGTAATGAGCCCTCAGGTCCCGGCAGGCCAAGACACGTCAGCTAGTTGGCGACCAAAATAAACCTCGTCGACGTAATTGAAAGGAAAAGACCCGTTCGAGTGTGGGCTCGTGGATAATCTGCGTGCTGCGTGCCTCGTGCTCGGTATGCTGCACTGGATCCTCAGATCGTGTGTACGGTGCGTGTCCGTGCTTGCGCAATCTCGGAGGACAGATTCACAGGCGGAAAGTCGTAGCCTGACAAACCCTGGAACCCTGGAGGGGGAGCTACAGTGCTGCAAGGAGGAAAAGATAAAGGCGGGTCCGGCCCAGGCAAACACGAGGCGAGGTACCAAGGTCACTTTCCCATGTTTCCAAACATGGGAAATTCTGCTACGGGTGAGCCCTCTGCAATCAACCCCCTGCCTAGCTCAATCGCGCGACTTTCTGCTGGATTGATTTCGCGGATTGACGCTTTCGTTGGTGGTGTTGATGCGGTTAGTTGATTGACGCTGTTTGAGTAGTGTGCAATTGCTTCAATGTTCCCCCGGCTTTCTTGGTCGATCCATTATTGCTCCGTCAAACGGGCGAGACCCACGCTGGCTCCAGGTGCCAGAAATTTTTGCATGAGCGCCTGCCTGCGCTTACCTCGTTCGGGGCGGCATCTACCATTGCCTGCCCCAGGTCAGCCATCGGACAAATCCGTCGAGATCGCCGTTGCAGGGCACAAACAAGCGGCTGCTGCTACTATATATGTATTTGTGTTGGACTGATACGTACGGAGTATTCCGGCAAGCAGTAAGGTACAGCAGATTACAATCGTGAAGACGCATATCATTCTTTTGACTGGGTCCTGCTTTTCAGGCTGACAGGCTGAGAACGCTCAATTGAACCGATGACGTGTGTGGGATGAAATGCAGCCACGGTACCTGACAGGTGACTCGGTACAGTGCCTGGTGGACGGGATCATCCGAGGTCTGCATTGGAAAAAAAAAACGTCGGCTGGGGGGCCCATGACAGCTTGTCGATTTCAATGCAGAATTTGATGTGAGAAAGAGACTTCAAAAAAAAATTGCATGCTGTTCGTCGTGAGCCGGCGACATTCCGTTGGACGACCTTGGTGGATGGGCGGGGATGAGGGGGGGCTCACCGTCGTCATTTTTTCCGGGGGGGGGTTATGCAGCGGCTATCGTGAACTTGTCGGAACAAAAGTGGTGAGGTGTTAACGCGGTCAACCAGCCACGCGCGAGGTGAGGGGAAGACCTGGCCCCCCAACCTCATGATATTCTCAAAAGCCCCGTGTAAACAAACTTCCAAGAATAGAAAGAAAGTCGATGAAGCTTCGAAAGTGGTTCGTCGAATCATGAAACCCTGTCTGCTGCTTTGTGGTCAGTAGGGTGTGAGGCTAGTGGTGGCTGGGTTAGGGCCAAAACAGGGATGGCGCCTCTCTCTTACCGACAGATGGAATACTATGTACCCCACACTGTCAGAACGGTCGGGATGGATTGGATGTCGTCGACGTAGAGCGTATGCGCATGATCCTTGATTGGTTCATGGGTCATTGTCAACTCCTTTCCTGCAAGCAGACGGGGCCATCGAGGTGCGCTGGCACTTCTTCACGTGCAGTAGCGACGCTCCCGCCATCGTCTGACTGTCAGTGGAAATCCTGATGCTGCTCGATGCCGCGGTGCACAAGCCTCACACGGCATCGCGACAGCCACGGGAAACGACCAGGCGCACCGTAGTAAGCAGTAGTTCAAGGCAACGGCGAGACAACTTCCTGCATGCTCGGTCGTCGATAGATGAGGCCGTGGATGGGACCCTCAAGAATACCTCCTGGAATATCTAGGTGAGGTAATGCTGCTTTCTTTTTCGTGACCGCTAGTTCACACCCCCCCCCCGACGGCAGCCATTCCGCGGCATCACACTAGCGATCTTTCTATACTAGAAGACCAAGCGAGATCTGTGTGTCAAGGACCATTAACGAGACCAGTCTGCTGTAGGCGCTCAGTCAGTTCAGTGTGGCCTAGACCCCTGCCGCCCACGGTCGGTCTGCTGTCTTGGAGATATCAAATGTTTCCCGCAGCAGCAGAGCGGGCGGCGCGCCTGGGAGGGAAAAGCAGATATCGACCAATGGACCGGCCGAGAGTGCCACCTGTCATACTGTGATATATCATGGCGCCTCTTACATCGCAAGGGAGAAAGAGAGGTGCTCGCTTCCGCCACGAGTCGCGAAATGGATCCCAACAGTCGCCCATGTGGCTGGGACGATCGTTCTGTACGGGGCGCCAACAAAATCTGGGGCACGCTCAAAGAGTCAAGGCTGAGCGATGAGTTGGCAAAGGAACACCACAAGTTAGCAAGAGTTTCAGAGTCTGGCTCTTGTCTCCTCATTGGAGCAGCGGGTTCGACATCAACCCCTCAGGCTGTAACTGTGACGGTGCAGTAGGGCATAGTTCGGGGCCAATGGTCCAATCCTAAGTATTTTGGCCCAGAAGGATCCGCAAGTAGTGGTTCGGGCCAACCGTTATGTTTTGCATTTTTTGATCCAGTAGGTCTGGTCATGTGCCTGAAGCGCACGATAACCAAGGAATAGCCTGGGATTCGAGGCAGACCTGCTTCAGCCATATCTAAAGCGGCGTCGAATTCTGGGTTTTTGTCGAGCCGCGCCGAGGTTGACTTGGGATGGCGGCCCAACTGATAAGTACCTAGGTAGTATAAGTCAGCTGGCGTCTAATCGGGCGGGCGGTGGTATCAGAATCTGCTCTGGACTGTGCCAGCTGTCACTCAGAACGGAGAACTGCGCTGCGACGAGTATGGGGCAGCCCAGAACTCTAAAACCCCAGTCAATTCCGAGTCGTGGTCGCCGAAATCCGGGGCATATGTAGTAGCACAGGCGCGTCCATCAGCTCCATCCCAACACACCACCGAGCTCAGACGATCGGAGATGGCAAGTCAGCAGTCCCCTGTGGCGAAAGGCACAGGGCCCAAGGAGGTTTACAGGAAGAAACCCGAGCGCCGCGGCAGTAAAGCCCCTAAGGCTCGGATATTGTATTCCGCAGATCAGCATCTCCGCAGCGTAGCAAGACATGCACTGCCTGCGAGAAATGTGCTGCCAGTGCACTCTGCACGCATCTCCCTTCGACAGTACGATGCCGGGCTTGCTTCTACTCTATCAATTGATATGAAACCTCCGAGGCCGTATTGCAAAATGAAAGAGGATGCAGAGTGTGGGGGTGACCGTCCTTGCAACCTAAGTAGCCGTGGACTGTGCCTGTACAATAGTATGACTGACTGACTGCCCATGTATGCATGCATGGGATGACAAGCGTTGCGCCCGCCTCGGCTTGATTGATTGCTTGCATCCAGCAGGGACAGATGGCAGACCTGTCAAACCATAGTCTCACGACACACAGCAGCATGAGCAACAGATAGGACGGCAACAGCCATTCAGATGGCATTCCCAACTTTCTGGGTCGCACCGCATGAGGAGGCCCCATCTCTGACCCAAGGACATGATACCAAGCATTGCACGCAATCTCGCCGTGTATTTCGGTAACGGTTAAAAGCAGGGATACAGCTATGGGGGTATGCCATGTATGCCATGTATGCCATACATTTTTAGTGTAGCATCCAGACAGACTGGCGGCTGGTCGGTGTGGCTTGGATGGGCAAGCCCGCGCCACCAGCGTCTAATAATCATCTCCCGCACATAGGCCCCGTCCCCTCCGTGGGTACACACTATGTATATATTTTTATGGCGATGCGTTAAGTTCGCGTCCTGGAGTAGCATACGATGTGGCTCCTTGGCGGGGCGTGTTTTCCTTGGTTGCCGGCGGGTCTCTCGAGATGGCCTCTCTTACTATGTAATGCACGGAGGGGCGATGGGGGGGGGCACCATCTCAAGGCCATGATGATGATGACGACGAAAGGGGGGCCCTCGACTGCGACCTTTCTCTTTTCGCCGGCAGCGCGGGGCCGTCGCATGGTCGAGGCCCGGCCAACGGCCGTGGTTGTGGGCGCGCCCGGTGCGTGCGTGCAACATCGCCATGTTTTTCACAATGTCATTTGCATGTCTGCTGTTTTGTCACTTCTTCCATGACACGCATTAGATCTCGGCGAACCTGGTGTCGTGCAGGTTCGCGTCTCGGGCCCATGATTGGGCCGGGCTGAGGCCCCCTTTTCCTCCACCCAAGCAAGCCTCCCGCCATTCTTGTTGGGGCTGCCCCCGAGCTTGCATCCTGACCGGCCCTCTGCGGCGCATAGGTAGTGTAGTGCTGCCAGCTTTTTTCTTTGCATTCTTGGATAGGCCGACTACGGGTGCGCGCGATCTATCCAGCCTTGTTCGGTAACGAATCGAGCCAGAACGGGCAAGTGGACTTCCGGGGATCTGAGGATGGAGAACCTTGATTTCTCGCCAGTAACCCACCCTGCCTAACCACTTTACGCGTGGGGCGTGTGCGCGGATGGCACCCCATGGGATTCTGGTGGTGGCCTGTTGACAACCGCCTGTGGCACCACGATTCCCGCCTGGCTCCTGAAGTGGCTCGTCACCTGGTATGTCGAAGAGTGGGTAGGTGAATGTTGTGTTGATCGCCAACCTCTTTTTTGGTTGTCGGGATGAAAGGATGACAAGCCGGCCCAAGTGTGCCCGTAGCGAGGTTGGGAGAGGCAGCCATCGTGAGGCTAGCACCAGCTAGTTGAGGTTTCATTGAGGCAAGCAGCTAGCTCAAGCCCGGTTACCAATGCCTTATGGCATTGACCGTATTAAATATCAAAATACGAATCGCATTCACGATTAATGGGCAATCTACAGAACCTCGATCGCTCAGGCCGGAGCCGAATTCCACGAGATGGATACACGCCATAGCCGGGAAGATGCTGAACCCAGAGGCTACGGCCGTTATGGGAGAGGGTTGATGGAATAAAATCAAACAACGGCCAATAAAATTAATTCCCCAGGCCCTGCAATGGTTCTCTTATTGCACAGCACGTATTCCGGTGCACTGCTAGTTATGTGATGTATTTAAGGTCCAGCTTGGAAATTCATTGTGCAAGGCTAAAGGCGCCCCCGTCTCGCCTGAGGGAGCAACCGCCGCCCCTCCCCCGGCTGCACACCTCGTCAATCAGTCATCATCGAGCATATGCAGTCTCCACCAGGACGCGCACAGCTCGCGTACGTTTCCGTATCACAAAGCCGTGGCATTAGCTTTTGCTGTCTGCAGGCATCCCCGTGGAGCCCATCAAGCTGTGCTTGCACGGCGTTGACATGGACCCGTGGGGGTGGGAACAAAGGGTCAAGATGAATCAATTGATGCGGTGTGCAGTGTCGTGGCTGAAAGAACAAGCTCATTCTTGACGACAGCTCAGATGCAAGGATGTCGGGCTATTGTCACATGTTACTCTCTATACGGACAGCTCATAATGATCACTTGGCCACTGGAAATGTAGCACGTTGGAAACATAGCAGAGCCAGTCCGGAGATAGGCCGGGCAGGGAGGTCTTGTGGGAGGATCCAACCCACCGCCTCAGCCTGCCACAGAAGCTCCTTGATACAGGTAGGTATAACTGGTACAGTAACAGGTGGCCGGAGGGCGGAACCGAGCCCACCTCGTCCAGCTCCTCCGGAGGTACACGAGGCTTCTATCAGCCACCCAGCGCGCCCCAGTGGCTAGCTACAGTGACTCTTTTTGTTGTAACCCGACCGAAGGGGGGGCCCACAATCCTACACAATCCCTCCCTGGGATAAGCCCCAAAAGAGGAAGCAGCTGCGGGGGGGGGCTCTTTGACCACTGACCGACACACGGAACAAACGAAGACACGACACCGCTTGACGCGAATTGCCTTCGTGTGGAGGGCAAGGCAAGGCGAGGCTCGGACGAGCACACGTGCAATTGGACGGTGATCAGGGGACTGGTGCCATCTTTCCTTGTCCCCCCCCCCATCCTCGCTTCGTCACCTGTAACGCTCACTGCAGCAACGTTGGACGGTGTCCCTGGGGTGATGGATAATATATAGCTTTAGTGGCGACATTGGGCCGAGGCTGGGGAGTCCCAGGCGGGTTGGAGAGTGTATTGTTTCAAGGTAAGCCGAACTTTGTCGACGCGAGGAGATGACGCTGTACAGCTGTGAGAGGTGTAGCATTTATTAGGTCGGGTTAGAGGCTATGTGTGGCTGCCAATCCCAGCCCTCCTCGCCGGTCCAGTCGTGGCCAGTCGCTGGGCGCACGCTTGACCATCCTCACACGCCTCTTGGCGGGCCGGACGACGAGAGGCCCTGTGGCATAGCGCGTGTTTAAGCTTAGCTATGTCACCCCTTTGTTGTGTTCACGGCCGCGGACGGGCCCTGATTATCACAGGCGGGTGGGAGATGTGTGGTTGCTCAGCTTCTCTGAGGGGCCATGGGCTCTCCGTGGTTGGACAAGTCTCAGTCAGCTGCGCGGGGCGGTAGATAGTGTACACTAAATACTAAGTATCTACCTAGGTAGGTAATCCAAGCACAGTCAGTAGATCCATTGCGGAGGAGCACCAACAGGGAATTGCAAGATGGCACACAGTGGCGACCCGCAGCAAGCAAATTCGGCCTTCCGGATGGATTCAGGAAATGGAGCTCAGACAAGCTGCATCTGCACGCATACCGCCCATCCCCATCCCACCAGCCATTAGTCTTAGCGATCATGCATCCATCCACTGACCGCAAAGTACACAATGCGGTCGGTTCTGAGTCGGCTGTGCCCCTCGCCCGCTCTGCTTCCCTGTTCATTTGGCCAGAAGTCTCCTGACAATGGCCACCACGGCGTGTTTTGGGCTGCTGGTGGTGCCCCCGGTCTGGCCAGGAACAAGGCCAACCTTGAAGCACCTCTGATGAATGGGGAGGGGGTGTACTGTACTATGTGTTGCTACGAATAGATAGGGCCAAAAGTCAAAAGATGGCATACTTTGGATTGCCTGTGCACACACGCGTGCACCCGCACGCGGCTGGCTTTGCTTGCTTCTCGAGGCAAGAGAAAGATGGAGAAAAAAAGCCACTGTGCATCTGTGCTCCAGCCTTGACCCTGTACATTAGGTAGAGTGAGGCTACTTAGGTACTGTGTAGACCAGGTACTGGGGAATTATTATGATACCGTCTCGCAATTGCTGCAGCACCCGCTCCATCCGTCCAGCCCCGACTCCGTCTTGGTTGCTTGCTTGCTTGCTTGCTTGTGGGCGTGTGTCCGGTGTGCTCGGGTGGGTGATTTGAGAGTGGGCCGGGGTGTGGTTCACAGTTGAATTGGCAATTGGCAATGGGCAATTGGCATGGGTTGGTCACTCGGTGCCCAGCTTGGCTGTTTCTTTCTTGGCCCCGGTGCCCTGTTCTCTCTGCACCGTGCAAGACAGAGATGCCGTTGGTGGTGCTGCAGGTACATGGTAGGTAGGAAGAAGGATAGGAAGGCCACCACGCCCGAGAGTAGAGTCACGCACACACTGTCTGTTCGATGACTGCTGGAGGAGGGGGGAGAGAGAGAGATGTCGCATGTGCGTGTGTCTGTGTCGCGAATGTCCTATTAAAGAGACTTGGGCGTCGTGGACAGGTACGCCGAACAGACCACCTCGGCATCCAATGTGTCTGTGGTTGTGTCTGTGTCTGTGTCTGTGTCTGTGTCTGTGTCTGTCTCTGTGTCTGGAGCTGCTGCAGTCATCATCGATCGGTACCCGTCCCCATGTACTGTACCAGCGCTACCTGCCCAGCTGGGCCGTATGTAATGTACTCTACCACACACCTGGGCAACCACCACCACCACCACCGCTGCAGAGCTGCAGAGGATGCACTTTGCATCTTGGAGGTGGGAGCCATCCTGGTCCCTGAATCCCCCCCCTGTCTGGCACGACCTGCCCTGCCTGTACGCCCGCTTAGCCTGGGTGTAGTACCGTGTCCGTCTTGCAGCAACCATCCCCCCTGGTGCTGTGCTGGGTCCTTGCTGCGAGGAAAATGCTGATGGGACCTCCCTGTCCAATCCCTCTCCTCGTAGACGTCCCACCTCCTACACCTACACCTTGCTCTCTCCTTGCATGCAAATATCTGCCTTTCTCCTCCTCTCCTCCTCTCCCTCCACTCGTCATCCGCCATTCATTCATCCTTCCTCTCTCCCGAACCAGTCCTTCCAAACCGCCATCTCCCTTTCTTGACAACGTTCAGAAACGGAGGGAAGGAGAATACTACCCACTGGGCTGCATCGACACCCGCAACCCAGCTGCCGCTCTAGTTCCCAGCCCCGAGTTCCACCACAGGACCCGACCCGGCCAGGACAAGCTCATCCCCCTCTCCACACAGAGAGACACTGCGAGAGAGAGCCCTGCAGAACGAGTCCAGATATATATCTTGGGATCCAGGAGCACAGGAGAGGAATTAATATCCCCCTCTTGTCATACCTTCACCCCAAGTGCCATCTAGATCAATCCCCATTCTGCATTGTACTCGACCCGACTGGAATTCTTCGGCTCGACTTCGAGGGAATCTCAATATCCACCACGCCCCCCCCTCCGATCCCTTCGTCCAACCATTCCGCCCGACTCCCTATCAATCGATCAACCCCTCAGGATTCTTGAGAGGTCATCTGTCGACGGAATCGAGTTGTCCACCGACCTGGTAGCAGACCGTCACGCCGTCCTGCCAGCAGAGCTCCGGAGCCGAAGCAACTGTACGCAGCTTCCCCGGTCTTCAAAAGAGAAGGACAGCATCATTACTTGAGGATACGGATCACTGTTGCACTACATGATCCTATTCACGGTCAAGCTTTGCAGCTTCACAAGGTGTTGAGAGCGAGAGGTACGTCCAAACAAACCGGCCCCCCTCCTCTCACGGGGCTTGCCGGCGTGTCTTTCCAGTCCAGTCCCATCCTGTCTTGGGATGGAAGGGAAAGAAAAGTCTGGACCCGGCTCTCGTACCTGCAGCAAGCTCTGGCTCGGTCTCACCTGACGTGATGCCAGAGCTGTTGCTGCGTCCCGGCTGCCGGCCTGGTCGAATCTTCGGGGTGACCAATGATCCTAACCGTGGCTCGCTCCCTTCACAGGTACATGCCTACAGGCCAACCCATCACAGCCAACCTTGACAAGCTTTCTATCCTCAACTGAGGTAATCGCGTCTTGTGGGAAACGTTAATTCGTCGCTCCTACCCGACCTCAGGAATTGTGTCATTTTGTCTGTCTTGCCAGACAAATCGACCGTTAGCGGTAAGGGATTCTCCCCTACAACCTTCCCTGAACGATAACCTCTTCCCCTTTTTGTACCTGTTGGCTGTCGTGAATGAGGGATGTGAGATGTGGACGGAGGGGGAGCCCCAAGGAGTGGCCTTCTGCGAAAGAATCTGCGTTTGCAATTGTCTTTCCAGACCCACTTCTCAGGTCTCGCATTCTCAGGCCTGCACAATGGTCGAGGCACAGCCTTGCAGGCGTCCCTTTCCCACTCGTCTGCCGCAACGGGACCCCGTTTGAGGCAACTCAAGTAGGCGCACAATACGTTTGTGTGCTGTTCTCCGCACGTCAAATCCCAGCACGATGGCCTGGCTTCTGGTGGGTGCGAGATCGGGCGAATCGGAAGAAAAAGCCAAAAGAATGAGAGAGGAAAAAAAAGACTCCCTTCCCTTCATTTCCTCATGGAGAATGGTGGAATCCCATTGTGGGCTGTCTTGAATTTCTTCGTTGAGATCTTGTCTTGATTCACCCCTGAAAGATGAGAATCGAACTCGAGGCTGATCAAGAACCCTTGTCGGTGCTATAGAGCCGTGCATTGCATTCATTCGAAGCCACAGTCCAGAAAACCCACTTTTAAACCCGGCCTGTGCTCCCGGCCACTCTTCTATCCCATCTCAATTTCAACCACTGTCCAGGGTGGCTCTCGACTCTTCAACTTCCTCCTTTTTTGGCACCAGCCATTGTCACTCATTATTCAACCAAGCTGCCACACATTCATTACAATCAACAACACCACACTCATTAATAATACTAATTAATAGTCGACTCGACTAGACATTTAATAGTCTCTTCTGACAACACATTTCATTCCTTCCCACGTATCGACAACGGCCGACCGACCTGATTTGTTCTTTGCCCCGAATCTCGAACCGCCCCCGTCGACACACCATCAACAGAGACAAGCTTCCTGGGGAACTTGTGTGTGTATATTTCGAACTGCCCAAGCCGTCATCGACCATCGTCAATTACGGTTCATTTCCAAATATAGCCCAGCAACATGGCTCCCCACTCTCAACCCGTCGAGGAGGTCTTCGAGCCCGAGTACCAGAGGGTACACCAGTTCTCTGCCGAGCGAGCTGCAAGCCTGGTCCACGCCAGGAGATGGGACGCCAAGGTCGACAGGCAGATCACAATTGCCCACGAGCTATCGAGGCTAGCCAGCGACGAATACCTCGAGGACATCATGCAACATGCGAGGCACATGGAGGTGGGTCCCTTCCCGCCCAGTCACCTGCTGCTCTGAGTCACCTGCCGGGAGCATCTCTTACTGACCTCGCAATAGGACGAGACGCTGCCCGATGCCAACCTCATCGACATGCAGCGAGAGATCCAGTGGTTCATGAGGCCCTACCTGATCGACTTCCTGATCGAGGCGCATGCCGCTTTCTCACTCCTCCGGGAGACCCTCTTCCTGACCATCAACCTGCTTGACAGGTACTGCTCTAAGAGGGTGGTCTACAAGCAGCACTACCAGCTTGTCGGCTGTGCAGCCCTCCTCATCGCTGCCAAGTACGGTGACAAGAAGGACCGGGTCCCCCAGATCAATGAGCTCAACAACATGTGCTGCGGTCTCTACGACGCTGGCATGTTCACCCAGATGGAGATGCACGTCCTCAACACCCTGGAGTGGAACATTGGCCACCCCACCGTCGACTTCTTCCAGTCCATTATCTGGGTTGACGAGCAAGACGACCGTGAGGTCCGGGACATGACCGCTTACCTCTGCGAGATCGCCCTCTACCACCGTGACTTCGTCTCCACGAAGCCATCCATCATGGCACGTGCCTCTCACGCCCTGGCGAGGGCGATCCTCAACCGACCCGAGGTCAACGATGGCGAGTGGGACCGTGACTGCCGCGACACCCTCCTGACGCTGTCCCAACATCTGCACCAGCCATCGGTCACCCTTTCCCGCAAGTACTCGTCCAACCACTTCTCGCGCGTCTCCACCAAGCTCGCCGACTTCCTGGCGCAACAGGCTGCCATCCAGCGGCCACAGGTCAATGGGCCCGCGACTCCACCTGCCGAGTGCGGCAGCTCGCCCCAGACTGTCGACATTTACAGCACCCCCCTCAAGGGCCACGGCTCAGCACCCGGTGTTGCCGACGGCTACATGACGCCCCCCATCACCCCCGATGGCGCATCCTTTGGTGTCAACGGCCAGGTCGAGGGCTACACGCAGGCACCGCGATGTCCAGTGACCCCTACCCCACCAAGCCAAGTTAACGGATTTCCACGACCTCCGCAAGCATCATCACAATACAACGTGACATACTTTGATGGACAGCCAAATACGGCGGCTCTCTAGAAGACGAGCCGTGATGCGGCCCTCACGGGTCTGCGAACTCTATCCATCGCACCTTGTCCGCCGCGACCCGTGGACAAGGGTAATTCATATCTTCGTTGTTGGGAATACAAAGTGTATTGATTATTCATGGAGACGGACCTAAAATAAGACTGCATCTGGATTTGGATACCAGCGTCATGGCATTTAGCGAGTTTGATATTCACATGCACACGTTTACTTTCTCGTCTGACCAGACATTTTTCACTTCGACTCGGCATGCCCACCGCACTTTTCTTCCTATCACTCCCAGCCCGCCTCACACTGGGGTTCTTGTCAGGAGGGCTGTTATACCCCAAATCCCCCAGATCGGTTTCAAAAAAGATCAATTGCCTAACTCTACACCCGGGCACCACTCGAGGAGTTGTGCACCTAATACTACCGACCTACCAGAGACGGGCCAGCCGGCTTCTGTTGGCGGACACGAGGGCGAGGATGAGCGTGGAACTGTTCTTTCCTGTGGAACGAGGCGACAAGCTACTCGTTTTTTTTTCCCCAGGCCGGAAGGAGTTCCCGGTACTCTCTCCGGGTCTCGAGGGCCGAGGATCGTGGACGCAGCTGTTTTGAGACGGCACCGTTTGACACCTGGTGGAAACACGGAGGTTGACGGGCAAGCGAAGTCTGGAATAGTTGGACGATCAGGCGTACCTGGTCAGGTCGGCAACCTCAGTTTCAGCCTAACCTCGGAAGGCCCGGACTGGACGTGGGTGCTCAACAATAGTGAGCACCTTGGGCTGTCTAGGCGACAGACAAAGGATGAACGGACAGGGACAGAACATTGCGTCTGCTCCTTGGACGAGAAAACAATAAAAAAAGAGGGTTTCATTTTATTTCATTTTTCTTGTGTACAAACGGCGTGAAGGGGGATCGTGAAACGGAAGGGGTGGCAACGGGCAATCACGGGAGCCCACTCACTGGGGGAGGATCTGGGACTATTCGGCGCTCATTCGACGACGCATCCCCAAACCAGCACCAGGAGGAATACACCGATTACAAGTCATGATCTGGCATCCATCAGACCCGCAAGTGGCCAGTGTGCCCCAGCGGTAATCTTTTACACCGGGGGGAAGGGGGGGTTGGCAGCGAGGGGGAGTGCTGCTGTAGCTTAGCTGTATTCTATTCTATCCACCAGATGAACAGAATCGGGGAAAATAAGAGAATATTAAAAAAGGACTATTGTCTCTGAAGATGGCTGCGCCGATCTGATGTGCCATGCGAATGTGATTGTTGTTCCTGCTTGATGAAGACGCAATGCCATGGCCCAGCCACCAATGGAGTGCTCCAGTCCCAGTTGAGCTCGCCAGATGTCAGGACGGAGGACGGGGGAAGGGGGCAGGCAGGGGCGGAGATTTGGTGGCTCGTGTGAGGTCGAGGGCAGGGCAGGTGCTGTGGGCAGGCTGGAAATTGGCAGACGACATGGCGCCCCTTTCGCCTCCAAGGCGGGCCCCCGTCCTCCTGCCCGTTCGGGAAGGGACCTTCCCCAGGCCGGCGGTCTCATTGGCCAGTGCTCCCTCCGCCTTGTCCATCGGTTCCTGCCGGATCCCAGCGCCGACAGGAACAAGCTTGTCGTGCTTGGGAGCTAGCGGTCAATGGGTGGGTCAATGCGGGACAAGATGTGCGAGATGCACTAGAAGGATGCCATTTTTGTTCTTTCCTTGATGGTTTTGTCGGTTGGGGGCTGGGGAATATCATGCCCCCCTGCACTAGTTGTCGTCTTATTCTCAATCAATGTTACCTATGCACCAAGTGCCTAGGTAATAATAGGCATTTCTGCCTGGCCCCCCTTCGTTCCGTGGGGGCGCAGGTACGACAGGACAGAGAGAGGAGAGAGGGCGAGAGCAGCTTTGAAGTCTGGCCAGGTTGCCCCCTCTCTCCTGTGCGAGGCAACTTCAAGGTCAGCCACGAGACGGAAGGGAAGGGAAGAAAAAAAAAGAAAAAAGAAAAAAAGGAAAAAAAAAAAAAAAAGGCATCGAGATTTGATTGTTCCATTCTTTTCTCATTCGGTCCCCAATGCAACTCGGTTCAGCCTCCAATAAACCTGCGCAAGGAAGCCGATGCCTGTTCCAGCCCCCCCCCCCACGGTGGGGCCCCCGTTCGGCCTGAAGGCTCTAGCGGCCGGGGGATGGCCTGTTGGGTTTTCTTGGCCCTTCCTTTGTCTTCTCTCCGGACTTCTGCACAGAATCTTGGAACTAAAGTGTTGAGACAAACCTGAGGACCGACAAAACCCCTTCCCCATTGATGCAACTAGCGGGCGGCCAGACCAGCGTCTCAGCAGCGCGGAGGTAGAGCCAGAGGAAGAATGAAGGCGTGCCAGGCAGTGTGCGAAGGCTCCTGGACGTCGTCGCCCGCCGTTGGATGCACGGGCAAGGGGATAAGATTCAATACCATAGCTGGGCAATCATGCCACCGGGCTAATGAAATGTGAAATGGTACACTAAATGACCCACAGAGCCGGGCTCCCGGCATCAAGACCCGGCCCCACCCCCTCCCCCTTTAACCCTGCCCCTCGGGGTCAGCTCGAGCCCTGCACCGGCCCAACGACGCATCGAGGCTGGGGCTGGGCTTATACTATTCAGGCTGGCTGCCGTTCTTTTATTATTCCGTGTACTCGAAACCCGCCCCAAGTCTAGGAACCCGCTACTAAACTGCTACGTACAGAAAGCAGTACTACATGTGTAATGAAACCCAGGAAGCGAGGTTGGTCGTTGGGACGGGAGCCGAGACCCCCAACCGCAGATTGCAAATGAATGCATGCAGGCGTGCATGCATGTCAGCACGTGAGGGTGTTGCTGCCAATCTGCTGTGCCAGTGTGCATACATGGTGTTCCCAGACCGCTCAATGGGAAGCATCCGTACCGCACGAGTAGTGTAGTGTAGATCAGTGCTCTCGCTTCCGTAATTTGGCTCGAGCCAGGACCCCTTGGGGGGAGCCCCCCTGGTGCACTGGTTCGTCTGATGGTTGTTGGGACGATGGATGAGCGAGCACCCGCATCTCGTGTCCCTTCTTTTCCCCGTGGGCCCACAGCGGTCCACGGCCCCCCGGCGCCGCCACAGTCCTCAGGCCGACCCACATGGTGCGGAACATCCGGGCATCAGCAGGCGAGTCGGTCAAGGCTGCCTCCGTCTATGGGGGCTTCTCTCCTTTCCTTCTTTCTTTCTTTTGCCACAGTACCACCCCGCCCCTTGCCCCTTCGGGACGCGGCTCCGGCTTGGGGGCCCCGGAGCATCACCCTGCGGTAAGGAAAAGTCTTGTTGCAGCCGTCGCCCCGGCCGTGTCGCCCCGGCCGTGTGGCACCGTTCGGCACAGTACCGTATCAGCCCGCACCCACGTTCCCGCTCACCTATCTCTAGTCGTGAAGTTCGACACTGGGGGGGGATTATCTCCTCCTCAAAGTCTCCATATTACGACCGAGTCAAGTCAGATGTGGCACACTACGAACATGTACTATTGATCCCATGCTGCTTCACGGTGTTGAAAGCAGTCTAGTCTGTGGGCTTATTGGACCCTGCATTGCTGATGTCCACGGGGTGTACGAGATTCCAGAAGCATGCACAGAATTCTAGGCATATGCGGTGTAATGAGAATACTGATTACGAAAAAACAGCCCTTGTCTCGGTCGATAACGGGGAACCGACGTGCATTCAAACTACCTACCTAGGTAGGTACCAGATACTTGCGGAACAAGTCTCATAACAGTCAAGGTTGTAGTACTTTTAGATCTCTTCCTGACATGTCAGTATCACAGCAGAAATGCTCGTCCCTTTCGCTTGTCACTAAATGCTTGGCTAGCACAACGGAGAAATGCATTGTACAAGGGCTTGAAATAACCACCATTCCCATGCTTTGAAGTGCGCGAATGTGGATGTTGGACAAACGAAACACCCATGTGGGATTCCCCTACCTGGATACGACGTGATGGATACATGCATTAATTCTCCAGCCTCAGGTATACCGATCTCACATTCTTCTCACACTTGCCAGCATGCCGGCCATGTCTAGGTGTACTTGTGATTCCTGGTCCTGGTTACCTCCTGGTCCGTCTCATCCCGCAACACAATCATTACTCCGCTGGTCAACTCACTCAATGCGTCACCATGAGCAAGTGACTGGTTATATGTTATAGATTATACCCAGGATGGCTCTGGTTCTACCTTCATATTGCTTGGAACCATCGTCGAGGACTCTCAGAGACATACCGACAGTGTGCGTGTAGTTGATCGAAGCACATTTGAGATGACGGGAGAGCTCATTCTCTCCGCCCAATCGGGCCATGTATAACGGCCGCCTTATTTAACATGGTCCCAGACAAAGTAGACTCCGGCATATAATTATAGGAGAAAGACCAAAGAGGCTGAGTGGTGGGCAGTAAGTATCTGTACAAACGCCTCACCAGAACATACCATGCGACGGCGAGTGGTATGTATTCACAGACAAAAAGTATGCCTTGGGCTGTAGTGCAGTCGTGATCCGGGCCATTCGCCCACTTCGAACACACGCCCGACACGATTTGCGAGGCTCGTCGTTGCCTTGGACATTTCTGGCAGCACTCTTTCAGATGAGCCGCCTGGTTCTTCCGAAAGTATCCTGGATTTTGGCCGTTCAACAAGCCGGATTTTCGGTACGGCTTTCGACCAAAGATGAATTCTGAACCATCATTCCAGTCACTCTTACTGTGCCTGTATGTGTGACGGTGTGTATCACAGGGCCGCATTGGCCAGCTATCAACCGCGTTCATCTTATTCACAGGTCAAGTCCAGCTTCCAGCCAGCCTGATATTATATGTAAATACTCACGTAGATATTCCCTGCATTTTCAAATCGGCTCAGCGATTTTACAGAAAGCAAAAGACAGCGAAACGCTATCAACAGCTCCGGAAGACTAACATTTCCCTACCCCCGCGACTCGCCAAATATACCTACCTGTGGGTCAACCACAACCTATACTGAACACTAAAAATTCAAGCCGGGGGGGCGGGAACATTTACATGCAACACCGGGCATTCGCTGGTCGTCACCGACCCAACTACTACTCCAGCTCTTACAAGCTTGATTAAGGGAGAGCGGACGGGATCCCATATTTTCTTGTAGATATGGTCGCATGTACTGATTTGCTTTGGTACTGCGACTAATAAAGGCAAAGCCATCGCGTCTGCCTCTTCACACACGAGACTCAAAGACGGTCTTTAGGAAACTTGTGGAATATAGACCAACCACATGGCAATCTCATAAAGCTGGCAAGCCCAATGTTTCTCGCCATGCCTTCTGTCAAATTCTTCGGAGGTGTTCGCGAGACCACCGAAGCTCCACCCAGAAAGGACATTTGAAGTAGGTGGACAGCGATGCGAGACGGCATAAAGGAGTTGAACAAGGCAAGACGAAGTGCAGACCTATTAATCACATCACATATGGATCGTGGTGATATGGGGTTGTACTTCCTACTAAGCACACCTGGTTTTATTTGTAAAAGAGCTTCAGGCAGTCCCTGCCGTAGAGTAAGTAGTAAAGGCTTAAACACCTAGCGTTAGATGATATACTTAATGCCAAGACTTAAGTACCAGTAGATCAAAATACGATCCTACTAGCATACACTATGCACAGTATACAGGTCTCTGAGTCCTACGCCCGTATATTGCGTGGTTGGCCTCTTGTAATCGCCGTCTCAAAAGGTGCTTCGCCAAGATGTAAATTGTGCAGTTGCACACTGCTATTCCCACAGCAGCAGATATTCGGCAATACCGCGCACTTATTTTGAGCTCTATATATGCCCGAGTGCTTCGATGCAAAGTAGAAGGTGCTGGGTCTAGGTAATATCATGGACAAAAGAGCCACACAATCATTAACAAGATCTTTCCTCAACCTGGAGGCCCCGCGGCCTCTCCCGCTGCCGACGAGCGGCAGGACCTCACGGCCGGGTTCGCCAGCGCGTCGGTGAGCACCTCCTTTGTCCACTGCGTGAAGGTGCGGCCCTGGTATACATTCTCGTCGGCATACGTGGCCTCCCAGAGCGCGACGCCGCCAAAGTTGCTGTTGCAAAAGTAGGCCTGGAGCAGGCTCCGAGCCTCGGTCTGGTTGACGTAGTAGCTCGGGTCCGCGACGCCGGCCGGGCTGCCGGGGAGGCCGATGTACAGCCTGCCGGCGGAGCTGGCCCCGGCGGCCACCGCGGCCGCCCACGCGTCGTAGGTGAAGCCCCCGGAGGCGGAGGGCCGCGCCCCCGGGGTGTAGCCCGCGTTGGCGCCGACCCACGCCCTGGCGGAGCAGCCGGGAGTGTTGTAGAACTGGATGAAGATGGCGTCGAAGGCCACCGCCGCTATCAGCCGGCTCATGCTGGCGTCCGGCACGGCGCACTGCGGCGCGGCGGTGAGCACGAGGCCTGTCTGGGGCGACGCCGGGAACAGCCTGCGGACCTGAGTGGCAAAAGCTATGTACCCGGCCTGCCCGTCTGCTCGTTCATTTACATCAGCCTCCGTGCGGTCCTGGTGCAGCACGCCCGAGCGTGCGGTATATATCAGGCGAGGTTCTGCTTACCGTCGGAGGAGGGGTGCTCAATGTCCAGCGTGAAACCGTCGACAGCAGATCCCATAGCATCGTCAGGTATGTCAAACGGCCTGGGCAGGCCCGCCTTGACCCAGATCTTGTTCCTAGGCCCAAACAGACCGAAGAGCATGTTTGCAAATCTTATGCCGTCTGCAGTGCCGCTGATGTCGTACTCGCCCGCAGCGCCACCAAGAGCCAGGAAGATTCTCTTTCCATAGGTCCTCTGGCATGCCGCTATATCAGCAGCAAGCCGAGGGCAGCCAGACTGCAGGGCGTCTTTGGTCGGATCCTTCACACCGTTGTATCCTGGGCCGGGATATACGGTACCACTGCATTGGTTCCCGAAGTTTGTCCCCGGGAAGCCATTGGCCTGGGCTGGGAAGAGATAGACGAAGGATAGGGCGATGGCGTCGATCTCGGGCTTCTGACAGTGATACAGGAGCGGCTTCTGGTCGGCTCCCTGGCCCTGCACGGATGGACGGTCAGCGCATAGCACCCACTGTCTGCTACAGAGATAGGCTCACATAGTACACAATATTGTTGACTTTTGATTTGATGTTGAACTGTGCCCAAGCGAGACTGACAAATACAGGAACAAAGATGATGAGTGAATGGATGGACGCCATGGCTGCAGGGAGACCCACTTGGGTGGCTTGCCAGTGACTGCGAGAACAAGAGTGAAGGTTGGCGCGAGCATTTCCCCCCAAGTTGCGGAGGATTCCTTCCCCCTTATAATCGTACGTCAAGGAAGGGGTGTTGTTCTAAATTGTAGAGGAATGTTGTCCGCTCTTTTCCGCATGTGAGATATGGAGAAGTCTCGGACGCACGAGCCGTCGGCGGACAAAGGGCAGTTATTTTATAGGAATTGTTATCGGAATTATAGCCAGACAGCCCTCATGTCTCTTGACTCCAAAAGTAGAGGCCTCAGTGGCTCATGTATCTCCTGCCCATCTCACCGTTGCCAGCTTGACACAATCCAGCTCACCAGTGTCTAACCAGTGTCCAACCAGTGTCAGTACCTACATGTATAACAACACCATTAACAAATATTCTATTAATCCCAGTGCTGGATGACGACTCGTGTTAGGGACGCATAGTGGCAGATGGCAGGAAAACAGCATGGTTGCGTAGCTGAGCTGCAATTGTAAGCCGTCTGGGACGCATTCCGGGTGGCCCGGTCTGTTGCTTTGTTTTTGAAGCAGGACAGGGCGGTGGAGCTATAGGCGGCAGCCAGCTGAATATATCACTTATTATTTATCCGGTATTTATTACCGCGTGCGGACAGCGGAAGGGAGGAGGAGGAGGAGGAGGAGGAGGCTACGAGCCCGTCTACAAGCACCCGCCTCTGGGGGCCAATCCGCTGCTGCTTCTTTGCTCTCTCCCCCAGCCGCCATGACCACTCCGAGCATCAAATCTCGTTGGGCTCAGCGAATGGCCCGCCAGAAACCAGGAATCCTCTGAGAGCGTCATCGACTCCTTCGACTCCGAGAACCCGTTGCCAGACGTCGAGTGGTACGGCATCGAGGGCGGCACCTCGCTCCTCACCGACGCCATGCGGGCCCGGCTCACCACCAAGGTGGAGACTGGCAACACGTCGAGGCCATCTCCATCGACCGCAGCTCGCACGAGGAAGGCAACGTGGCGGTCAAGTGCGCTGGCGGGGCCAGCGCCCGCACAGGGTACAGCACCGTCTTGAACACCACGGCGCTCGGCTGCCTCGGCCGCATGGACCTACGCATAGGCTCCCTGGCCAGCAACCTGTACCCATATCTCACGCGCCTGCCGGATGCTAGGGATGCTGAGGGAAGAGGATCAGGTCAAGGTATGAGGGGCACAGGCCGTCTTCTTGTTTTGCCCATGGCATAACTCTGTAAACAAATGCCTGCCTGGGAGCAGGGATGATTAGAACAGGTAGAATGGAGATGCTGAGAACAAAATTGGTTAGGATAGGAATGGCAAAATGGGGAATAGGAATGGTGTAGGCAATAAGGGGTTGGAAAATGTTGTGTTAGGGGAGATAGTTGTTAGAAATAGAGGGCCCACAGAGCACCCCATAGAGGTAGCTATTTAAGACAAGTGCTTTGTTTGATCTGCCATGGCCAGAATTGTGATAATTGAGTCTGTTGTGAGATGGCTATGGCTCAGTATCACTTGACACCCCAGGCCGTCGCTTGTTCACCTCCAGGCCCCCGAGGCAACCATCGGTAGGCCAGAGTATCAACGGGAAGACTTGCATCCCCCATGCATCCCAGGCGGGGGCCCAGAGGAGGGAACGCGCAAGCAACCGGTCGATCTCCCTCCTCGGCCCATTCCCATGTCCTCCTAGAGTTGCCCTGCTTGTGGCCGCAGTACCTACACCTCCTCCACGACCTCAGACGTTCAGTGTGAACTTCTCCACTCAAAGTAAGTCGCCTTTTCTTATGACTGGGCAACGCGTGACATGGCGGGTCCAGAATTGCCAATAGAAAGACAAAGTACCACACAATTTAACGTTCGGGGCACCCGGTGGAGGTGTAGTTAAAGAGGATTGACCCAACCACACGGCTGACGACAACTGGCTGCTGATCCAGTTGGCCAGCAATCCCATCCATTGGGGGGACCGGGGCCAGAGACACCAAAGTCCACGGGTTGTGGGGGTGGGGGAGGGTGGGATTCTCGGGCTGACGATTATGACATGATGAGGCTCCTCCTCCCCGGGCCAGCTGCCTGGCTTGCGTAGCCTACCGCCGGGTGGGCCACCATTTTTCTTTGGGAGGGGGATATTTCCGACTGATGACCCGACGGCTCTCCGGGCGTAATTCCGAGACTCCTTTGAACGTCGTCTCTTGTTTGTTCGTGACAGTGACCCCTACCTAGAGCCTGCATGCTTCTTTGGGATTCCTTGAACACAGTCGCCCGAAGTCCTGCTCACAGATATGGAAGGACAAGAGGGCGAACGCGTAGATAACGATGTGGCACGCTGTACCGTTTATCACCGTCAAACTCACCGTCAAACTTACCGTCAACACTTCCGCCGACGTCAGGTGCTTTTGATTAGACAAGACGGTCGGGCACTTGATTCCTGCACGCAGACGGCATCCACACTCGCTAGCCAGACTTCTGTAGCTTTCCACAGGCACCCGCTCGTTGATGTCCGGGACTGACAGCTGTCGCAATGCTCTTGTGCCTCACTGTGGTTTTGAGCCCCTCGAGTGAGGATAGCTGAACAGATATGGATATTTGGTATCGACTTTTTCGGACCCTCTTTCTCTACCGCCAGAGGGTGCCCCCTGCATGCCAGCCTAGAGGAACTCCCCAATCCCGGTGACCTCGCCCATGCCTGATCCCAACGAGGCGTGGCCAGTCCCGCGCCGTCTCCAAAGACAACAGAAAACGTCATGACCCTCATGGGTGCGCTTTGTACAATGAGTAGCCCACCTCCCGAAAAATTGCCTCCCCTTGTATATATAAAAGATTTCAACCCCCAAGTGTGTTCGCTTTATGCAAGCGCAATAAAGTTCTGGCCTTCCCCAAACGCCTTTTGACGCGAAGTCGACTGCTTCTAGCGCCTCAAACCCCCTTGGAATACCCCCCAGAAGCATGGCTGAACCCCATTGCGCCGGCGCTGACAGACGATGCCAACGCGCATGAATTGTTACAAAGGAAAATGCAGATAGGTGGTCGGGATAGTACAGTTGGGAGTCCAAGAGATGTGGAGGCACACAAGCCCGCATTCCAACTTGGTTCGTCGCCAAGCGGGCCATAGTTGCCCAACTCGTGTGCCAGGTCGGAGGAATAAGATGAGTAGATATTAGACATATAGGGAATTATTGTCTGTCGACGGGCGGCGTGTCCTATCGATTGATGGGTCGAGCGGGCTAGGGATTGCCCCCTCATGCTGCGCGAGGGCTTCGTTGTGCTAGATGATGGTTGCGTTGGTGTGATGAATCAATGGCCGGACCAGGCGGCGGCCAGTCTTGAGCGGTGGAGGATGGTTGCGGCCGGGTTTTCTGAGGCTTCGTACTCAAATCGTTCAAGGGAAAGGAGGCCGGTGCGAGGGATCTTGTGGAGGCTGGAACTGCTGTCTCCTCCCATTTTCTCCCCGAGCGGCGACCCACTCAGCGTTCCCACTCTGTCGCCCAGGCATTTCTGCGGGAGTCTTGGTGTCGTCGGAGGAGGAAGGTGCTCGCCTGGCTGGCTGTGGTGGAGCACTAGGCGCTACTGGCGCGGCGCCAGGTACAAGCTGGGTGACGGCCTGGGTGATGGAAGAGATGACATAGGTGCGCAGTTCGCGGTCCTCCCGTGCGTCTTCCTTCTCGAGACGGAATCGCTCATCCTTGCCCATGTTGGATCTCCGAATGTTCTTGATCTCTTGCAAGATGTACAACAGGACCTCCTCAGGGCACCGGGTTCGCTCGAGCGAGTATTCGCTCTTACGTACGTATCGTCGGGTAACGTCGGTGGCACCGTCTATGGAAAATGCGATGCAGTACGACATCTTCTTGCCCCAGCCTTCCGAGTAGAGTCGCGGGTTGTCCCAAGCCTCCTCGCAGGCGTCAACGTGGACCCACCGCTTTTGGTGTTCCGAGTAGACCTCTGTCCACACATGATCTTCGGCGTTCCACACCCAGCGGACACGGCTGCCCACGGCTCGGCAAAGCATGCTAAAGCAGTTTGCCCACTCGCCGCACCGGCCTCTCCGTGTCTGCAGCAACCGCCAGACGTCGCTGTAGCGCGGGAAGCGTTCGTAAGCCCCGCAGGCACTGTTCGAGCATCGGTACAGTTCGACGATGAGGGCGCCGCAAGCATTCTCTTCAGGCGTCGGTGCGGTCTTGCCCTGGGCCACTGTCGGTGACAGACATGCTGGGCAGGCCGGGTTGTTGACCCAGGTGAAGAAGGCTCGTTTAAACCATCTGAGGGGTCGAGTCAGAACATTGACTCGGGCATCAGGGAGGCGGGCCACGGTGGACGTACCTGAGCATTGCTCGGACTACACAATCTTGGTAGCCCCATTCGGGTTTCCTACCATCGCCCATACTCTCGGCTTGTGCCTGCAAGACCTGTGCCTCCTCCTCGGCCTCTCCGTAGATGCGATCCAGCGGGATGACCTGGAGTGCCTCGTCGAGAAGGCCAGGGTTCTCATATTTTGTTGGCGTCTGTGAGAGGGTGACGAGAAGGTTTCTAAACTTCTGCGATTCCCTGTCATTCGCAGCCGGTGCTGTGGGAACCTTTGGTATGTGACGCAGGGAGGAGTATGTGGGCGGAGTAGCAGTGTGTGATGATGAGGGGCGTCCTGGCGAGGATACGGCGGCGGCGGCGGCGGATCGCAGATTAGCAGATGAGGCCGACTCTCGAGGCTGGGGCGTGCCCTGGCGAGACCGGCTGCTGAGCTCGTTTAATCGCCTATCCCGCAGTAGTTGCTCAAATTGGATGCGAAGATCGTGTGCCCAGGCCTCATCGTATTGGCCGTTATCAGGCACATTACCCCGGTTCGGATCCATGATCGGGCTCGGGTTTAGGAGTGGCGAGTCGTCAATCCACCAGAATGCCTTTTTTTTTTGGGGGGGGGGGGGTTGGCTGGAGATGATATGTTCGTGGGGCGACTCGTCGTCGTAAGCGCTTGCGATGTGGGAGTTGCAACCTAGATCGCCACCTCGGGGGGAGCGCGGCCTGGGTGGCAGCCTTTTCAATCTAGTAGTCAAGGTCGCAGTCGCCGTCGCCGTCGCAGGTCGAGGTCGAGGTCGAGGTCGAGGTCGAGGTCAAGCCTGTATGGTGGGTGATGTGATAAGGGTTGTGCCTCGGCTCTGTCTATACCACATTCCTGGGCCTCCAAGTGAGGAGGACCAACACCATCCGCGCAGCCTGGACAAAAGAGTGTATAGGTTGGATGACGGGGCGGCGAGAGGGAGGGAGACAAGACAGGCAGGAACAGGGTTCCAGGCAGAGGGCGGGAGGGCAATAATAAGAGAGTCGGACGGGTGTTAATGGGCGGTAATGCGGAGTGGGTAGGTAGGAAGAGAGAGGAAAAGGGAATACCGTATGGGTGCAGGATTGACAAGATGCGATCGGGATGGAGAGACAAGCAGGCCAGGCAAGTGGGACCCTTGAGCCCTGAGCCTTAAGGGTTGAGGGTTGAGGCTTTGGGGGCGTGAGGAGTGTACGGAGTACAGTGCCAGAGGCAGCGGCAGTGGGGAGGGAGGTCTGGCTAAGGGCCGAGAGTGGGCCGGGGGGGCTGCGAGGCATTAGTGGGCAATTGCGTGGACAGCTCCGACCGTGGAACCCTGCCCTCTGCCCATCCGCCCGCGACGCAATACCTGTACGTGAGCGTTGAGATACGCAATACCTGTACGTGAAGGTTGAGGTACGTAATACTACTACCACTGATGGTGATGTGTACACACACCATGTGAGGATGGTCCTGTCCCTCGAGCATGCACGTGCTCATGATGGATCGAGCAACTGCTGCGTAGGTGGGCAGGCACTTGGGTACCTAGTACTATGTAACTACCTACATACCTAGGTAGGTATGTAACTAATAAATCAGATACTGCTTGCTGGAGAGGCAAAGTGCTTGCGTCTGCCCGTCTGCCTGCCTGCCTGTCTGCCTATGTAAAGTGGCCCCACATGCCTGGCATCTCCCCCCCCCCCCCAAAAAAAAACAAGAGGAGGAACCCCGGCTGGACGAACAGATGGACGCGCGTCGTAGCCACCCAATCATGCCGCTCCATTTGCAAAAGGCCCGGGCCTACGTCTGAAGCTGCAAAATCTAACCAAGTACTCGGGTACTGTACGCTCCTGCTGCCGCCCCGTCTATAATTAACCCGTGTTTGGGAAACCCTGCGGGTGTCCGTCTCCATTTACAACAAGGCCGTCTTGAGGGAAGAACGATGAGCTACAGAAATAGGAGACATGAAGAAAAATAACACCCAAAGATATGAAACAGAAAGAAGAGAAGAGAAAAGAAAAGGAAAGCCGACTGCCTGACTGCGTGGCTCCTCGTGCGTGGGTGATGGTGTCTTAATCTCCGGTGCGCACTGTGGTCCGTGAAGTGCAGGTGTCTGGCGACTGGACTGATGATGACGAGGCTCAGTTCTTGGCACTGCAGCGCAGCGGAGGGCGGCGTGGTGCAGGCTCTCAGCCCCTCGCCCCCTCGACTCGCTCCGTCAAGCCTCCCACCCACCCTCCGCGTGGCTTGTTGCGTTGCTGCGGTACCACCTGGCCGAGTTCTTCCATTCCTCCATCACAACAGCACGGCATCTCTGCAGGCTGACTATTGAGCCGGCCACTCACTCACAAGACCACAATGTGCCCGCCCAATCGGTCCCACCTGGCCTCCGCCCTGTGCTCGCCTGCCGCCCGAGTCAGGACCCGGCCCTGGGTGATGAGGCCTCTTCCATATGAGACGCGACAGCGCCTGGTCCACCCGCCACTGAGATGAACAAGCCGGCCAGAGCTCGGCTGGCTGGCTGGCTGGCTGGCTGGCTGGCTGCCTGCCTGCCTGCCTGCCTGCCTGCGTACATACTTGGTACTAATAGTAACATGGCACACGGCGCATGTGCCTACCACAAGAGGGCACCTCCATCCCGGCCGCTGCCAGGGGGGATGGTGCGGATTGGCAGTTTCTGGCCCTGGGGAAACATGTTTGATGTAGTGTAATGCGAGCCCGGGCTGGCTGACAGTGTCGCCCTCCCAACCATTCGACCGTTGCTCACTGTGCGATGACGACCACCGCCTTCGGCACGCCCTGACCCGGACGGCTCACTGCTTCAGATTCAGATTTGCGATGCTTAATTCCCATGGCCAGTCTGCACACTCCCTGTCGCTCCCCCAGGGCCGCCACAGGCGTGGGATCATCGTCAACCGCCTCCTCGTTCCCCATTTCCACCCTCCAGTCTCGCGTCACCGCCAGCTGCATCGACAATCAAGTAATTGTAATTTGCCAGGCTCGCCAGACAGCAGCAATCCACCTACGTAGTCGTCGTTTCGCTTCCCAGCCCGCGCCAAGACATTTGCCCACGCCCACGTATCCCTTCCCACCTTGACGTGGCTCGACCTGCTCGGCCCAGTAGGGTGGAGGCTGACCCCAGCGGTGAGCCGACCTGTCATTGCTTGCTGCTTGGGCCTGCCCGGCTAGCTGGGTCGCAGTCGGCCGCCCTATTGGAGACGGAGCCCCTCCTTGCCTTCCGGGCAGGGGGGAGGGGGGGTGACGACGTCCACTTGCGTCTACATACATGATAATTAGCAGTAGTGTGCATAGTAGTATGCCACTACCACCCATCACTAATCCCGGGATGCGCACTGGAGCATTTCAATTCGCGGCTCGTCAGTCCTTTCAACATGACGCGCCAGCCCAATTACAACGACGCCCACGCGGCGCATGTCGTGACCCATCCATCCTCCGCAGGAAACATATCGTCACCCAGCCCTTCGTCGAGGGACGAAACAGCCCGTAAGGCGTTGCCGGGTGAGATGAATGCTCAATAAGGGGCAAAAAGCGTGCCCGGTCTTGGCGTCAGGGTTACCCGATTCCAAATCGCGGCATTGTCGAAACTCTGATGTTGCTGGGCCCTATCCTGATGAGTGATCAAGGTTTCGACGAGGCCCTCACCACAGGTCCCTTGCTGCTCCGGGCTTCAGCCTCAGTGCCCCCCCCCCGGTCACTCACTTCCAAAAGAGGGAAGCAGCCCAGTACGGTGCCGCCGCGCCCGCACTGTGCCACCAAAGTGAGAGCTTGCGCGGCCTGCCCTGACCTGTGGTTCCAAAAGCCGCGGGTTGCCACCCCACACGACGATCACCTCATATACTATCTACTATGTATCTACATACCTAGGTAGGTAAATGGTGGTTGGCCTGTGCATTCCTCGACCAGTCCTCTGGGTTCTGGGTAAGCCGGGCAAAAGTCGTGCCAAGTTGTGCAGGGGTTGTTGGGTTACCAAGATGCGCTCTTCTGTCGTCGCTGCTAGAAGCTCACCACTTTCCTTCTCGAACGTTGGTTGCATTGCCATCTAATAATAAGCCTCAGGATGCGGATGCCGCTTGCGGCGCCGATAGATCTGGCCAGCCTTCAATCACGTCAGCGGCGATAGGCATCTCGTCCCGCTGCGTGCCACAATCCCCTTGTCTGAGACCAACAGGTGCAATAAGTGACCTCGGGACTTGCGCAAGCCTTGGGTCTGGCCTAACCACTTACGATCCTGGAGGCGTAATCCCACTGCTGTTCAACATGCACAGACACTGGTCGTCAAGCACAGCCGGCGATCTGATCGTCAGACGCCTGCGGATGGAAATTGCACAAAGCATCTGGCACTACACTACTGTGTATGTCCCTGAGGCGTCGCGTCGTTGCAGCGCGGCTACCATATTCAGGGGCGGCACGGCTCACCATAGTCCGCGCCACAGTACTGTGTGCCATCAACGCGGACGTTCCTGGTCGGATGGCTTGTGACGCTGCCACCCTCCAGGGTGCAGGGTTCACAGCAATATCGCAGAGTGACGACGTCCTCGACACTTTTGCAGCATTTGCACGCCCTAATCAGCCATTGTGACTCCCGCGCCGAACGCTCAGTCTCTAAAGCGGCATGCCCGCATTTAATCACAATTCCGTATTCATCGAGTAGTTGCCGGCTACCGATCGAGACCGGGGATGCCTGGATATCTCTCGCCTTAGATAAACAAACAACCTAAAGTGGATGCGAGAGCCCGGTCCGGCTTTCGGACCCGAGCAAGCCAGCGGCCGATATGCTCATCTTCCACGTCTGTGTTGACATTGGGAAATGCCATCATCTCAGGACCGAACATTATGCATTGGTGCACTTCTCTCGCTCAAATAGACAGAACCTAACGCTTGTGGGGGATTTCCCTCCCGGTCAGCACTGGGACCCATTGTTACAGTAACTATCACATGTAACTTGACACAGGAAGCCGACTGCTCCTCGACAGAAGCCACAAGAGACAAGCAAAGCCACGTGTATAATAGTATCGCGGCCCACCGAGTTATCAGAGCAACGCAAAGATTTTTGCACCCTGCCGGGCATCAAGACTTGATCGTCTGCCCAGTGGCGGAACAGGCTGCCCACGTTACCGGGTCCCCCATCTCAGGGCAGCATGGTGACGCGCGTCTTCTGCTCCCTCGGCCATCCCATGTAAGCGAATGTCTCCACAACGGGATAACTCAAAGCCTTGTGATCACCAGGGCTGATCCTTGGAAGCGAGGGCCGGGCCGGGCTTCCAAACCTCTCATCGCTTCCCCCAAGACCGGCCTCTACTCCCGTGATGTCCTCGTTGCCCGTGTGTACGTGCCGTGGCGGAAGGGGCCAGACCCATCAGACCTGTCATGCCACGGCGCCAGGGACGGAAGTGGCTGGAACAGAAACGAGCCGGCATCGCAAATCGTCCTGGGGGGACGTGCGTGTCCACGAAGCAACTCCCGGCCCATCCCCAGCCCAGTCGTTTTGCGGCGGCGCCCGCGGGGGAGTGGCAACGTTGCCACCAGACCGCCGCCGCCGGCGTCGTGGCCCGCCAAGGAGAAGAAAACCTGTCACCCTCCCCGTGGGAAATCCTCGCCGTCGATATCGTGCGCGCGTGCGGTGCTGCAATATGTGCGGGCACTTGCGGGATATGCTGCTGCTGCTGACGCTGTCGTGCAGCCATGCGCGGCATGTGGGCGTAAGTCAAAACGATTTCTTTATTTTATATTTAAATTTAAATTTAAAAAAATAATTTAAAAAATTTATTTTTTTTTTTATTTTTTTTTTTTTTGCGATGACCTGCAGACTCGGCAGGAATTTCCTCCTTTGCGTGAGCTCCTCGTCGCTTACGTATACCTTGTCTTGATGGCCTGGTCATGTCGGGATGAAACGGCGCCTTTTCTCCTGGGGGACTCGGGCCGTGACTATCGGATGGAAACGAGCTAGTGCGGTATGTGGTTCTCTGTCCCCAGTTTGTCTTTAGGCTGGTAAAATGGCTGCTGCCCAGCATGGTCTATTGGGTGCGTTGACGGCTATGCGAGCCTCCGTTGTTGCGTGCGGGACACGCAAGGCTTATTGAAACCAAACGGGCCCCCATGAACAAAAGTGCGTTTATTAGTCTAGGGTTACCTGCCTAACATTGATGCCAGCTCTTTATGCCGCGCACAGAAGTCATGGCCCCGGCCCCTCGCAAGACTCAAGTTAACGGATATGTCCGCAGGCGGGTTCACAATTATACTTTGCCCTACCAGTCAGATCCAAAACCACTAAACCAGCGCGACGCGTAACATTTCGACGAAGAGGCTTTTTGTTCGACCGGTGCTAAGGATTGCTTCTAAGTTCCCGCCTGATTTTCCCCACAAGAAATTTGATCGCTCACTGAGCTCTTTTGGCCCGTGGCGATATATCTCGTACACCTCATGAGTGAGACTAGTCACTGCTTCCGCGTCTTCTCGGCATGGCTGCTGCAGTGACTCGTTGGTCTGGCAAGTGCGCGTCGCCGCAGCCTTGTTCTTGGTCTTGGCCAACGCCAAGAGCCCCATATTACATTTGTAGTCAAGGTAACACTACTTTTATAGTCAACTGTTGAAGAACTCAAATCCAAGCCGTTCGGACCGTTTCCCAATGACAAAAAGTGAATACCCATTTACGAAAGTAAAACTAGCTTCAATATTCCCAAGACCCGCCGTCCCCGTAGCTAGAAGACAATTCCGTGAGAAGTTTGCAATCACAGGCAGTTGTGTGGCATTATCATTAGTGGCAACCTTCATGAACCGCCTGAGTCAGAAGTCGTATGAGTCCCACGACAGCGTCAACGTCGGCATGCGGAGCACCTCCAAACCAAGCTGACGACGACGCTTTGCCGACCGAGGCGACCGGGACGCGCGTGCTGACCACTCCGGAACCTTATGGGTGTCTTTGCCCTGGGCGGAGGCGTTACGCACCTGGTCTCCTTGGCTCTGGCCTCGAGCATGCATGGGTCGGTAGGAAGCCAGGTAGCCAGGTCACCAGTTAGCTCACCCCCCGGGGGGCGGGGAACTGCAGGTAGACTGACAGGAGTATCTCCTGCTGGGCTCAGGCGTGCGTCAGTTGCGGACGAATAGCTCGCCGAGGAGGGGCCACGGGGTGCCAATGTTGGTTGCCCCGATGTGCGGTGGCTTCAATGTTGGTGATGTGCAGTGGGTCGACCCCGGAAGGTTTATGTGCTCTCTCGCTCAAGGCAGACTAAGGGTGAGTTGTGAGCTGGCCTGCACCACGGATATTTTCGTCAGGGCGACTGGATGGATGTTTACAAGGGTGCGAAGAAAACACTGGAACGGTACCACAGAACCGATGACTTTCTCCCGATGTATACCATTACCAGCTGGCTTCTATACTGAGAATATAATGTGCATGGGGTAGACATCTAGTTCTATTGTCTTTATGGACTGTCTGTGGAGTGTGGATTGCTTATAGAAAGCTGCCTCATGCGGGAGGAATGGACACAGTTACTCTCGGGAGCCTGAATGACGTCCCGTGTCATTTAGACCACCCTCTACTGCTATCGGACTCTAATAACTCAGACAAAATACGTAAGCAGCACACCCTGCTCGATCTCGGGTCTATCTTGTAGGGGAAGTATTCAGACATGATGTCAGCTGCTCATACGATTTTGAGCGCGGTGGTGTCTATTTACACTGTTTTATTCCATAAGACAATCCACAAACATGATTAGGCCTGCTATCTGATTTGTAAAGTCAATGGGACATGCGTAGCTATGTTTGTGATTCTTTGAATCCATCGTATCACTCTCAGCATTTGACCTACAATATTACATGATGTAGTTGGATCTCTAGCATCAATGGGATGTGAGGGTTTATTCTGGCTTGTTACTGATTCCAAAGGCAGAAACAGCACAGCAATTTTCCTTGTTGAAGAATTAGAATGAAATGAGGTTGTTTTAGTGTTTTATTGTCACCACACACACATTGCTCTTCCTAAAAGTGGATACTCAACTACTCTTGATATCAGGCAGAAACCTCATAAACACCGGATGTCCGGTTGTCGGTAGTATAACACCAGACTGGGAAGACACATGTCTACAAAGGGAATTAGGGAGGCTAATAGTTCACAAGCACATATCGAAACAAGCAACGGGTGTCAAAGTAGTCTTGTACAATCCATCTTTAGATTCGTTATCCACGAAATGGCTGTGGTTGCAAGTGCCTTTCTCTGCCCCCCGGTCGACTTTCCCATGCCATCTTATGGCAGCGCGAAGCAGCTGCAGATGATAATGGCAGTCAAGGTGTTCTCCCCAAGGTTGTTTCTAGCCCTGCTCCTGATGTGCCGGTCAGCATATGCGGACCTACCTTTTACCATTGCGACAAATGCTAACGCTCATCGCTAAGCTCTTCTTTGATAGGTACGTTTTGAACACATCCACTCATGCAAACTCGTTACACCAAGTTCAAAAATTTCAATATAGCCAAAGGCCCAACGGCATGCACCAGGCATGTGACTAGAAGATAAAGTAGTTGGTAGTCACTAGAAGAAAACTGATCACATTACAGACGGGGGTGACCAAAAAGTACCACGCGCTGAATGTCATGAAGGGGAATCGAACCCCTGCCCCAGGCATGGGAAGCCTGGATTCTACCACTAAACTATCATGACATCGTCAAAACCAGAGCATTGCTCTCAATATATATTATATTTTCATGAATACTACTAATCTCGATTCGTAACTCAACACGTCTCTTCTTTTGTGGTACGAGGAAGGGACTGTGTTTGAGTAGCACTGATTAGAACTGTGGAAATGCGACATCTTATATCTTACAAGCATCTATTGAGTGTCAAAGGCACCTCGGTCAGGTATATATACATGCTCAATCATCGTTCGGGAGGGTACGGGTTCAGTTCTTCCCACTTGCCATCAGCAATCCGCCTTTGCAGCTTCTCGGACAGCGGCCGATACTCGGTCGATTGACGCCCTCTTTCAACCAGCCACTGACGATAAGACTTCACGTCTTCTTTCCCTTCCCAATCGTGCCAAACAGCCATTCCCCGGCACCGCTCACCCTGTCCCAACATGTCTCAATAACATCGTGGGTGCGGGTTCCGCCCCCCCCCCATTCCCCACCCCTGCAGCCACCACCAACCACCCTCTTCAGCACTCAATTGCTTGCCACCATGATGACCGATCCCTCCCTTGTTGGTGTTGAGGATTCGTTAGAAGTGTCGCTATCAGGGGATATCTTGCCGGCTTCAATTTTAGCCTTACGGATAGCCTTGATGTTGGCGAAGACCTTATTGGGGTTAATTATGACCTTCTTCCTTCGAAACCCTTTACTGGCTTTAATTTGTATATCCAGTTGCTCAATTTTTTGTAAGGCCATAACCAGATCGAACTCTTTTTGATTATATGCTTTAATAATTTTCTGAAGAGTTCTCGTTGTGTGGGGCTTGAGTGTTTATCGCGGGTGTAAATGTATACTAAAGACCTTAACTCTTGAGACTGCTTGGGGGTCTGAAAAATAACCTTAGGGACTCGGGAAAGTGATTGTATTATTCCGTTTTCATTAATAAAGCTATTCCTAGTACTAGTATCCTTAGAATTAATCTGGTTCTTATGGTTTTTAAGGATGAATTTGCTAGCGAGCCCTCTAACCTTATTGACTGGCTATAGCCCTGTTGTTCTCTAGCTAGAATAAATATTAGACCCCGTAAGTGCCTCCTTATAAGCCTTGTGGTAGCAATAGAGGAATCGCTGTTTTGCTATAACTGAGGAGGTATTATGGGCGTTGAGAGAATGCAAGTGTTTCCGGAAGGCCCTCTTTAGTGGGCTGAATATAGTTACATCAAGGGGCTGTAGAAAATGTGTTGTATGTGCTGGTAAAAAAACAATATAAATTCGATTTTTAAAGCACTCTTATATAAAATCGAGTGTTGTGTGTGTGTGGTGCCCATTAATAATTAGTAATCGCTACTCCTCGGGGTTATTTGGCTTCGTTTGAGGAATAAAGACCTTTCTGAGCCATTTGAGGGCGATTCTTTCCTTTATCCACCCTTTCTTTGTAGCTGTGAATTGCTAGCCCTCTAAATCTTTAAGGGCTATAGGAAACTACTGCTGCTGAATGCTCTTCCCTTTGAATATAATTAGAGGGAGGAGGGCCCTTCCTAATGCGTTGATATATTCGAGAAAGGAGGTTTACGCTTGAGAATTGTAATCCAGCTGGGTAATAGGGCTACCCTTTGAATAGCTAAAGATAAGGGCTTCCTCAGAATAACTCTTTATTAGCCCCCCTTTATTAGTATTCCAGCGGTTATCTGGTTTAATAGATTTCATGATGGGTAGCTGGAGGAGGTTAAATTAGAGCCCCGTATTCTTCTTTATAGCTGCTTGAATCCTTAAAGCTTTTATATGTTGATTCTTCCTTAATTAAAGTTCATAATAGTGAGAGAGGAAGCCTTGAAGCTAGGTTCTTCCCAGGGGGGAGTGGTCTTTATTTGGGAAGGCTAGCTGGGCTGCTAAACTCTGCAAATTATATCGGGTTAAACTAAACCCTAATTGACTCTAATTAATAATAAATAGGGCTAATGAAGCCTCTTGAATATTAGAAAGAAGCTGCTAAGGGGAGGAAGCCTCGCGATAGCTGATACCGCTGTTAAGGCGTTTATGAAGGGTAGTCCGGGGAATATGTTAGATTCTGGAGGCCTGCTTAATTTGCATTCCATCACGAATTGCTATAATGGCGTTGTGTAATTCTGTTTCTGTATATCGCTTTATAATGGTCTGATTTATATATAGAAGAAGTTTGGTGATTAGAAAAAATTCCGTTATTGAGGAATTCAAGTTTTTATGTGGGGGTTGCCAGATGCGTTCACGCGTTACGCGAATGCAGGGGTGGCGGAATGGGGTGGGGGGCGGAACCCGGCACCACGATGTTATGGGATACCGCTCGTTCCAGCGTTTCTCCTGTGCGTTCCTCGGGCCCGGAGACATAGGCTCTGTTGAAATCTGTAATGAACACTTTGACATCGAGTCTCCCGTCTTCAACCGCAGATGTTTTAACCAGAACACCATCCTCATTAACTTCGCCGTACACTCCTGCGCGACCAAGCAGAGCCTGGGCTTCGCATATCTTGACGATGGCCTCTCGTCTCCAGGCCTAGGGGGCTGAGCATAGCCGCTCGTACAGTAATATCGGAGATACGTACTGGTAAGGTTCGCTACCTCGACTTGCTTAAACAAAAGCAAACGGGACCGGCCAGGTAGTGGCATAATCCACGCCTCCGTATTCTTTCGCTGGCACAGGGACGTCCATGATCAATGCGCCCGAGAAAGGTGGTGTTACTTTGCCCGATATCCCTGCATCCTCAAGGCTGGTATAAGCTTGTACTTCGCTATTGAACTCATCGTTGGCGCATCAGTCAGCGAGCGTCACGTAGCTGGCATAAACCGGGTCGTAGATCTCAGCTGTGAATTTCGACTCCGTCTTGTTGTCTGGGTAGCACTATACTACATTCCAAAATATATCACTAGCCGGGCGCGTGATAATCGATTCAACACGTAGGATGTGTTCTTTGATCGAGACGGGCGTCTCAGCTGCCTGTTTGGTCTCCAGCTGACAGTACGGTTTTGCGATGCAATATTCGATTGCTGAGATCTTGTGAGTACCAGGAGGATATCTAGCTTCGAGAGATCTCTGATAACCCAACTGTGCCTGCCTCCCAGACGCTTTAGGCGACGTGTAGGGACGGATCTTGATGCTGAAGCCAGGGATGCATGGGAAAGGAGGACTTGGCCCCTCAACTCTCCAGTGGTGGCTGGGTGATTCAGAAGGCTCCATCTCTGATATTTTCAGGGACTGAATATGCGGAGCTGCTGAACAGTGCTCAAGGGAAGCGAGAGGATTGAGCATAGAAATTTTCTAACAATCAGAAAAATATCTTAGTGCAAAGTCGTGTCATTTATACCAGTTGACCCGCCCACTGGGAAAAGTCCCACCTACAGGCAGCCAGCGTGGCTTTTTGAGATTATATGCTCATGATCAGATCTTCCCAGCAGTCTGCCACCTGCAAAAGGAGGCCTTCGCGCACGTCATACTGCACCATGCATTCCCTTTGCTCCGATACAGCTGGGGCTCTGAGCTGGTTTGATATCAACAGACTCTGGCAGACACATACCTCATCTATAATTGTCGAGATATGGGAATATCAGAGCAGGCAATTCCGAAACCGGATTCCTGGATGCGCCCATCTCGTTGAGGCGTGTGCCAGCGCTTATGATAAAGTCCGAGCTTCCTGGCTCATCCAAAAAGTTTCTAAATTCACCAGCGTCAATGCCGAACGGCCCCCCGGGCTTACCGGCGACGGCCATCAACATAAACTAAGGAGCTGTGATCCCCAGAAAGCGCCTCGGTCTGAGCCTCTACCAAAACATGCTGTTGCCATGGATTCTTCACAGCGTTAGGAGCTCCCAGCCACGGGGGACGCCAGCTCTGCAATGTTGCACGGGTCATAGGTCAAACACTTCCCCAGAAGCCCGGATTCGGGGTGGCTCTATTGAGCCCAGTGCAATCGACCGTAGGCATGTCAAAATTGCATCCAGCGGGCATAGGCGTTGAGCCATTCATTTGAATATGCAGTTGATAAATGGAGGCCGAGTCCAGAAGTACCGTTGAGGGCGAGCAGCGACACTGTAGTTCGGGCCGGACCGCAGGGACACTTACCGTGATAGGTTGTTGAGCTGCAGGGCTGATTAAGACCATATCTGTGGGAGACAATTGTAAATTGTGGAAATGGAAGCTCAGAGGTGGTCTGTGGATGGTATGTAAGCCTGAAGACCTTGAAGAGTAGTAAGTAGGACAGCAGCCCCAGCATCACCACGCACGAAGTCAGCCCATAAAGAATCGAATTATTCAATCTGATTGATAGTGACTGGTAAGAGGCCGGGACTCCTCTTGATGGTGTATACATATGTAGATGAGAACCTGCGATTGTGAGGAAGTTGCCAAGGATTCGGAATGCTGCAAAAGCAGCAAAAGCCACCTCCCAGTTGCTGTGGGAGAGCGCAGAGACAGCCGCCTCTATTAGGCATCTTCCAAGAAAGGTACCAGTATATATAGTCGTGTGTTTTACTCTAGCTCTTCCCTATTTAAGAGGTATAAATGCGGAAAAGACGGTTAAATTAAATTGAATAAAATTATATAAGACTACCATAGTTATAAATATATAAAATCATTAACGCCCAATAACGGACTGAAACAAAGGAGTTAATAACTATAGTCGATAGTTAGAAGATACTAGATAAAAAAATAATATAAAGCAGCTAAAGCCTTTAAAATAGATGCGAAGGCCAAAAAGAACCCTTCCGTAGAGTCAGAAAACACCTCTGTCCTTGCAGACCTCCTGTTCAGACTACTGATGTTTTACTGGTTGCCGGCGTGGCTTAAACTTAGGTCACCATCATAGGTCGAAACCTGACGCCTTACCAAATGCGCCACCAACACCAGTTGGTAAACACTGGCAGTGACCACTTTTATCACTCGACAATTTCGTTGGCATCCACACTAGCAGCAGGCCAGCTATGGCACGCCCTCATGAAAACACTGCACAAGGTCTTCCCCTCGCTGTGCTGCGACGCCTCTTCGGTGCTGTGCGGCACCATAAGGCGCATTGGACAGGGCGGGCGTGGGGGAGCTTTCCCTCGCGACAGCACACCCCTCGAATCTCTGGGCATTAGCCCGTTCAAGTTCATGGCCGTCTGTAGGGAGATCATGGGCGGGAGAACATGCTGCCAGACAGAACTGAGCCTGGTAGTGTGAATGTCATGTACACGTACGTTGCTTGCGTTTGAACATGGCAGACTTGCACTATGCCTAAGATGGTCGTGTTCTGGACCATAACTGGTTCAATCGTGTCTTCAAGGTTTCCAAAGGGGACCTGGCTGATATTCTGTTTCCCTTAAGTACCTAGGTAGTTCCGGCTGCTTTCCTCCACTCAACAGCTCAAGCTTCCCTATGCTCACTTTGTGCTCAAATATCCTCAACCCTCATGATCACAGACCCAGGTAGCTTTATCTGAGCCACTTCTCTGTCATGTGAATGTTGTGTTTTTCCAGACTTGCAGGGAGGACACGTGCAGCTTGGATTGGAGGCGTTCTCATCGTGAACAAGTAAGTGGTACTCGATTGGAAGGAAAGCTCTAATCCAGGCCCAACAGATAACATACGCGGACAAGCAAAGTCCTGTGCTTGTATATTCGTTTAACATCTGTGACTGGCTCGTGGGCGTGGGCGTACGTCTGAACGTCCTGTGGGTACGAACATCCGATTTCTTGATTAGGTGGCCCTACGATCTAAGGACACCGATCCCTTTAACCCTCCACAGCTGAGTTTGGCAGCTCCACTAGCGCAACTTCAACAATATTCTTCTTGGCCTCTAGTGGCAAGACACCAAGTATCGGCCGGTACTTGAACGAATGCCACCACTTCTTGCGCTCTGGCGAGTCTCCCTGGGCTTCTGATGATTGTAAGCGCTGCTCTTGCGTGCGCAACTTCTCCAGTTCCCCGCCACGGGCTTCCTCTTCTGCGCCGTCGCTTTCGTCCTCGTCCCTGGTTCCGTTTGCCTGTGGCTCGGCGTCCACCATCTCCACGTCCACTGACTGGCTTCCGTGGCCATCTCCTGGTAGTGACTGGCGCACTTGCCGTGGCGCGAGTCTTCCAATCTCCATCTTGCTCCCGGCACCACTGTCGGCCCCTCGCTTGCGCTTCCGGACCTCCTTCGAGGGTTCTGACTCTTGCTCCACGAAGTCAAACGAGAGATCGATCATGAAGAGAGATGCAGCAGTGTACAGCCAGGCCCTGGAGCCTGACCAAACCACTCCCTTGACAAGGTCTCGGGTTGCCTGGATCTCCTTGGGCAGCTTCCACGCGGAATTCCTCCGTGACCACCTGGTCAAAGACCCCTCCAAGGGATTGAATGTGTAGATGCGTGACGCTGCCGTGACAGCCAAGAGGACGTAGTTGTCTGGCCCTTCCACACCCTCGTCCCGCAGTATTGGCCCGAGGGCGTCGTCAGAGAAGGACAGGACCACTGGCGCATGCGATAATCTTGGGAAAAGCGATGCTCTGGGATTACGGATCCAGACGGGCCCGGATTCTGACGCATCCTCATCCTCCTCCGAATCGCTAGAGTCCGAAGAAGGCGCGGCGTCATCTTCTGCCGGTGCTGTGTCATTCTGCACGCCACCGTCGCGTAGTATCCATGTATCGACGTAGCCCGCCAAGTCGACGGTGGCGAGTATACTGCTGTCTGGCGAAAAGGTGATATGCGTCACGCGTCTTTCGTAATTTGCTAGGCCGCCTAATTGTACGTGCTTGGGGATGCCCCTTCGCAACCGAGTCAGCTTTGTAGGGCGCGGCCGTATTGAAAATGCATGATCCCCTCGCGTTATTTCCGCTATGCGGACCTCACTGCCCTCCTGGATCCAACCTAGCCACCGGCTATCTGGAGAGATTTGAACTATTGTGGCTCCTGCGCTCTCAATGGTGGATGGAACTTCCATCCTGCGGACTTTTAATTCTTCCTTCAGGTCGAGGTTGGGAACTGTGAGGTGAAACGCTTTGATGGCCGTAGCTGTTGATACAATAAGGATCGAGCCATCTCTGCTGAGAGAACAGGAGGTAATGTTCGACTCTCCCTTGATGAATATCTGACCTATACGCGGGCGGTCTTTCTTTTGGACTTCTTGGGGATTCTCGCCGGCCCACTCCCGAAATTTCCAGATATGAACTTCTCGGCCCCACCAGCTAACCATCACGCGGGCCTGGGGTGCGCTTTGCAACGGGACAGATTGGGGCATATGTGAGAGTTTTCGGTGGTTCTCTTTTCCGGCCTGTCGCAGAGGGATGACGGCGGGAGCTGCGTCAGTACCTGGTGAGGGGAATTAGTAAGGTGGCAAGATGTCGTAGCAGTTGGGGATAGATAGCCTTACCTGCGGTCACGACGACACTCATACCCAGACCCTCGAAAGTAGCCATGGCCTTTACATCGTGCTTGTGGTATCTCCTATGATAAACCCTTTGCCAGCGAGGAGGCACACCGTCGGTCTTCACGAGACGGTACAGCGCCGTGCGCCTGTCCAGTCCGCCACTGACGATGCGCTGCCCATCTGCGCCAACGGCAAGGCTCAGAACGTCCGACTCGTGGCCCTGAATCCTCTGCATCTGAGTATAATACTTGCCTTCCCAGATACAGATCTGGCCAGTGGAGTCTCCGGAAACGATGTTGCCGTTCTTGAGGCACTTGACAGACCAAACGATGATGTCCTTAGAACCGCCAGTGAGGTCCTTACCCAATGTCATCTCCCGTATGCACTGTCCATTTCGCATGTCGTACACGCGGATGGTGCTGTCTGAGCAACCGACGACGGCTGTCTGTCGGTTCTGAAAGGTGATGCTGACCATCTTGACGTTCTTCTTGGGGGTCTTGACCAGGGTCCTTTGGAACTGTAGGTCGTCGTCGTCAATCGAGTACAGCACAATGCTACCGTCGATGGTGCCGGCCACTAGCCTCTGGGGCTGACTGGAAGAGGCTATGCCGTTGAGGGTCTCCTTCTCGGGCGCGGGCTGGGCGGCGAGACACCATATGTCGCCATGCTGGCCGCTGGCGTGCTTTCTTGCCTTGCCCTTCTCCAGGTCCCACTCGGTGATTGTGGATGTGTAGCCGATACTGAACAGCCGTGACCTTCCGGCGATGACGTTCCCATCCTGCAGGGTCTCGTCTTCGCCGGTAACCCAGACCAGGGTGTCGACGGTCCTATCGCGGCCGCCGTGTATCGTAGTTTCGTGAAACCAAGCCCCGTTCAGGGGGTTCCAGATCTCTATGCTGCCATTTGCTCTGCCGACAGCGAGTCGAGCCTGTCGTTTGGCCGGCAACAGTGGGTGCGAGAAGGCGAGGGCGTTGATGGGTGAGGCCGGGAAAGGAACAAAACGGCAGCGATGGATGTCCATGGTGATTGTCTTGGGGCTCCGGACCCTGGCGGCTGTAGGAAAATGCCTCTGCTCCCTTCCCTAAGGTGACCGGCCAGACGCGACCGTGGGTTGGTGAAAGGCGACCTGTCTGCGGATGGCAGGTAGTAGAAAACCCAAACTTTTTTTTTCCTCTGCGAGACCAGACCCTGGCGACCTGCAGTAACTTTTTGCTGGCGCCGGCAGGCAGGACAGGGTCGGAATGGCCCGTGCCCAAGCTCCAGGTCAGGTACCTGGGTACATACAGTAGTACCTAGTAGTACAGGCACCACGGAAACTTTTTCCTGCCTACCAGGCTTGTGCAACCTGAAGTCCTCCCATGATAATATCTGTCTGTTACAATGACATCGTTCAATCCCCTGCCTTACGGTAACCTTCCATGAGACATGGTCCCCTATAGCTACCCTTGTCGGGACACACTACTACAGGACACCCTCCTGCTAGAGATCATGCTCCAGAACACGTTCTTACGGGGGAATTTTCTTCTGTAAGCTACCAGGGTACTCTCCTCGGTTTATTGTTATCTGGGTATCTTCTTCCTCCGGGTTGCCCTTTTGTCAGTTACCCTCTCGTGTTGTGATCTCACCGTTTTGGGATGAAACCCTGGGAGCGGAAAACATGTGCTCATATTGCCACTCAGTCTAACACGCGTTCCCTCTCTTGTCTAAAATGATTTTCTTCTGGGGTCTTTCTCTCCTAAGTCGTATCTTCGAATTGTCCAGGCTGGGGTCCATGGACCCAGAAAGGTGTTTGCTATGTATGTAGCTGCAGGGGTCATTGCCCCACGTCCCATGTCTCACTGATTGGCTTTGTGCATGGGTGCATGGCTTGTAAGAAAGTGGGATGAAATGGCCCGTCACTGTGCACACCCTGATGGCAACCGCCCATGTCATAGTACCTGCAGCCGTACCCGGCCAGCCAAAACACCAAACTCGTCCCAAGGTAGCTGCATTTACACCTCAGCATTAGCAAGCAAGCACTCAGGCCAAGCCTTCTCTGCAAGTCCTGATCTCGCCATGGACTTCAACAGCTCGTCCCCCTACCCGGAGGGTGTCATATCCTTCTTGGATACTGACCTGTACAAGCTTACCATGCAATGCGCCGTCTTCAAGTACTTCAAGGACGTGCCTGTGACCTACGGGTTTACCAACCGAACCCCCGAGAAGAAGCTGTCGCGGGCTGCATACCGTTGGCTAGAGGCCCAGATAACCAGTTTGTCCTGCCATACACGAGTCCACACATTGCCGCACTAAACACTTCACCAGAGCTAATCCCAATTTCGTGGTCCAGAACTCGGAAACATCTCCCTCCAACCCGAAGAACTGCAATTCCTCCAGCAGCACTGCAAGTATCTCACGCCTGCCTATCTCGAATTCCTCCAGGACTTCCGCCTGCACCCCCGAGACCAGGTCACAATCACCTTCACCCCGACAGGACAGGACACAGGAGCAGACACCGATCTCGGCGACATCCACCTGGGCATCAAGGGGTCATGGGTCGACACAATCCTCTACGAGATCCCCATCCTGGCCCTCACCTCAGAAGCTTACTTCAAGTTCATGGACAAGGACTGGAACTATGACGGCCAGGAAGAGAAGGCACACGACAAAGGAATGAGGCTCCTCGAGGCCGGATGCGTCTTCTCCGAGTTCGGCACCCGCAGGCGCCGCGACTACCACACCCAGGCCCTCGTCTTCAGGGGCCTCGTCAAGGCGAGCAAGGACGCCGAGAAGCGCGGCCTGCCCGGAAAGCTCTCGGGCACCAGCAATGTCCACCTTGCCATGCGCTTCGGCATCCCGCCGGTCGGCACCGTCGCGCACGAGTGGTTCATGGGCATCGCCGCCATCAAGAACGACTACCCCCGGGCGACAGAGGAGGCCCTGCAGCACTGGGTCTCCTGTTTCGGTGAGGGCGTTCTCGGCATCGCGCTTACCGACACGTTTGGCACCCCAGAGTTCCTCAAGGCCTTCAATAAGACCATCGAGCGTCTCCCCGACGCGCCCGCATCCACGGAGCACAAGCCCTCCATCGCGGATGAATTCATATCAGCTAGCAAGAATATAATCGCGAAGACGTGCCTGGCCGACGGCGCTCCCAAGCCAAAGACGTACGCCGACGTCTTCACTGGCGTCAGGCAGGACTCGGGAGACCCGGTAGTGTTTGTCAACACCATGCGGAGGTTCTACGACAGCGTGGGCATCAAGGAAAAGAAGGTGATTGTCTTCTCGGACTCGCTGAACATCGAGCGGTGCCTGGAGTACAAGAAGGTCGCCGAGGAGGCCGGGTTCCAGCCGACCTTCGGCGTGGGAACCTTCCTGACAAACGATTTCGTCCGCACGGCTGATGGCTCCAAGTCCACGCCGATGAACATTGTCATCAAGCTGAGTTCTGCGAACAGCAACCCTGCCATCAAGATCAGGTAAGTTCAATTCTGTCTTCTCCATGTGGCAGTGCTCTAACCTCCCGCACCAGCGACAACATGGGCAAGAATATGGGTGATAAGACACTGGTGGATAAGGTCAAGAAAGAGCTAGGCTATGTCGAGAAAGAGTGGGGCGAAGGCGACGAGAGCCGCAGATGGGGCGTCGACGGTGCCAAGAATGCCTAGAGCACACAGGATGGCTGTATTTGGAAAGACGAGTGCCCCACCAACTGCACCGAGGAGGCTATCCGGATGAGCCCAGGGATGCTTGGAGTTTAGTGAGGGTCATGGATGCTCAGGGCAAAACCTGTGAGATGGGACGGGCGGGCTCTTTAATGTCACAAATTCTCATTGAGTCGGCGGGCTTGTCGTTTCTAAGGATACCACGGGATAGATCGAGTTAGATGGCATGTTTAGCCAAAGCCCTCCAGGAGTCATCATCCTCCGGGTCAGGGGAGCACCCCATTTCGTACTAATGGCACGGTGCGCCTATAGCACAGATATTGCGGCACCATCTGTCAATGACTTCTCTGATATGAGGGCATCTGAAGAGTTTAATGTTTGATTCGGCGTCGTTCCTACACCTAGGTACGCCGGCTCCTCGTTAACCTATGAACCTGGCTGGGGCCTCAGAGCCTAAAAACAGGATCCTCAGTGCTTTTCAACCTTTTTCTCCTCCTTCTCGGTGCTTAACCCGCCCGCCGCAAGAGGTTCCTCCACAGTCTGCCCCTCGTGGATATACATTGTCATCACTTTCGGCCCGGGATAATTCTCTCGCGCATGGATGATCCACCACGCCGCAGTGAGGACCACGACTCCCACCGTGATCACGCTGTTGTAGTTCATCGCCTCGGAGGTCGTGGGGAGGGCGAAAGCTGCGAGGGAACAGTTCAGTCAGCTTATTACCTACACCTTGATAGAACCCTTCTCCCCGATAACGGGTGTAAAGGGAAGGGCGTTACGACTCACGGAAGCAGTAAAGGATGTCGAAAAAAGTGATAAGCACGACGGCGGTCAGGTTGACGGCCGTGCCCCACCTCCCAAGGTGGAACGGGCCCTTGGGGAAATTCCTCCGCCCGGTCAGGACGTTCCCCATGAAGGGTATCGCGTACGAGATGGTCGTCAGGATGATAAAGGAGCCTGTGAGGTCGAGGAAGGCCGTGGAGCTGCCGATTGGGATGGCGCCGAGGCCAGTCGCGACAACGGCCACAAAGAGCGTGGCCGGGACGGGGCACGACAGCCGCTCTGATACCGAGGCGAAGACGCTCGAGAAGGGCACGGCGTTGTCGCGGGCGAGGGCCCAGTAGATGCGGGAGTTCTGTGCACACGTCCAAGTCAGCATTCCGAGGTACCGGATAAGAAAAACACACATGCCCCATTTGTCGCTTACCGTCACCATGGTTCCGATACAGCACATCATCGATGAGCACCAAATGATAAACAACAGCCCGAACTGCGCGCCCAGATTCTGACTGCCGTCCCCATTGGCCGTTGCCTGCGCATAGATGCTCGCCAGGGGGTACGTGTTGATGCCCGTGGTGAGCACGCTCAGGTCGGTTATGGCGTACGAGATGGCGATGGCGAACACGAAGGCGTACAGGAAGCCGAGCCCTATCTGGAGGCCGATAGCCTTGGGCAGGTCCTTCTTCGGGTGCGGCAGCTCCTCCGCCATGTGCGTGATCGCGTCCGGTGTCCCGATCGTGAAGGCACCGTTGAGAACGCCAAGCAGGAATGCGACGCCGTCCTGCCAGCCTGTGATGTTGTTGGACGAGAACGAGCCCCAAACAACGTAGTTACTCGCGTGTTGCCTTGGCATGGCGGCGATGACGATGATGGTCACGATGCCACCCACAACGACGAAGAACATGCCCGCCGTCTGCGTTTGCGGGATGACACGGTTGACGAATACCACAATCGCCACGCAGAGCCATGTTATCAGGAGATAGGCGACGTAGACGTGCCATGCATGGTAGACGTATGTTGACTGGTTGTAGACGACGTAGAGGTTGACCGATATGTTCGCCGTGATCTGAAGAAGGGCTGCAAGGTCGAACATCCACCCATAGAAGTTAATCCAACCCGTAAAGAAGCCGATCATGCGTCCCCATTTCGGCCCGCCAGCGATTGTTGCCCAGTGGTACACGCCGCCAGCGGTCGGCACACTGCTGGAGAACTATCTTTTTGTTAGTATCAGCTATATCCTTCTCCTTGATTGCTTGCCAGCATAGACATCTCCATTCGCCGGTGGGAACACCCGTAATTGAGGTGATATTAGGAAAGAATCCGGGGCAGCACGGAAAGCCTCCACACACACCTCAGCAAGGCCAAGGCCAATGAACGAATAGTAGAAGACGGCGACGATAAGCCCAAAGATAAGACCAGGAGGACCACCGTTGGCTGTACAAAACGGCCAGTGATATGTTAATACGGTGATATAAGTTGTAGATGTCATTGAGACAGGGGTCATGTACCAATGGAGACAGATATTGACGAGCCTAGAGCAACCCAGGCGTTGTCAACGGTAAGGGCGATACCCGCGAGCCCAAGGAGGCCATACTGCCGCTTCAACTGGTCCTTGTATCCAGAGGCATTGATGACCGTTCCGTCCTTCACCGCAGCCACGGTCTCGTCTCCCGAATACTCACCAGCCTCAGGGCTGTGCTGGCCTGGTCGCTGGGGCTGGGGCTCGGAGCTCAAGCTCATGATCGCAAGTGTCCCCGGGTTCCAGATGGGGTTGTAATGCGGCCAAGACCTAGGTAGGTATTCTGCCGGTCTATCAGTGACCGGGTGAGATATCCAGTGAATGTATTCCAAGCGACCCAACTAAACGCTGAAGAAGAATAAGAAAGAAATTTCTTTGAAGAGAAAAAGAAAAGAAACCCGTGGGAAGTACAGAACAATATGCCAGTGAGATAAGACATGGGCTAGATGGATGACTGCCGCTACCAGCAACGAGGTCAGAGCCCCAGATATCAGCTTGATATTGGATCCATTACTATGGTACACCCCGCATCGATGGGCAGGATGCCAGAGTTCTTTGGGCAATCAACCTGCTCGGTCAACACCTGGGTCAACACCTCGACCTTGCCAATTCAAGGTAGGGGTTCCGTAGCTGATAAGCCCTAGGCCTGGGCAGACTGACTGTGTCTTTTTACAAACCCCCAGAGAACTGCAGAAGGGAGTTGCAAAAGTATGCACGCCAACGCTGTTATAGAGAGGGGCCAGGACCGGGGCTGTATCAAAGGGCAGCGCCGAGTGGACGGCGATACAACAAAGGAGCGCCACTGGCGACGATAGGAAAAGGCCTTGGGTCGCATCGTTATCTTCTTAGCCCCGACAACTAAGGAAGATACGACCCCGGAGCAAATGCAACTTAGCTGCCCGAGGGGTGGGGTCCGCCTGCAGATACAATTGCCGTCCATATATAATGGCCTTGGTCCAGCTGGGCGGTCTATGCCTGTCGACATTTACGAGCCTCAAGAGCTCGAACAGGCGCTGGTTCACGGTGACTGCAGTCCTCGAGCCCGGCCGAGGCGTCGTAGGTACGCCAAGGGTATCCAGCCACACGTTACGGCTGGTTCCCAAAAAGAAGCTCTGCCCTGGAATAGCCCTGGGATAGGTTAGTGATTCAAGACGGAGGGCTTTCAACCAAGCTGGGTTCGACGGCGTGAGGAGGCGAGGAGAAGGTGAAGTGACAAAGTGGAACACACATTGGGCAAGCGACGCGGGGTCCCGAGATCCGCGGAGGCTTGTGCGCCTATTTGCTGGGGCTTATCAGCCGGAAATCCCCTGTCACATTGTGTTCAGCCTCAGAAGGGCGTACTCGGATGGTCGATTCAAATCCAACGTGGCGTCATTGACTAGACATCAATTGATTGACGGCAACGTCAAAGCGATGTCTCTCAGCGTACATTTGTGGCCTCTCAGGATCTGTACCACATTCCCGTTGGTAAACGATCGACCGTGATTGGCCATCTAAGAATTGAATTCCACAAGTACCACGTCAGGTCGATACATGTTACCCCTCGACCAAGCTTTACTGTGTATATCTCATCTCCTTGAACTGCTCGTAACTAGATACAAACTCTTGTTGTTCCGTTGCTCTGATATAAAAATATGCCGGTGTTGCACCCATCGCTCCTTTGCTGGCTAGGGACTCGCGAACTCGGACACATGACTGACTATTAGATTAATTGTAGTGTGTTGCCTAGCAGTACGTACTATGTGTTAAAAAGCATGCAGGCGCTGCGCGGGCGTCCTTGCAAAAATGCGTCTTTTTTAGAGACGTGAGATGGATTAGTTAAGCGACACAGCGGGATCACGTTGCTATTCCCCAATGGGAGCGCTTACATATCAAGCAGCAGGAAACCACCGAACTTGCTTAATAACCCCACCGGCAAATGGTGCAATTTGACCCTGTTAGTGGACGTTGCATTCCTCATCAGAGGGTCACGAGTGTCGTCATTTATAATCTGCTTCTGCATACAAATTCGTCTCTCAACTCAATCATCACCCAGGACTTTGCTCTTGTCATCGTTGAACTAACAATACTGCAGTGAGCATCTTTCATATAAAACTTGTGGACACCACGTAGGACACTTGCGACTGGTCGTGGAGACAACATGGCGCCCAAGATATTCTTGTGAGCCCCAGTACTCCCATCATTTACTGGTTCCAGACTGCTGACCACTGCCAGGACCGGAGTCACCGGTACGTTTTGTACTTAAAGGGAGTCTAGAAGTAATTTCAACAACCTGACTATGGCTTTCTACTAGGCTACATCGGCGGTGATATCTTCTACGCTCTCGAAAAGCAGCACCCAGACTATGAGTATACTCTACTGGTCCGTAATGAAGATCGAGGGAAGGAGGTGAAGGCCAGGTACCCCAATGCGAACCTCGTCTACGGTTCTCTCGAATCAGACGTCATCGAAAAGGCTGCTGCAGAGGCAGACATTGTCGTCCGTTAGTACCTCCATGGTCCCCCATGCCATCGCCTTGCTATCATTTTTCGGCTTCCCGCTGATGCCTGTCCCAGACGCCGCTCAGTCTGCAGACGATGTGCCCTCTGCCAAGGCAATTGCAAAGGGTCTTGCAGCTAGTCACACCACAGAGAAGCCAGGAGCATATATCCACATCTGCGGTACTGGCATGTTGCAATGGGTACTTCTATTTACACCTACCTCAAAGCTGACCTCTATTTTCTGACACATTTCACAGAGGGATGCCGAGGATAACCGCTACGGCGAGGCGCCACGCCCAGACGAAAAGTACGATGACATAGCCGATATTGATAAGGTTACGTCCCTCCCCGACAAGGCCGTACACCGAGACGTCGACAAGATCGTTTTGGCGGCCAACGATACTGGCGCTGTGAAGACTGCCATCGTGGGACCGCCTTGCAGTAAGCAGCTTCCAGATTCATTTTCAACCCGCTTGGGAATAGCAAACCACCTTCCGGAGCCCATGTCTCAAATTCCATGGCCACACTGTGGCCAGATGCAAGCTGTGATTGCATGAAACCCCTTCCTTAGTTCTTTGAAAGCTGACTCTTAACGGTACAGTCTGTGGCCCTGGCCGAGGGCCCGTAAACACCCGTTCTATACAGGTGTATGACATGGCCAAATTCACGCTCAAGAACGGTTTTGCCCCTGTCATTGGCAAGGGCCACACCGAATGGGATTACATCCACGTACACGATTTGGCAGACCTCATCGTCAATCTTGTCGAGGCAGCGCAGGATACCAAGCTCCTCAAGGATCCAGAGTTCTTCGGGGCTCATGGCTACTACTTTTGCGAGGCCGGAGCGTTCAAGTGGGGCGATGTTGCGAAGTGTAAGTTCAACCCGTCCACCCCCCCCCCCCGCGGCCCAAATTAGTCACGCAGTCTTTGGTGAAATGATAGCTCGGGCCTATGTGACTCGAGGGGCCTTATGCTGCACATTTATTTGAAGACAAGCTAACAGTAAGGCCCAACTAGGGATCGCCGACGAGATGGTCAAGCAGGGTTTCATGGCTGAACCGAAAGTCGAGGTGACCACTCTGGAAACCACCAGAAGTCAGGGTTTACGGTCGAGCGTTACATGGGCCCAAAATTCGAAGAGTTTCGCCAGCAGGGCGAGGAAGAATTTCGGCTGGGAACCGACCCGTGGGGGCTTGAAGGACGCTATACCTGAGATCGTCTCCTCGGAGGCGAAGCGCCTCGGTATCGAGCCTCAGGCGTCTTGAACGGTGGACAGCATAGGCGATATTAGCTAATGTAGTCGCCATTGTTAGGATGAAGACTTGTCGATTGAGAGCACCGAGCCATTCAATATTATGTACGCAGCGCGCCAGGGCTTGGTGACAACTTGTGCAAGCTTTATTCAGGTCCGCAATTAATCCGCCATGTCTATTTAAGCTTAAAATGAAGCTTTTCATGTACCAGGGTGGACCTCTGACCACCCGTTATCTTTGCTCTTCCAGGAGAAGTTGTTTCTAAAGTTCCAATACTCATTGGAGATGTGATATTACATATGTATGCCCGTCTGTCCCATAAATATTCCAATGCTCCGGCACGCCGCTGGAAGGATACAACATTGTTCAATGCTTGATCTATTTTCGCAGATCGATGCTTGTATAATACAGTCTTGGGCCGTTGCTCGCTCGTTACGCACTGTTGACTGGCTTAGGTACAAGCCTTAAATTTGAGCAATGGTCATTTCTCCAGCCAAGTCGGGGGGAAGCGGGAAGAACAAAAGGCATGACGCCACTACTCCTATCAGCCCCTCTGGGCCCTTTCCCTGGCAATAGCAACACAGGCGAGGCCAGCCAGGAAATGGACAGTCCATGAGGCGATAATGGTACCGCCCGGGTGGAAGTATCTTGGATAGCCCGAAATTGATACAATCGTGACGAGTATTTCTATCAGTATGCGCTAGTCTGGTCTTGACGAGCTGCGACGTCGTCTCGACCAGATCAGCAATGCAGACCATGCTGAATATGGTGTATAAGCACCTCAGCTGGATGCTTACCAAGAACCGGCGGCAAAGGCTTTGCACAACATGATGCAGTGGTTTAGCGAACATGGCACCGAGGACCGCCATGCACACAAACCATGGGTTTCGTTCAACGCCACTGCGGGACTGATGAACTCCTTTCCGAGGTACAATCTTTCTCAATACGAATGAATAGCCACAGTTGCTGAGAGTTCTTAGGGCCGCGGAGTACGCCCTGCCTAGTGATCTGTGGCAGCAGATCCGATTCTTTTACCGGCCCAGTCAACGGGGAGCTCGGCCGGGAAAGTTTCCATGAGCGAGCGACGTGCTTTTGACATGGCGGAGGCCAGGCGACGTCAGACATCATGGCTTGCATCATGCTCAGAAAAAGTCAGAACCGCCTGGCCTGGTCGACCTCCACGATATTACCTACACGCCGCCAGACTCATCTTATGGTGGCATCCTTGGTGTGGCCAGCTTTCTTGGGGAGTTTCCTAACCAAACTATGACCCGGGACCTCTCGGTGGCCCATAGCCCATGGAGAAGCGATGTCTCTTCCAGCCCGGACTACAACTTCACCGTCGTCTCCATCAAATGAACACCACGTGTGCGCCACCGAGGGCTCTGGCTGAGAGGCGCCCCTAGACACCCTTTACACAATGCCCTTCACCCAGTCACTGCCGGTGTCCCATCTATCTACTGGAGGCAAGGGAAATTTGTACATCGACCTGAACGGCACAGACCTGACCAATACCTCGGCAAATTTCAACGAGCCCTGGCTCGAGTTTCTCCAGTACCTCCTGGAGGTGGAGGACGAAAACCTCCCAGGATCCTGTCCATTTCTACACGGATAACGAGCAGGCCACGCGTAGGCTGTACGCTGTCCCTTTTGTAATCTGTTCATACAACTCGTATTAGGAGGCGTCTCCATCATCGTGGCACCAGGCGACGGCGGCGCAATCGGGATCGCGAGCTCCCCAATCGTTCAAGGGGATAATTAACAACCGTTCGCAGCAGTTCGGAGAACTGGGAGTTGCGGGGGGGGGGGATCCAATCATGTGAAAAAATTGAACCATATATTCTTGTCCAGCACGAGACACTATGGATACGTCTCACTTCTCAATTCCAATATAGACCTTCACCTCGACTTCGTTGCTCCAGCCCAGCTTCAGGCCCAACTCTTCCCAAGCCTTCTCGACATCGATCTCGAGAATAGAGCCAGATGCTTTGTTGACGGATACGGTGTGAGGAGGGATCGCCTGCCCCTGAATAGTGGCCATGAAGTCATCATCCAAGCTCATCTCCGGCAGCTTTGAGATGTATATGCCTAGAACACCCAGGGCTTTCAGTCGAGCATCAACCAGCACTCTTCCGTTCTCCAAGTAATCCGATTCGCTTGAGACAATTGCAGCGGCGCCAGTCATCTTCTCGATCAGACCCAGATTCGCCACCTGAACACGTCCTAGTTTATCACTTTCAAACGGAGACAATGCGTAGGCCGTGAGAATCTCATAGTTCCTGACATCGAGCGAGACCGTGAGCTTCGAGGCCGGATGGCTGATCTGGACAGGCGCAGTAATGAGCCCGGTGGTGTGAGCCCGCACAATATAATGCAATGATGGCAATACCCCTGAGAATCGGTCAAGGGGGATTACGTCTGTGAGTTTCCGGGCAGAGATGTTGAAGACGCCTAGGATAGGCGTGCCTGTGACCGCCCTCCCGTGGTAGCAACCGACCTTGAGTAGTGAGTCGTCGTGGTAGCCAACATACTGGTCAATGCTGCGACCTAGGACGCTTGGCCTAAAGATAACGGTCTTCCCACGAGGGGTGATGCCAGTCATTTGGCTGATTAGATCAACGTTGTGCTGACCGGGCACATCCGTAATGTAGATCGGACCTCCACTGACGCACCGAGCCGCAGCGTGAAGGCCGGAGTAGTCATTGACGGTTTGGAACATGTCCCAGTCCTCATTTACTCGTTAGCATGGAAAGGAGAAAACAGCTCACGTTCTTTTTTTTCTTTTTTGGGGGGGGGAGAAGACACAATATATACTGGTAGATGACTTACCGGAAGGATGTTCAGATGCTGTGTAAACAGACTATTGTGTGCATTCGTCCAGATGTGCCATGGGTGGGAGGATGGGATCTCGGGGAAGAAATCATCCGAGTTTCTGCAGAGAATAGCAGGTCTATTCCGAGGAAGTTGTGAATAGAACAGGATCTCTGGTGTCTGAGACATGCAACTGATAGACTTGATGCTGAAGTGCCGGAGGGATGAGATTGTCCACGCATCCAGGTACTCCGTGATGAGCTCTCGACGAGCCTTAGCAGAGACCCAAGTGTCTGTCATGAACTGGGCATCGGTCTTGACCCCGTCGATCCCGGATTCGGAGAGGAACTTGTAGAAGTCATTGTAGAATTTGTGGACATCCTCCTTGCTGACCACTGTCATCTTGCCCCCAAGAGGGAGGTACCTGCGGTTTTGGTCTTCACGTACGACCTCCTCGGTCTTGTACGTCTTGGCGATGTTCCCATCAGGACTCAGTCCTGCCCAGTAACCAAGAAGAGCATGCCAAACAGCCACATGTTGAATGTGAGGGTGCTTATTTCTGATTTTTGTGACCACGTCTTTGAGCCCGTTGGGGAAGGCCTTGGGCTCGGCTGCAACTGGTTAAAAACTGGGGACCTATGACGAAGAGGCAAAACTCAGGTCGTACGTACCTTCAAAGTCATTCCAACCGTATTGGAACTGGCCTTCACCACGATAGTCTATGTTTTGCCAATTGTCATCTATGATCAAGCTCGTGATCTTGATATTATGCTTTGTCAACTCATCGACCGCGTTAAGGACTTTCTCATCCGTGAGCCTCTGGCCAAGTGCGTTCCAGGTGCAGAACCCGAGTCCATCATACCAGTTCTCCATCCACTCTGGCTTGACTCCTTCCTGGGAAGCCTTCATCTCTTGTTCAAGCTCTCCGGTCAGCCTCTTGGTGGTAGCAACGGCCTGTCGGGCGTGATACATGACGGCGGCGTTCGCACTTTCAAAGTCATGCCCCACTGCAGCCAGAACAAGCGCATTTTCGGCCTTCTCACCGTCATTCCGCAAATGGAGTTGGACATTTCCTGAGTCGTCGCTTCGGAGCAAGGCCATCACATCGTTGATGCCACTGACAGCCAGCAGGACGAGGTGTTGGCCCTCAGAGTTGACAAACGCTGCGAGGATGGCATCCTTGTCAAGTTCGAACTTGGTCTTGCCGTGCCTCGGTGCGAGCCATGGTGCCCAGATCCGAATCAAGGAAAACCACCGGAGAAAGCCTCCCCATGGCAAGCCCAGGTTGAAATCAGTGAAGGTGGAGTCCTCCCCCTTGGCGGCTTCCACACTGGCTTCCAAGGCCCACAGGCGAGTCCCAGGGGACTGGGACTGGTAGGACTTGACCGTGACCTTGGGATCGTAGCCCTTGAGGATGTTGCTGAAGTCGTCCGAGAGTGCCTCTGTCGTGTGGTTGCTATTCAGTACGACCGTTCCATCACCCACACCGTGCTCGTCCCTGATCCAATGCCAGTCTTGGTCCGGGCCCGCCCGATACTTGACCGTAAAGTTGAGGAGCGACTTGACAGAAATGTCGGACTGGAACCAGGCACGGGAGACTGAGTTGTCAGGGTGTTGCAATGTGGAAGGCGTTCTGTCGGCAGGGGACAGGATGGCCTCGGACCAGTCCCCTCCTGCCGAGTGCCAGAGGGCAACCTCCCACGGCTTGTTGGCCTGGTCAGCCGGTACCTCGAGCAATGCAACGAACCCAACGCTGGCCTTTTTGACCTGGGTGACCTGACCAAGTGGTGGCCAGACTGAGATTGCGGCACCCATCTTGTCCAGGCCAGCTGGGGGCTTCTTCTGCTTGGGAACGTGGTAAATCAGCTCGCCGTAATCGTCGTCTGGGGCACTCATGGTAGCGAGGCAATGGTCTGGTTGCAGTCTAGAAATGCTGCATGTGCGGATGTGTGAATGGGGGGCGGAGGCTCTTGACCGCGGTATCTTGTCTCAGAGGGATGATGTTGATGGGACTGACGAGGGCTCAGCTAGCTTGAGGGGTGGTTCAATATACCGTGGGCTCCGTCCCCACGTTAGGATCATGTATAGGTCATTGGGAAACCCTGCAGGATGATGCAGGTGCGGGCGGGTGCTGTCCTCTCTCCACGTCTTGATGTCAGAGCTTCGAGGACGGACTTCTCGGGCAGCAGTGCTTTTGCTCTATATACGGAGTAGTACACCTAAGGCTGCCCGACTTTACAAAATCCTGCCAAATTCCCCAAATGCCGATGTCTCGATGCCGCTGGACTCCCATGCGAACGTTATGTGCAGTGATCGCCATGTGCTCGCATCCCACTTGCTCCTCCTGCCCCTCAGTCCGGACATCTGGAATGGAGTGGGTGGAGGCGGGCACCTTCAAGGTGCCTACGTACCTACTTGGGTATTTACCTTGGCTAGGTACATGGCATGTAGTAGGCATGTACAGGGGTGGGTAACTACGTAAGCAGACAGGGCCAATCAGGTGTGCCCTATTGAAATCGGAAAGGACCGGGGCAAAGGTCAATTAATTCTTGGAAGCCTGAGTGCTGAGGCCAATTTTCGAGCTGCCTCTGCTTCGCCTTACCCGGGAAGACATCAGATTTGTTTGACGACTAAACGCCTCAACCCACGCAGCCCACCCACTCAACCGCGTATCCCGCCAGTCTCCAGGTACTTTCTCTCTCTCTCTCTGTATCGATTCGCTTGCAGGCCTTCCATTGACCGTTCTTCAGATCAGCCCAGGCGATTGGCAAACGCTCACGATGGCGTCCCGGAGACTCGCTCTGAACCTTTCCAAGGGCCTCACCAAGAGGGCATTCCCTTCGGCCCCTCTGCGACGAAGCTTCGCCACTCCTGTCTCCGCCCCCATCAAGACCCAGACAACCACCCTCAAGAACGGCTTGACCGTCGCTACCCAACACTCGCCATATGCGCAGACCTCCACCGTCGGCATGTGGATCGATGCCGGCTCACGAGCAGAGACAGCCGAGACAAATGGCACGGCGCACTTTCTCGAGCACTTGGCCTTCAAGGTACACACAGGCCCCGACGGGTGCAGTGGGTGACTACTGAAAGCAATGCTGACATGGCGAAAGGGCACGGCCAACCGGACACAACAACAACTAGAGCTCGAGATCGAGAACCTCGGCGCCCACCTGAACGCCTACACTTCTGTACGTCGCACCGCATCATTAAGCCCCGGGAACATCACATCTGACAAGAGCCCAGCGTGAGAACACCGTATACTTCGCCAAGGCCCTCAACGAGGACGTGCCGCAGTGTGTCGACATCCTTGCCGATATCCTCCAGAACTCAAAGCTCGAGCCATCCGCCATCGAGCGGGAACGCGACGTCATCCTCCGCGAGTCCGAGGAGGTCGAGAAGCAGATTGAGGAGGTTGTCTTCGACCACCTCCACGCTACCGCCTTCCAGCACCAGCCCCTCGGCCGCACAATCCTGGGACCCAAGGAGAACATTCGTGACATCACCCGGACCGAGCTCGTGAACTACATCAAGAACAACTACACTGCCGATCGCATGGTTCTCGTTGGTGCTGGTGGCATCCCTCACGACACCCTTGTTGAGCTCGCCGATAAGAACTTCGCCAAGCTGCCTGCGAGGTCTCCCGAGACCTACTCATACCTCCAATCCAAGAAGAAGCCCGATTTTATTGGCTCTGATGTGCGGATACGCGACGACACCATCCCCACCGCCAACATCGCTATCGCAGTCGAGGGTGTTAGCTGGAATGATGATGACTACTTTACTGCTCTGGTTGCGCAGGCCATTGTCGGCAACTACGACAAGGCCCTCGGCAACGCTCCTCACCAGGGAAGCAAGCTCAGCGGCTTCGTTCACAAGCACGACCTGGCCAACAGCTTCATGAGCTTCTCCACAAGCTACAGTGACACTGGGTAAGATTTCTGTTCATTCAGTGATCCTTTTGGAAGCAAACTGACGCGTCGATAGTCTGTGGGGCATCTACCTCGTGACCGACAAGCTCACCCGCATCGACGACCTCGTGCACTTTGCCATGCGCGAATGGACTCGCCTCGCCCAGACCGTCACCGAAGCTGAGGTTGAGCGCGCCAAGGCCCAGCTCAAGGCTTCCATCCTGCTGTCCCTGGACGGCACCACAGCCCTGGCCGAGGACATTGGCCGACAGATCGTGACCACTGGCCGCCGGATGAGCCCTGGCGAGATCGAGCGAACCATCGATGGTGTTTCCGCCAACGACGTTATGGGCTTCGCACAGAGGAGGATCTGGGATCAGGATGTTGCCGTTTCTGCAGTCGGCAGCATCGAGGGACTTTTCGACTACCAGAGGCTCCGTAGCGACATGAGCAGGATGTTCTCTTAAGCCAAGCGGTTGAGGAAGAAAAAAACCGAGAGGGAGCGCGAAAAGCGAAGAGAGTGAGTTGGTCTCGAAGGCGGCAGCATTGGTTGTATAATACCTGTGGAGACACCGGCCGAAGTGTACTGTAGTCGGGGTAGACATAGAATCGACGACGGATGGTCATTGCACCACTTCAAAAGAATTCCTTTTGTCAGCATATCTCTGTCGAATCCTCACCCGCATGATCTGCATCCTCGTGGTGTTGCTCCAACTCAGCATCGTGGTTCTCGGCTGGGCAGTCGACTCTCTGGCCCTCGGTGTCATTGCGCTGTTCACTCTCCTCGGTTTCTATGACAGGTGGGACGGCCTAGTGGAGGGCGGTAGCGGCGGCGGCGATGAGGACACTCAGGGGACAAGACGACCAAGGCACTGCGGTGGCGGGGAAGAATGGGCGGCAGATTTATTTCCAATTCTTCAAAGGGGCCAAATTCCGGCGAACGTAGCATGGGTGCCATCGTGGGTGGCATGGATGGCGGTGTCAGGCACCTGCTCTGCGACGGGTTTCCCAAGGGGGGGGGGTACACTCGTTCATTCATTC